>CM059281.1:13143363-13148363 GCA_030347295.1 Setipinna tenuifilis
CATACAGAAGCAATGGAAACGGAGGAGTGTGTATCGCTTCAAAATACCACTTTCTCTGCTTATTTGAGTTCTTCCAGACTTTGCTTCCCACTTCTGCACTCCCCTGCTGTTTCTTAATGCTGTAGTCCGTTTGTTCCTTTTTGTGTTTTTCACTCTTTGCCACACACACACACACACACACACACACACATACACACACGCACACACACATACACACACGCACACACACATGCACAGACACACACACACACACGCACAAACACACACACATGCACAGATACACACGCACACACGAGTATGTACACACACACACACACACACACACACACACACACACACGAAAATATACACACACGCACACGCACACGCACACACACACACACACACACACGCACAAGTGAACCCTGATGAACAAAAGTAGCTGAAATGTCATTGTGATGAAATAATGTGATTCAAATTGACAGCGTGCCAATAAGGCAAGATCAGCTAACTACCTTAATTACATCTACTACAGTCACCAACCCCCGCCTCACACACACACACACACACACACACACACACACACATCTTTCTCTTCCACACACTTACATTTGCCCCCTCCTCTCTCTCTCTCTTTGTCTCTCTCTCTGTCTCTCTTCTCCTCTCTCACTCTGTCTTTCTCAAACACAAACACACTTCTTCTGTCTATGTCTTTCTCTCTCTCTCTCTCACACACACACACACACAGTCACACACACACTTCTACACTACTATTAAAAAAAAGGACTGTGTGGAGTGTGGGCAAGCGTTTTGATTGGCAGGTGGGGGTGGTGGAGGTCTGGCTGCCTTAGATGGCTGCCCCCTGCACACCTGGAGACATCAGGCCTACTCTGTTGCCATGGCAGCAACAGTGCTGGGGGGGGGGGGGGGGGGTGGAATGGTGGTGTTAGAGGCAGAATAGAGAGGGAGAGAGAAAAAGACAGAGAGTGAGTGTGTGACTGTATTGACTGTATGTGTGTGTGTGAGAGAGAGAAAGAGAGAGAGAGAGTGAGAGTGCATTTTAAGAAATTCGAAATAAAAATTCAAACTCCCACGGACAGATTTTCCGCCCACCTCCCCCACCACCACCACCACCCCCTCATATGAGTCACAAACGCATTACTCAAAGCCAGGTAGCCACATCCCTGGAGATCCTGCTACCTTCTTTTCCCATTCTTTGCTTTAATTTTCCCAGGTCAAGTTTTGTGAGAAAAGGCACAGAACATATGGTACAGAGGCATTTGTCGAAAGGGGAAAAGACCTGTCTTCTTCAAAAATACCCCAACTTAAAGAGGGGCAATAATAAAAAAAAAAACCTTGGTGCTACTATGTTACAGCTTCTGAAACTTACCAAGAGGAATAATAGATTTTCTGATCCTGTCAAGTCACTGAAGCACACGTTGGACATACTGACTAATCATGTCGAACAACTCTTTTAATATCTAACCCGTTCTATCTTAAGGTGTTTTTGTATGAATATTCATATTTTTTTAAATGTATTTTGAACTTTTATTATAACCAGAGACTGAGAAACCAACTTGAGAACGTTAAAGTCCTGCCATATACTTTCTGCCTGTGCTGTGCTCCTAACACAGGTGATTTCACTAATTAGCTCATCTACCTGGCTGAAGAGGTGTGCTAATTGGGATCAGCTGGCTCAGTGAATGTGGCAGGAGTTTTGCTTTCTGAACCTGGATGCCTGGATGCTTCTGATTATAACACATGTGTGTACCAGGCTTTATCACATGTGTGTATGGGTATCCATTCTCTATCATGGAGTGTAGTTCTGTTTAAATCAGTATTGTTACACCCCACCTTGGTTGGCCCTACTGGGGTGAACAACTAACGACCCCCTGACCCAAGCAATGACCAAAAAAACACCTTTAAAAGATAACCCAACCAGTGGGATTTATTACATAAAGACAAAGACATTAGAATGAGACTATAATTGACCAAATCAGTAGAACACACACACACACACATCCTAGGTGCAGAGGCAAAAAGACAGCCAGCAGTTCTACACTAGAAGTCTCTCTTCAGCAGCAGGATCAAGGAGCTTTTAAGCATAGCATGATTGCAGGGTCAGGTGCTTTCAATCAAGCTAATTACATCTTGAGCAGGTATGTGAAAAGAGAAGAGGGACAAACGGCACTGGAGACACAAACCCCAATGGGACACACATACAGCCGTAACAGAATGTTTATCCGCACACACACACTGGGGGCTTTTGACACTGCTGTGTGCGTGGCACTGGCATACACATGTCAAATAGGCTGGCAGTGTCTCTGGAAGACTTTCGGAGAAGACTTCATGGAGGAAGTGGGTGGTGAAGGATACCTAGAGGCACATAATAACAGTAGAAAACTGAGTCGATGTGTTTGAGAGTTTTTTTTTTTTTGCTTGGGGTGAACTTACATGGCGATGGATGGATGGATGGATGGATGGATGAATGGACAAACGGATGGGCGGATAGGTGCACGGATAGACAGATAGATGTCACCAGCACAGCCCATCACACCTCTTCTAAAGCCGTGTGTCATTCAACCAGTTTTTGAGATGATTTTTTTTATTCATCTCTTGACTTTTAACCCTTTAGTGAGGCAGCTATATCTCACCATTTTAAGACACTGAAGGCTTTTGTCAAGGGTTTTGTACAAGATAAGAAGTGGTGTAAAAGAATGCTATGTTGGCTCAAGGCCAGCATGTGTCAGAATGTCATAGTGTTGTTGTGTTGTATTTTTTAACTGCTGTGTGTGTGCGTGCATGTGTGTGTTTAGTGTAATGACTTTAGAAGAGTATCAGGGAAAATTGTAAAGGTTTTGGTTGATTCAGAAGAAAGCAAAAAAAAATAAAAATAATAATATTGTGTGTTTTTGTTTTTGAATGCAAGCCACAGGATTTGTACCTGTTTTTTATGTGTAGATGGGTGTGTGGGAGGGTAGGGGGATAGCTGTGTGTGTGTGTGTGTGTGTGTGTGTGTGTGTGTGTGTGTGTGTGTGTGTGTGTGTGTGTGTTTGTGTTTGTGTGCGTGCGTGCGTGCACATCTGTGCGTGTGTCAGAAGCTTATGCGTTTGCGCAGGCTACGTAGCATGAAGTCTGGTCCTCGTTGTCGTCTCTCTCTCTTTTTTTTTTAATCCTCCCCTCTTTTTTTTTTCATTCCGCTACGCCGACCTACTTCGCCGCCTCAGGATGTGCTAGTTGCATCAGTTGCGTGTCGCCGTGATTGATGAAGTAATTGTTATTTGGGTCCGCGCGTGCGTTCCCCAAACAACGTGCAAGCGGGAGTCGATGATGCAGCGAAACGTGGACCCATATAAGTCGCTCAACAGGCCAGTCGTGGCTCCTCCTGGCCCAAACCGACGGCTCCTCTCTCGGGGTGCATTTTTTGGCTGTCAGCGTCAAAGCCCCACGGCACCACGATGCCGTTTATTTATGGATAACGTTTTTTTCTTTTTTTGTTGTTGTTTTTTTTTTCTTCTGTCAATTTTTTTTTGTTAATGTGGAGACACATTATAGCAACTCTTAGCCTTTACACCCTGAGCTGATTTATGATGGAAACCAAACTCGGATGATGTTTATTGTGATTTCTGCAGAGTACGTGCAGCTTGTGATATATATGTGTGTGTGTGTGTTTGTGTTAAATAATGCACAGTCTTTTGATGTTGTGGTCGTTAGCATGAGATTTAAGTCATAAATATTTCCGTGTGACTCATGAAAGATTGAACAATACATTTTCTGGTTTTCATGTACCTCCTCAGAACCAGCCACGTATGGGTGGGTGTGTGGGTGTGGGTGTGGGTGGGTGGGTGTGCGGGTGTGCATGTGTGTGTATATGAAAACCAAACCCTACTCCATGGCCTGTTAGTAGTCAAAAATGTGTACTAAAATGTCTGTTTCACTCTCTCACTCTACTTTTTATGTCTTTTCTCTCCCCTATTCCCTTTTGAATCACTCTCCCATCTTTTTAACAATCTCCCTCTTTTACATTCTTTTATTGGTTGTTGTGCTGTCTCTCATTCTTTGTCTTTCTCTCTCTTGCTCTCTCTCTCTCTCTACGCCCTGTTTTATTCTCTGCTCTGTGCCCCCCCCATCTCTCTCTCTCTCTTTCCATCTCTACTTCTTTTTCAATCTTTACTTTTCTTTCTATCTGTATTTCTCTCTTTCCCTCTTTGCTTTTCCCCTGCCTGCCTGTCTGTCTCTCCCTGTATTTCACCGCTGCAGCTGGCCAAACAGGAGAAGCAGCAGCAGCGGAAAGAGAAGACCCGGGCCAAGGGCACGTCCGCATCCGAGTCGGGCAGGGAAAAGGCAGCCTCGCGGGCCCACCACCAGGACCACCACCAGGACCCCAGCGCCAGTGCCAGCAGTGGGGCCGAGGGGGACGTGTCCTCTGAGCGGGACCCCTAGAGGAGGAGTACCGGTGACCTCATCTCATCGCACCCGCACCATCTTCCTCACTCCCTCCCGCCGCATACACTTCTTCCTCTCTGGCAAAGCCCCCAACCCCACACTCGTGCTCTCTCTCACACACACGCACACACACACACTCTCTCTCTCTCTCTCTCTCCCTCACACACACACACACACACACACACACACACACACACACACACACACACACACACACACACACACACAACCCTCAACCGAAAAAGACTCAGCAGTGCACCGACCTCCTGCCCCGCCCCACAAAACATCACTTCCTCCAACCATAACAAAAAAAAACCCCTCTCCTCTACTTCCTTTAGATTTATGCACAGCCTCCAATCAATCATCAGCTTTTTCCAACCATGTTTCACCAAATCCTCAGAAGGCAGACGTATGACATTAACTTATTGCACATGTTTTATATAGTCCTTAAAAAACGCCACATATCACATTCACTCTATCTTTTAATGGGAGTGTTTTTCCATTCTTCGTCTGTGTAGTGGTGGCTGACTAGCTGGCAGTAGTGGTTTGTATGTACAGTACAGCGTACATAGACA
>CM059281.1:13153363-13165863 GCA_030347295.1 Setipinna tenuifilis
GTGACTTTAATTACGGTCACCTGTACAAAATAAATAACTTGTAATATGTTTTAGTTGTAAGCTAAACAAAAGGTTGTTTCCCCTTATCTAGCGCAAAGTCTAGGCTGTAGTTAAATGATGGGCTATGCTACATTGAGGGTCTAGTATATTCGAGAAATTAAATCGATTGATGAGCGAAAAGTTCTGACGAAACCATCCCAAGGCGCAAACAAGCCCTTTATGTGATCTTATATAATTTAGCGGTCAGCATCCGCAATTTCTGTCCCACTGAAGCTCTTTTTTTCCCAGAAGAGGGCACAGGCGCGTTTTTTTCTGCTCCGCTGCTCAAATAATTTCTCTTTCACAGTGAGGCAATTTCCAACATCTAACTGCTCGCTCTCTCTCGCGCTCGCTCCCCCTCGCAACATCCTACACATCACCACGCACAGTGCTCTGCGTATAACCTGACGCGTGCATGGAACACTCCTGCCTCCCACCTCTTTGGAATAGCACAACATTTTGATACTTGAAATGGCATAGAGGGAAAGTACTGCCGCATCAACGCCACAATCGCCCGTTATTTTTTGTCTGGCGGCGACTTCTCACCGGGACTTATGTGGTAAACTCTCGTCGCACACTTTTCACCAGCCTACTTTTTCGCGGTCATCCTGTACCTCTTGTGATTTTTGTGTGTGGACCAACTCCAGGGAGCGCGCATGGATCTGGTGTTTTCTGGTAGGATGTCTCCCGCCGTCCGGTCCAGGAATCGACCTTTGCAAGTAATGCTGAACCAGAAGAAGATAAAGGCTAGAAGGAAAAAACGCAAAGAGTTGTTATTAATTCAGCTGTGCTTTTTGGGTGGGATGTTTCTGGTCGTCACGGCGCTCTCCTATCTCGCTGACGGGACAGGTGAGCTTGTGTGGCATCGTGTCATCCCCTCACTTTCGTTTGTAGTTTCTAATGACTCCTGACAGTATTACCCAACACACACAGGGTTCTTACAGTCTAACTCATCACAGATATTTTGATTGAAATGTCAAATCTATCGCCTCCTCCGTCAATTCAGATGCTGTAAAGATGACTGTGCATTGCATTTGATAGGCTACTGCGTTTTAATGTACGACGCACACTCACTAACTTTTTGGGTGTATATTACTTGTAGATGTAAATTCCACCAGCGTTTTGGCCCAACTGCGATTAGGCATCATGACCCTACACGTGAAGAATCCTGAGTTCCTCTTAAATTGGAGCGTGAGGCTCAGGCTCACAGCTGTATAGAGAACTCCACCTGTCTCTGTACATAAGACTGGAGCACCGTGGGAACGACATGGCTGTTGTAAATATTCAGTGCCTTCCGTGATTTGCAGTTAAAATATCTCGTTGAACAGAAATACACTAGGAAGCAAAGTGCTTTGGAATGTACATGCTCTTAGGAGTTAATGTACTTCCCCTCTATTGTAGGCCTGAGTGTCTTAATTAACGTGACGGTGTTCCAATTAAGGTTGATTATTTATGATGCACATTTGGCTAAATGGGGCACACGTGTCGTGCACAGCGGTGCACAGTGCTGGCAAGAGTCTATCGGTGTAGTGCATTTTAAACCTCAAGCGTGTTGTTGTAGTTGAAGTATTAAATAAAGTGTGCTTTTTCGCTAAAACGGTGACTTTAAAAGGCCACTGGCCAATTTAAAACCAAGCGCCAGAAACGTTGTTTATCATGAAAAACGATGGATTCATATAGGCCATATAACCTCAATTATGATATCAGACGTGAAAAACAACACATTCCAAAATCACAGTACACTGTATTTGCTCAAAATTCTCATGCTACATAGCATGAAAGCTGCGGAATATATGCCCATATATACAACCAAAACAAAGTTAGAATCAGTGGTATGAGTGCTATGTGAACGCTTCACTTTTTCCTGTATCTCAGGTTATGACGTATCCAGCTTGACGCCCTACGACGCCGACAGAGGCATTGCTAGGAGACTGCTGTACGTATCAGATGACTACAACAGCACCGAGGAAGAGGATGAGGAGGAAGAGGAGAAGAACTGTACCAGCCCAGGTGAGAATACACTTACAGAAGAGGGAAGACTCACACGGAAACATAATGGGGACAATAAAGGGTTCTTTCTAGGACACTTCTTAGAACTCCATGGACTGCCAGCTCTGCAGCAGCGATGTCAGGTGCAGAGGAGGAGGCCTTATTTTTGCCATGTGAAAAGAAAATGCGCCATGTGCCTTCCTTGAATATTTACATGGACACACGATTTGATTCATAGCATGCACCTTATTATTAGACTCTGAGTCTGCATCCTTAGCAGTCAGCCCCATCGTACATCATTTGCCTGTGATATTGTTAGCGGGGCCAGACATTTTGGGTCCTTCTAGGAAATAAAACAAATTTGGGCCCCCAACTCCCCCCAACCCTAATATGGCGTCCTGTCAATGCTGGGCCCTTAAGTGTGGTTTATACTCGCCGTGTCTGTCATGACAATGTCTGTGACATTGTGACATCAAAATGACGTAAATCCCGCAACACTACGCAGCGGGATTGCCAAAACAATAGACAATGAAGAGTCTGTTTTACGCTAATTTTAGCCTAGTAACTACTAGCCTAACATGTCTTTTTTTATTGGCACAATTAAGCTGGAAACTCACAATGAATCCAAGCACTGAATACCAACTTTTAGGATTTATTCAGTTTCAGTTTCAGTTGCAGTTGCATTGCAATTCTTTTTTCAGGCCAGTGTTTCTCAAAGCGTGGTCCGCAAGAAATCCCCAAGTGGTCTAAAGCAGTTGCACTAAAATATTATTTTTTTCATGTTTCTTAAGCTACCTACCTATGCTATGCACAGTGTGTTTAAACGACATGTATATCATCTTCATGCCATTCTCTGATTAGGGCTGTGATGCTACACCAATTCATGCCATTTACATAGCCCTGTTAGCAGAGGTGTCAATCCTGGGTTCAGAAAGTAAAAAAAATCCTGCCACAAATTTGAACCAACCAGCTCTGAATCAGTTGATCGTAATGAGCACTCAAGACAGGTAGATCAGCTATTCGGCGGCAGGGTTTTTACTTTCTGAACCCGGGATTGACACCTCTGCCTGTTAGCCTCAGATGGGCAGGAGTGGTCATTGAGGTTTTTTTTAAGAGGGGTAGTGGTCCTTGGTCTGAAAAACTTTTGAGGAACACTGTATTAGGCTAATTTATTTTGCCTTATCATATCGCCCTACCATCACTCATAACGTCTTTTCTAGCAAAAAACATTTGACATAAAAAGGCTAGTACTGCTGGAAACACAATAAATACACATACTGGCCCGAAACATTTCAGATTCATCTAGTTTAATTCCCAAATCAAGATGTAAACCTGCAATTCAGTCTCCTCCTCCTCTGAAAGGCAAGGTGTTCCTACTGTGGCAAACTAAGGTTTGACTACTGTGGCACTGTGACACCTCTGATGAGGCGAAGATTGGCATGTGTGTCGACTGCCAGTATAAAAGGGTCGGGCACATCGGTGACATCACTGTGACACGCGCACTGACAGACACGACAAGTAAAAACCAAGCTTTAGAATGATTAAAAAACGTCCCTATACCCCCACGGCCTGGCAGGACCCCTTGCTGTGTAGGCTTCCAGGTGAACCGCAGGAAGAGGCTCCTCTAATGGCCTAAAGGCTTCTCGGTGCTCCGACGGGGGCACTAAGAAAAGCGGCAGTTTTTCCCCCTATATGCATTAAGCAGCGCTGCACCACTGCTGGGTTAATAACATAACTTGACTGACAGCACCGCTGCTACAGCAAAATCCCTACAGGGGAAACACTGGGGAGAGATAGGCTGCTGGATACCGTTCTCAGTTTCTGTGAGTTTTCACACTTCATTGTCATCCTTATCTTTCTGTGCTCTGTGTGTTACAGCAGCTGAGGGCATTTTTCAGCCCTCTACATATGTAGCCGTAAGTGAAGTGACATGCTAATTAATATCAGTGAACCCACATTCAACTCATCATCACCTCAGGATACTTAAGCCTTAGAGTCCTGAGTGTTTAATCTTAGAGTCTTTAGTAAACACGCAGTTCCTCAGTGCACCTAATGCAGCCCACTTTCCTTCAAGAGAGGGTGCCATATTGTCTCGGATTTTCCTCTAACCTTGAGGAGAGATGGTAAATACACTGTTATGTAAATGAATGTATCAAACAGGCTTGCCACAATGTCAAAGGCTATTTGTTTTTTAATATATCTGTTGGGTGGGTGGATGGGTGGGTGATCGTGGTACGGAGCACCATGGCCTCATTAAAGAATCACACAGTCGGTAGTCTCCTCGTAGGGCTGCTCCAAAGTCACCCCTGCCGAATTTAGAAAGGGTCAGAGGTCAAAGTTCAGGCGAGCCACCACTTCAGGGATGGCCCTTTCTCCCAATTTAGATCCGAGCCACATCTCCCAGTCTGTGATGACCCAGGGACTAAGTGCTGTAGTGATTTAGTAATACGTACTGTATGTATTTGTGTGTGTATGCGTGTCTGGTGTGTGTGCGTATATGTGTGTGTGTGTGTGTGTGTGTGTGTGTGTGTGTGCATATATATACATGGCATTCAGAAAGACACTATAGACTAAGTTATTAACAAACAGATTTAATATAGAATACAGGGAGAAGGAGAATATGCATGAAAATTGTAAACAATGTTAACGTTGTGACGTTCATTAGCATCAGTACAGGCTTGGATCCTTCTTATTTTGTTTCTGAACACTGCTATCAGTTGCTGGATTGAAATAGACATTGCTTAGACATTCTTAGTATACTTATGCATGCTTGTAAGTATGTATCTATGTATGTATGTACAGTAAGTATGTATGTATGTATCTAGTATGTATGTATGTATCTAGTATGTATGTATGTATGTATGTATATATGTATATATAGTAAGCATGTATGTATGTATGTATGTTTGTATGTATATGATATAGCTATGTAAAAACTATATCATGGCAGGCTTTAGGATCAGTAAATGGTTGCGTTTTGTTTAGCTGTAAGCAGCGTGGGAGACCTCTTCTCTCTTGAGTTTCTAACGCGCACGCGCGCGTGTGTGTGTGAACAGTTAGGGTGAGCACTTACAGCGGATTGTTTTGCCCTAGGTTAGTTCACTAAGTACCTGCACAAAGAGACCTTGGCATCTGGATCTCTTTGTCTGCGTGTGATTTGCTTGGATTCCTGTATTCATGAGAGTATCTGTATGCACTGTATACATTGTAGGGGCATAATGTATGTGTGGATGTGGGTGTGGGTGTCTGTGTATACGTACGTGCTCTTGTTGATCCGTGGCAGTGTGTGTACACGCGCATGTATCTGGATGCAGGTATATCCTGTTTGCACAGATTGGCACAGAGCCACCAAACATCACCAGCACCTCTTTCTTTCCATCACTCTCTCTCTCTCTCCACCCACCTCCTTCATCTCCATCTTTCTTTCTTTCTCTCTCTCTCTAACTCTGTCTCTGCCTTCCCCCCCCCCCCCCTCCCCCTCTCCCCCCCCCCCCCCTCTCTGTCTTTCTCTTCCCCTCTCTGGAGGGTGCCATGTCTGTTGATTACTCGTCCTCTTCTCCTGCTGTTCCTGTGCCTCACTCAGAACTCATTTAGCTAATTTCACCGCCCTCCCCCAAGCAACAAAACAGGCAGGCAATCCTGTCATTATCACCCCCTGCCCCCCCGCCCCCATGCACCTACAGTATCTCACAAGAACTGAGTACAAACTTTACATTTGTAAATGTTAATATTTTTTGTGAGCACCATTGTTATCTACTCTAATTTAAAGACCAGGGCATCCTGTCGACTGTGTGTTGGTTGTTTTAGAGGTGTTAATCTCAGTTTGAGAAATGACAGTCCTTCCCACATATTTGATCCAACCTGGTTTTTTTTTTTAAACAGCTAATCCTAATGCACACAATCCATTGACAGGATTGACTAATTGGTAAAAATCACTTGTTTTAAATGCAAAGACACAAGGAATACATGGCAAGTTTTTTTTTTTTTTACTTTCTGAAGCAGGAAGTGACACCTTTGGTTGGGTTAGTTAGCTGGCCCATATGTAGCCGTCTTGCCTGCCCTCTCCGTTCACTTGGAGGGGAGGCAGGGCAGTTTCAAGAGAGACTGATTTTAGGTAGAGCATACCCATATACATACTGACATTTCTCTCTGGGGAGGTGTCAGAGTAGTTGATTTGTTTGTCCGTGTGCGTGTGCATGTGCATGTGCGGGAATGTGTATGTCACCACAGTGTTGGCAGGCTAAAAATAGATTTTTGAGGACCAGAGGTAGGATCATTTTTATATGAAAAAGTCTTTTGAAAACCTGCAGACTTATTTTTACTTCCAAGTGTGATGTTGCTTAACTCATATTTGTCTTGTCATTGCAGTTACAGTGCATCTTGATTTACATTTTTGTACTGTATAATGCCTACATTGAAGTTGCTTGTTTGTAATTCGGTGTCAAATTGAAATTATAAGAGTGCTGTACTACTTTAGCAGGCAATTAGCAGAGTAAAGTAGTAGAGTAGAGATACTTTATTTATCCTGAAGGAAATTAAGGTGTCCAACAGCATATATCCATCACCATATACATATATCACATATACACATACATACATATATTCAAGGATTTAAGAAAAGACCTTTGTGACTAGTGATAACAGAAGTAATCATTATGACTTTAGTCAAAAGCTACCAGAGAGATAATTGATAAACGCATTCACAAATGATTGTAAGCATGGAAAGGAGTGCTAGAAGATACCAGGCAGACACATTTAGCTTGCCGCTGTGTCGCTCATGCAAGTGTTTTTTACGTTGGAATCTTTTGTTTTTACCCCAAAAAGCGAACTTTGTAGTTAGCTACCTTTGTGCCACACTAGAGCCAGTGTATGAGTGTTGTCTGTGAAGGTTCCAGTTAATCCAGGTCAAAATAGTCCTCAGTGGTAAGTTCTAGGCAACCGGACTTCTAGTTGGACCATGAAGACATTTCACCTTTGTGATGAATGAGTGTTACATCTTCAGACGTCTGTGGTTCCCAGTGGTTTCCAGATACCCAGCAAATTGTGTTAGAAAGTTTAGGGATTGCAATAAGTGATGATACATGGGGCAACTTTTGAGCAATGTTGAAGGGCTATGAACAGCTGTGGCCCAGTGGTTAAAGAGTTGGTTTTGGGGTCGCAGGTTCGAATCCTGTTCCACTAGGAGGTAGAGGAGTAAATAACTAGTGCTCTCCTGCACCCTCATCCATGGCTGAAGTGCCCTTGAGCAAGGCATCTACCCCCACATTGCTTCAGGGACTGTAACTGAAACCCTGTGCTTAAATAACTGTAAATCTCTCTGGAAAAGAGCATCAACTAAGTGTAATGTAATGTAATCTATGACATGAAAGGGTCCTTACATATATTCTGATGGGATGATTGCAAGTTGCATGCTGATGATTTAAGTTGCCCTCATAAAAATGTATGGCCTAATATCAGTAGACATGCTCCTGAACACCATCTATTAGTAAAGGTGCAACAACATGACTGACTACACATATTTGGATGTGATGATTATAAAGAAAAAAACCTTACTGCTCTGCCCTACAACGACAAAGCCCAGTAACTATGTTAACATAGAAACTGAGAAAAATGCCTTGAAAGTTGTCATACTGCTTAGTAAAATATGTTGTAGGTAAAATAGTGGTGATGCTTTTATGTACTTTTTTCATAGGAAAAAGCAAAAGACAAAGGATGTGTTATAAAGTGAATTTCCAGTCTAAACTCAGTGTGACAAAATATGTAGTTACTGCCTTTTTGGCTTTGTAGGGTAATCTAAGTTCTCCTGTTACAATACAAATGATAAGGCACTCATACGACATCTGCTAGTAATGTTGACTGGCAACATTGCTCAAAAAGTTTCCCTGGGCATCATTTACCTTTACTGTCCACTTTGGCCTTCGGAGAACTAATCTCACTCTGGTGCCGCCCCTTGTGGTCCCAGACACACAGCCCTGCATTTGTAATTGAACGAGGGGGAGTTCTTGCTGGAGGTGTTGGGGGGGAGGGGAGGGGCGGTGGCAGGATGCGAGGAATCCCCTATGGGTAAAGGAGCCGAAGCCTCATTAAACCTGAGGGTGATTTACGAGCTGGTGGTCCCTGTGCAGTGATGCCGTGGGCGGGCAGGGGAGGTCCCCTCTCTTGAGGAAGCCCGCCAACGAGGAGGAGGAGGAGGAGGAGGAGGAAGAGGAAGAGGAGGAGGGAACCTGATGCAGGTGGAGGAGGAAGAACCGGGAAGAAGAAGAACAAGAAGAAGAAGAAGAGGAGGAAGGAGAGAAGGATGATGACAATGACGGGGGTACCTAATGCAGCACGTCACGCACTGTGCACTGCCTGGAATTGTCGAAAACCACCATCTTGACCTGATGTTGGTTGTTTTGAATAATCCCTCAGAGTAAACGAAGAGGAGAGTCATCATGCAAGGCAGTCTTGGCTTTTTGAAATGAGTCATAATATGACTGTCACGAAACCACTTTCCATTTGCCTCTACTCAGGAGAGTCTTAAAAGATGTGTGTTGTTAGGCCACCAGAGGAAGGATATTCACAGTTGTGGTGACAACAGCAGCGACAATAGCGCCTCAAACAAATTAGTTCTGCTTTATTAGATTAGTTTGGAACATCACATCCTCTCTAAAAAGAGGTCCAGAATGAATCCCCAAACATTCAGTCTAGCTGTATTGACTGGAGCAGAACCGAACAAAAATGGTCATGTCATAGGCACCATGTCTTGGAATATGTGTATGATTGAACATGTGTGTGAGTAATGAGGAGATGTTCAGATTTATAGGAGAAAACCATGAACCAAAAACAGGTCCAGTTCTAGGTCCCAAACATCCAAATTAGCAGCATTGACTGTGTAAGTGCTAGTTCTCAGAAGATACGCAAGTCTGGCTCATGAACTGAACATTAATAGGACAAGAAGATGGTGCAGCTCTGCAAACCTTAGAAGCATTTTTTTTTAGCTGCTCATGTTTTTTGTGCTTCTTTGGAGTGAAGAGCTGATTCATTTCAGCAATCACAACAGCAGCTGAGGCCATTTGAGTGCCACGAGTGATTCACTGAGTCAAGCTCTTAGTCAGGAAGAGCAGAGTAGTCAGAACGCTCAATTACAACTGTTTAGTGCTCCCAGGTCCCAAGTTCTCAACTCCCACGTTAGCATAGCACTTATGCCAGATAGTGCCAATCGAATGATATTGGATGAAAACAATTAATGTATGTAAGTAAGTAAGTAAGTAGAGTAAGTAAAATGTATTAATATAGCACATTATATCGTCAAGACAATGACAAAGTGCTTTACAGTATGAGGTAACTAGATAATGATATAAAAATAGAATACGTTTAACCAAGCTAAAAATGTAAGTAATCGTAATTAATATTTAATAGTGATTTATGTTCTTCATTTTCCGAGTCAGGTAGATAGTTAGGAGCCTGCAGCAGCAACAGGCTGGTGGCTTTGCAGAAAGCGATCAAAGCCTGACACTGTGTACGTCCTCCTGTTGTTATGGCACCTCTTGTAACCTGGCAATTATCAGGAAGATAATAGAGCACAGAATCTATTCATCACTGTTTGAGTCATCTTTTCTCTCTCTGATTTTCTTTCTGTCTCTCTCTATCTCTTTCTATCTTGTGCTTGTGTGCTAGTAGGCGTGGATGTGTGTGTGTGTATGTGTGTGCGTGTGTGTGCGTGTGTAGTGTGTGTGTGCCAAGGATTGCAATCACACCAGCCACCAGCCAAAATGCTGGTAATATATGAAAGTGGCTGGTAAATTTTGGACACAAAATAATAATTTACTATTAAGTGGCTGATAAATTGTGTCATTTATTTGTTAGTGGCTGGTAAAAGTTCACATTTTGAAAGTTAATTTTCACCCCTGGTGTGTGTGTGTGTCTCAAATACATGAAACTCCACAATTGGTTGATCTATTTAATTTAAACAATGGTGAGCATCAGTGACCTTAGTGCTGTCAGCTTGTCACTGTAAAAAAAAATCAAGCAGATGTTGACTCCTGGAATATACTTGTATTTACCTGAACACATCAAAATCATTTATATATATTTTTTAATTCTCCACTTTATTAAACAGGATGTTAAAAAGAAGACAGTACTTTTGAGGCAAAATAATGGCAGGCTCTTCTGGAGAACCATAAGAACTTGCATTTTTGCCCTTTTGTCTCTGGT
Organism: Setipinna tenuifilis; assembly: GCA_030347295.1. NCBI lineage: Eukaryota > Metazoa > Chordata > Actinopteri > Clupeiformes > Engraulidae > Setipinna > Setipinna tenuifilis. Next base: position 13,163,588 of record CM059281.1, read on the forward strand.
ACCCTATCCCTTGTTCCTGGACAAAATAAATATGCTCTCTAAATACGCAGGTTGCCACATCAGTGCATGCGCTGCTCTCCTCTGCACTAGCCTTCAGCCTGGTCACAACACCTCCGCATGGAGCCGGTAAACAGGAGCTGTTCCGTATTGATCCGCTTCCAGGTCAGCGAGTCCACGCGTTCCCCTGCAGCTAGCTAGTGGGAGTGGGAGTGGGAGTCACTCCGACATTGATCACCTAGTACACTCCACCAGCTGAGACCACGGAGCATGGTCACTGCCATCGGAACATGCTGGGGAAAAAACGTGGGCCAGGATATAACAGGTCCCTTCCCAAACTTTTAATAGCAGACCCCCCCCCCCCCCCCCCCTTTTCAGTGAGAAAACAATGTCACTAACCCCCCTCCCTCCACCACCACCACCCACACCCAACCTTAGGATAAGCACTAAGCCTTTGAAAACACTCACATAGTTTAGTGTCTCTTTAATAGTTGCACAGTTGGGGAATGTGTCTATGCCAAAATCTAAAGACCCAGGTTCAAGCCTGACCCAATGATCATTTTTTTAATTCCACCCTGTCTCTGCTGCTCATTACCTGACACTCTACTGCCCTATTCAAAAAAGGTGAATGCCCTGGGTTGAGGGGAGTGCTCAGAGATTTACTCCACCTAAAAAGAGGTGAAGGGCCTGTCCACAGCCATCGGTTCATGGCTGCTGGTGCATAGACAGACATGGAGAAGAACATAGAGAAGACATGGAGAAGAAGGATAGAGGAGGCACACAAGGACAGGACTGGGAGAAAAGGAGGGGAAAGAAAAAAAGAAGAGAAAGGGAAAGGAGAGAAAAAAAGAAGATAGCTGTCCCCAAAACCTCTCATTCTCCTCGGTTTAAACTTAAGATGATACTTGAGTCGCGTTGATGTTACTCAAGTGACCTGAATGTTTTGTTTTTGTTCTGCCCTGAAGGCCGTGTTGTACCATGTTGTGTTCCTGGGATGTTTTGGAGAGGAGACTGTCCTGACTCTTGAGGGTTACATAGAGGTTGCAACAAGAGCAGTTCTGTGTTTCATCTTAGAGAGATTTTTAGATTGTGTATGTCAATTGTGTAACGTATAAATTCGGGCTGTCAAGGTGTTGTTAATAAGGTGTCGAAAAGTCAGAAAAAAAACTGTATTGTACCCCTCTGGTCTATTATGGGTTTCCATGGGGTGTGTAGAAGAACTAAAAGAGACAGTGAAACCGTTTGTCGCATTAGAGAGATCTAGAGAGATTGGGTAGTTTAGAGGTGTGTGTAGATGGGGAGTTGTGTGATAATGTGCTGTGGTGTGAGGTCTGTGGTTGAATGTTTGTTTCTTTCATGTTATAGTTGTTTCTGGCTCATCACAGTTCAATGGTCTATATCAAAGCACTAGGAGAGATGGGCCGCTGCCATTTCTGTAACCATCACAGCAGAATGGTTATACCACATTAGTAACACATTTATAGATGGTAATGAGTACTGGGCATTTGGAGGTATTGCATTATACGTACGTTTACCATTATAATTATGATATATATATAAACCATTATTACGCTCTACATAAGAGTTTTTGTTTGGTGGTGTTGTAAAAAAAGTGTTTTAACACTTTCCAATGAAATTCACTTGCACCACCTAATATTACAGACTACAGACTAACTTTACAGGATCTTTATCCTGGGGATGTCTCTGTCATTCTATAACCATGGTCACTTTTCACAGTTTTTTTTAGTAATTTGGATCGGGTAAAGCCAAAGACAATTGACAGATGGAATGACAAGTGCAAAATACAAAATCTTGTTCAGAACCTAAAGAATAAAAAAAATAAACACAGAATAGGCTGTCTGTCTTCCTCTAAGTATTTACCGTATCAGTGTCTTTGCCTGTCACTGTACGCTAAGCTGCATAAAATGTCACTTTTAAAATGATGATGGACAATAGGTGACAGATGGATAACCGCCGATTAGAACACAATGAATGCAGTTAATGTTTCATACTGAGGAACTGGGGCGGTGTAGAACAAAGCCATTACTGCAAGAATATTTTATATATATATATATGTATATGTATCTCTCTTTATGGTCTTGTGGCTTTGAATCCGATCAGTGGCTAAGCACTGCTCTGGTTATTTTAAACTTCATACAGTTGTCACGTCTTGGCATCTAGGTCTTTCAAAGAGTCTGCATCTAAAGCTCTGTGGCTAAGTCGCTTTTAATTAGAAACTTCCACTGGAGAAGGCGGCTACTTTGGGAACATTTGTGTAC
>CM059281.1:13170863-13173363 GCA_030347295.1 Setipinna tenuifilis
TACTACAAATAATAAAAATAATCATAACAACAATGATAATAATAAACATCATTATCATGTAAAAATATGCCTTTTTGACTATTCCCCTTTAGCATGTCTCCCAGTAAGTTTACAAAAAGAAAAGCTTCTGCCCCCATCCACACCCCACCCCCCACCCCACCACCCCCTAGATACTCACGCGCAAGAAGAACGAAAGGATCTTGCCCCTCGTCTCCGTCAGAAGAAGGAAACCTTTCATTGTGTCCTTGAAAAGCCACCATTGTGTCCCCACACAATGATGGCAAACAGGGCTTTCCAGAGTCGCTCTGTTTCGGTCCTTTCTTTTCTGCCCCGTTGTGCCCGTTGCGTAATGGCATGCGGTGGCACATCTGAAAGCGATCGCCCCGTCGTGCCCTGGGTTGCTCGAGGAGGGCCGGCGTACCTCGGCCCTGGAGTCGCTGTCTCCTCGAGAAGAGACGAGAAGAGGACCTGACGCTTGTCTTAGTCAGCCTTCTGTCTCATGCCATGGCTGAATGAAGTCTGTGTGTGTGTGTGTGTGTTTGGGTGGGTGGGGGATGGTGTGAGTTGGAGTGTGTGTGTGTGTGTGCTGAGAATACAATCTGACATTGAGCGCTGGTTTTGAAAATACAATCTGACATTGAGCGCTGGTTTTCTTGGAGTTTGTTGAGTGTATGCGTGTGTGTACGTAGGTATCTGTGTAGTATGTGTAGAGTGTGTGTATGTGTGTTTGAGTGCATAAATATGTGTGTGTGTGTGTGTGTGTGTGTGTGTGTACATATACACTGTGTGTCTGTATCTATATGTGTATCTAAGTGTGTTGGCATGTGTGCGAGCTTGTGTATCTGTGTGTGTGAGTGTGTGCGTGTGTGCGTGTGTGTGTGTGTGCGTCTGTGTGTGCGTGCATGCTTAAGTGCTCTCTAGGCTGTGCTGGAGGCCAGCTGTTGGCCCAGGCTCTGAGAATCAGGCCACTTAATCTCAGCTGTGCTGCTCCAACTACCAGCGCAGGCACAGCCAGCCATTTGGCTTCTCTTCATCTTCTCCTCCTCTCCTCTCCTCTCCTCTCCTCCCATTTCCTTCTCTTCTCTTCTCCTTTTCTCTTCATCTTCTCCTCCTCTCCTCTCCTCTGCTCTCCTTTCTTCCCTTCTCTTCTCTTCTATTCTCCTCTCATCTCCTCTCCTCTCCTCTCATTTCTCCCCTTTTCTTCTCTTTCACTCTCCTCTCCTCTCCTCTTCTCTTCTCTTCTCTTCTCTTCTCTTCTCTTCTCTTCTCTTCTCCTCTCCTCTCCTCTCCTCTCCTCTCCTCTCCTCTCTTCTCTTCTCTTCTCTTCTCTTCTCTTCATCTTGTCCTGTACTTTCCTCTCCTCTCTTCTTCTCTTCTCTTCAACTTCTTCTCCCACTTTCCTACCTTGTACCTCCCACTTTTTTTCTTTTCTGGCTTTTCTCCCCCCTCTAGAACAGAGGTCTTTAATGTTTCTCAGCTCAAGGACCCTTTGACTGATGTCAAACTCATGTCAAACCCCAGCATTTTGTAGTATATATATATATATACTGTAAAGTCCCTGCTGTGTTACCAGGTCACATAATAGTCACATACTAGCAGCAGTACAGGGAATTATGTACTGTCATTCAGTATGACCGATGTACACCACCATGTAGTCCTTCCGCTTGTGCACTTAACACAGGTGACTTCACTAATTAGCAGATCTACTCTGTCAGATAATTTGTGTCTTCATTAGGATCAGCTGGTTCAGAAACTGGTAATGTCAAATATGTGGCAGAGTGTAATTAGTAGACCTAATCTTAAAAAAAGCAAGTAAAGAGCAGACTAAAATGCAGTAAAGTTGAGCTTACAAGTGACATTAAGTACTAATGTAGGGACTAAGTAAGTTCATCTTTCAATTTCAAGCTTTAAGTGAGGTGTACTAGTAGAATTTACCTCCTGACGCCTGGATCTCCCAGCCTGGTAAACCAGCCCCCTCGTACTACATGTCATTTCATACAGAGGGTCTGGCTGTGCTGTATTGAGAAATGTTCACTGCCTGGAGGTGTAGACTCTGCTGAAGTTTATAATCGATTCGATCTGCTTTACCCAATCACTATAACGTTTGGTCGTGACATGCAGTTAGCCTGGCTATAAGCCTGACTATGCACTAGGATTCAAATGTAGCACACAAATTCTACACACCATCGCTCACAAACACTCCCTATGTTTGCTGATTGGTTAGGCAAAATTCTGCGTGAGACAACCATGTTAATAGAACCTCAGCCAGACCCTCTGTACAAAATAAAACAAAGTATGAGGAGCTATGGATCTTCACCTCTGCGGTTTGCGTATCAAACGACAGTTGTTCATGAGCCCGTCAGAGGCTTCCGTAAGTTAAGGCTAGAACGAGGCTGGCATTTTGAAGTGCTTGTATAAGAGTATAGCGTACAAGTGCACACAGAACTGCATGCCATGCACAAGATCAAATGACTGATTCAGCCCGATCCAACCAGGTGTT
>CM059281.1:13178363-13205863 GCA_030347295.1 Setipinna tenuifilis
CTGTGTGTGTGTGTGTCTGTCTCTCATAATGTGTGTGTGTCTCTGTGGGCTTGTGTGTGTCTGTGTGTGTGTGAGAGAGTGTGAGTGTGTGTGTGTAGGACGGTGATACTATATTCATCTGCATAGGTCCATGTATCTGTGTGGTGTGTGTGTGTGTGTGTGATAATGTGTGTGTGTGTCTGATGATGTGTTGTCTTGTCTCTCTCCCCTGCAGCACTCCATGAGTTCCCCACAGACCTGTTCACCCATCGCCAGCGCACAGAGGGGGCTGTGGCACTGCACGTCCTGTGTGTAAGTGGGACACACACCCACACACATACACACACACACACACACACACACACACACACACACACACACACACACACACACATACAGACAGACACATACACACACTCACACACACACACACACACACACACACACACACACACACACACACACACATACAGACAGACACATACACACACGCACACACACACACACACACACACATGCGCACAGACAGACAGACACAAAGACAGACAGACACACACATGCAGACAGACAGATACACACACACACACATGCAGACAGACACACACACGCACACACACACACACACACACACACAAACATATACCCATGCACACACACACACACACACTCCCCACACACTTAAACACACACTCACACATACATAAACATGTGCACAAATGCATGTACAGCAAACGCCTTTGCACAAGGGCACACGTCACACTTACTCAAACTCACTACACACTTCGACAACCTCACACACATTCCTAAACAGGCAGACACAGGTGTGTTCCCAAAACACACACACACATACAGACTCCTCCTCCACCACCACCGCACAAGCATAGCTACATGCACACGCACACACACACACACACACACACACACACACACACACACACACACACAGACCCCCGAAACAGACAGACGGACATACGCACATGCACGCACACACACACACACACACACAGACATACGCACACGCACGCACACACACACACAGACACACACACACGCACGCACACACACACACACACATGCACACACACACACACACACACACACACACACACACACACACACACACACACAGAACCTCTAAGTGACTGTGTGAAAGGTCAGTACCCAGAACACTGGATAAGTGCAGCGATTTCATCTCTCACTGATCCTTTATTCTGCTACATTAGCCTGTTGCGCTATATATGCTATGCATGCTATGTATGCTAGGTATGCTACAGACAGCTAGCGCTTAACAGTAACCTCAGGGATGGGTCACTTTGGGTAAAGGCACAGCTAAATATAAATGTACATTGTACACTCATTTGAGCCATTAAGGGGCTGTTCACATTGCGATGCTTTTTTTTAAACATCCAAAACACAAGAAGCGTCACTAACAGTACAAAATCCAAGCACTTAAAGAACATTTGCTGGACAATTTGTTTAGTGTTGCTAGGTGACCAATTTTCACCGTTGATATTTCAAACTTAGCGGTCCACGAGTCATTGTAGCTACGCAACGACCCAAACGTTGAACAGATTTTAACTTTTAAGTGCCTCACATTTATTAGAAGTTTTTTCTGTTCATGTATTGCTAAAAAAACAGCAAGACACAGCACAAAGGTCAAACCACTTGTCAGCCCAGCGCTCCATGGGAAAACAACTGAACTCAACTCCCTGGCAGAGAAACCACCTTTTCTGCGTGAATGGCACCTAAGCCTGTTTCCTCACCTTAAAAAGAACTGCAGTCACTTTTCAGTTATTCTCATTGGTTAATATGACTTGTTATCAATTAATATGACCCCACACAAGTTATCCACACAAGATATGCACAAAAGAGTATATGGGTTTTTTGATAAGACCTGCTTATCTTGAGGCTAAAGGGAAACTTTGGTGTAAAATGAAAATTGGTATATTAAAACATCATACCGAGTTTGTATGTTTGCTGAGGAGCATGCTTTCGCTATGCCCTTAGCACTACCATTGTTAGCCTTCTGGGCCAAAACGGTAAAAAAATAGTGAAATTCTAAATGCAACAGGCTAGCGCACTTTTACTCCTTAGCAAACATACCAACTCGGTATGATGTTTTAACATGCCTATTTTACATTTACACTGAAGTGTCCTTTTAAATGGGACTAAGACTGCACACAGTAATAAACTATGCTATTTGCATCCTCAGACATTCATTTGTCTTGGTGTATCTTTGTGTGTATGTGTATGTGTGTATGTGTGTGTGTGTGTGTGTGTGTGTGTGTGTGTGTGTGTGTTTGTGTGTGCGTGTGTGCGTGTGTGTGTGTGTCTTTGTGTGTTGCAGGCCATGTACATGTTCTGTGCTCTGGCACTGGTCTGTGATGACTACTTTGTTCCCTCTCTGGAGAAGATTTCAGAGGTGAGATATTACATCACATTACATTACATTACATCACATTTAAGCTAGGCGCAGACCTCCCGATTTAAAACCCCGATTTTGATACAATGGAACGTCTGGGCCAGTCACAGATAGTCTGAGACAGTTGGGAGCAGTCGGGGTGCTCAGTCACAATGTCATCATGTTTGTCGAGGAGACCGATTTGGTCTGAAGCAATTGTTTCCATTGTCGATGCATATTGATTAAATCAAATATGTTCGATTTTATCGGCATCAGTCTGTTGTATGTTCACCCAGTCTTTATGTATGTACTTACAACCGACTCAAAATCGCATCCAGTGCTGTCGATAGGTTTAGTGTGCTCAGTCACTTTTTCATTATAAAAGACTGCAAAAATTGGTAGGTCTGTTCCCAGGTTTAGCTATGGCTTTTATCCAGAGCAGACTAGGTACAGGGACAGTTCTCCCGAGGCAAAGTGGGGTTAGATGCCTTTGATCAAGTAACGAATAACAGTCACCGAAGCGTGCATTCAGAAGAATTAATCAACACCGGCGGAGCTGAATAACTTCCCGACAAGAAACTTCTCCAAGTTGATTAATTTCATGGAAATGCACGTCTCGAAGGAAACATTTAAAATGATATGTCAGAATATTTAAATTATTCTAGAATTTCTTTACAATTAGGAATCATTGTCTGCCACCTGCCGTTAAAAAGTAGAGCAGAAAAGCGACCGTTAAATTAGCCTATATGGTTGCTATAGTTACCATGCTATGGGGCATTGATATGGAACGGTGGTTAAACTTTATACCAACATTTTAGAACTACTTTCCATTGTTGAACAGTTCAATGGAATTAATGCATACCCCATCAGCCAATCAAAAACCAGCATTTTATTTGACCTGGCCATAAGGGCACCACAACCGTAGATGAGCGTGCAGGACAGTATTGGGTATTCACTCGTGTTCCTGCACCTCCCTAACTATACGGCCATAGCTGCCCCTAAGAAAATACTGTGTTGTTATTTACTGGATTACTATTCAAAGAATTACTAACTTATTAATGAAACTCACCAATAATGCTTGACTCTGATCTCTGTACCTATCTTTCCCTCTTTCTCTGTCTTTATTTACCTATCCCTGTCTCTCTATATTTCTTTACATTGCTCTGTCTCTGTGTCTGTATGTATCTGTGTGTTAATGTATCTTTGTGTATTTCTCTCTGTCTCTGTCTTTCTCTTGTCTGTCTCTCACTATCTCTGTTTATGTATTTCTCTATATTTCTCTCTGTGTCTCTGTCTGTCTGTCTGTCTGTCTGTCTGTCTGTCTGTCTCTCTCTCTCTTTCCCTCTCTCTCTCTCTTTCTCTCTCTCCCAGCGACTGCACCTAAGTGAGGATGTTGCGGGGGCCACCTTCATGGCAGCGGGCAGTTCTGCTCCAGAGCTCTTCACCTCCGTCATCGGTCTGTTTGTTTTCCTCCCTCCATCGCTCTGTTTATTTTGGCTCTCTACAAGTCTGTAGATGTCAGAAATGTTCAAAAAAACAAGGTTGCAAGGTTATCTTTGTTTGTTTGTTTGTGTGTGTGTGTGTGTGTGTGGGTGTGTGTTCATACGGGTTTGTACTTGGTTGTACATGTGCGTGTGTGTGTGCATGTTTGTTGTTCTGTGTAGAGGTTTGTGTGTGTGTGTGTGTGTGTGTGTGTGTGTGTGTGTGTGTGTGTGTGTGTGTGTGTGTGTGTGTGTGTGTGTGTATGTGTGTCTGAAACTGCAGGTTTTTTTCTTTGTCTTTCTTTCCTATATTTTCCCCCCCAATTTTCATGTGCAGTATTTACATTACGTTATTTTCAAGGACCCCTTTCTTGACCTTTTAAGGCATAGAACTGCACAAAATTATGCACATTACAGATTTGACCTAATTATTGAATGAAAATTAACAGCAACGTTTTCCAATCCTTGTAGGTCAGTTCAAGTGGATCGAGCACAAGAAAACTTTAATCATAGAACAGTGCAATAACATAATTAATTTCATAAACTCAGATGTCATTACCTTTATACATTTTTTAATCAATGTACTCTATTTCTCTCTCTCTCTGTTGCTGTATGTCCTTGTGTATGTACTTATCCTCACTTTCATCTTTCTTTCTTTCTTTGTCTCTGTCTCTCTTTTGCTGTATGTCCGTATGTATGTACTCATCCTCACTTGACTTCATGTCCTTATGCCCCCCCCCCCTCCCCGCCCCCCTTAGGAGTGTTCATCACCAAGGGAGACGTGGGCGTGGGCACCATCGTGGGCTCAGCCGTCTTCAACATCCTCTGCATCATCGGCGTCTGTGGCATCTTCGCTGGAAAGGTACCATAGTCACGGGCTCTTCTTCATTACACCAATCAAACACCAGCTTACTGAACTAACTCTTACCAAGAACCAATCAAACTGTGGCATATTGAGACATTTAACCCTCCTTACAGTCCTTTATGTGTCACTGTACGTAGTGTGTAATTAAAACTTCAGAGACAGAAAGAGACAGACAGACAGACAGACAGAGACAGAGACAGATAGAAACAGACAGAGACAGACATACAGAGAGACAGAGAGGGGACATAGACAGGGAGAAAGGCTTAAAGAGATAGAGTTGAATTGAGGTTTGTGGGATGGGAGCTAGCCAGGACTTGAGAAATGATATCTGACCAGATTGTGTCTTATGTAATAAAGAGAGAGATGTGCTCATGCCAAATAGTAAATCATCTACTGAGAATGATTGTGTCTTTTCTAAGAGTGATCCAGAAGGCCAGTGAGAATGACTGTCTAGATAGCAGTCGATACTTTCTTTTACTTCAGCTCTGAAGCTAATTCTGGTATAACTAACTACTTGGTTAGAATTTATTACCAAAAAGTGAAGTGTTTTTCTGGTCAAATTAGTTGGGTTTCCATTCAAGTCATTTGCATTAGCTTATGCTCATTCAAAGCAATTGAGCTTCACAAGAGGTTTAACAGCAGCCCTTTTATAATAATAATAATAACCTTTACTTGTATAGCACAGTTCATACATACAAGATGCAGCTCAAAGTGCTTTACAGTTTGGCAAGGTCACAAACAAAACAGCATTTCTTGCAGTCCAATGGCATCGGAGTAATTGAATGCAATAATGGAGTGGCGTGGTGTTTCAACAATGCAATGTCACAGCAGCGCAATGCCCTGCTGATGCTGGCTCTTGCGTGAACACAGGTAGAACATTAGTTGAATCTTGGTGGTGCAGGGGGGTTGTTCAGGCACTGTTGACAGTTCCTGCTTGTGTCCATAGGGGCAACAGGGGTGAGGAAAAACTCCCTGAATTGTGTGTGGTTGAATTGAACCGGAAATAAAAAAAAAGGAAGAAACCTCAGGCAGAACCGCGTCCCCTAGGGAAGCCCTTCTGCCGGGGTTTTAGCCCACAAAGACTAATGGACATTTAAAGTGTTTTCAAGTGAGGATTTCTTAACTAACCATAGTTAATTAACTAACCATAGTTAACTATAGCTAAGTATATTTTATCAACTATAACTAATGCCAGCCTTACACCAAAGGATTTTGCAAAGACTTTACAGTCGTAAAATAAAATGTACTAGTGCTGCTGGGTCTTTTTGATTCGTAAACTGGCAGCAAAAGGGACATCTTCACTAAAGATTCCAGTTGTAGTCTTGTCATCAGTGCCCTCACTCTTAAGAAAATCAGCATAAGATGATGGAAAGCCGATTGGTGTCGTATCACTGGCAGTGTGGCTGGAGCTCATGAGTGTTTGACTTTGTTGCAGTCGGTGAAGCTGACCCACTGGGCCCTCCTCAGAGACTCCTTATGCTACACCATCTCTGTGGCCGCCCTCATAGCAGTGAGTGATGCCCCACATACACACCTTCACGCACATGCACGCGCACACATGCACACACACACACACACACACACACACACACACACACACACACACACACACACACACACACACACACACACACATGCATGCACGCATGCACTCACACACATGCACACACATACATGCACACACACCCACACACATGCACACATACAGTACACATACATATACACACACACACATATATACACATGCACACGTGCACACAGACACACGCGCACACAGACACACACGCACACAGAGACACATGCACACACATACACACAAGGACAGATGCGTGCGCCACACACATCTTAACAACAGACTCTACCAACATCTTGGGGTGGCACAGAACAACACACTTTTGTTTGCACCATGGAAAGCAGCCAAGTGTAAAAATGGAAATATAAATGCCATTCGATTTATTATTTTTTCTTTCAGTTAGTTTTCTCTTCTTCATTCTTCACTTCTACTTACTTCATCTGGGTTCAGCACCGCTAGATGCAGCACCACCCCATTAGTCAGTGTCCTGTTAGTGTGGGGGCTCCTCCTGCTGGAGAGTTGGGGAATTGCACTAGACTAGAGCAAGTGGATGGGAGTACAGTGATCCCCAGCTGTACCGTGGTTCACCTTTCGCGGTCCCACTTAAACTATACAATGAAATGTTTTCGATATAGTTCTCGCTATATCGCAGATTTTCACATATCTACATCTGATAAGTCAATGTGAGAGTATTGTGTGAGAGTATGTGAGATGACATGATTTATGTTTTTTTTTCCTTCTCTTTGAAGTTCATTTACGACGAGAAAGTGTCATGGTGAGTAACTGACTTTTTTTTTCCTTAGTCCCTATTAAACTTCATATGTTTTCAAATCTGGCTGAGGGTAAATATCTGGTTGACATATGACTGTTGTTTGTTTCATTTTTGGCAGGTGGGAATCCTTAGTCCTGGTCGTGCTGTATCTCTTCTACATCCTCATCATGAAGTAAGCTCCTTGAGAAGATCTTTCTCTGGCTCCTAGCCAAGACACTGTCTGTTGCCCATTACATGTGAGGTATAGCTGAGCTAGCTAGTAGTAGCTGTGACTAAGATGTAGAGCTGCGAGTTGGATAGTCCATCACCTATAACTAAACATCCTTGGCTTTCATGAAAGACATAGAGGAATTCAGTAGGAAAATCCAATAGGACTTAGGGAAATTCAGTAGCACTTAGGGAAAAGACAAACACCATCCTAAATAATAGGAACTACTAGCTGTTGGTTCAGTCAGTTATTATTTAAAGGAGAGCATACATGATGTGTGACATGTTAATAGATCTTTCGTGTTAAGGTGAGATGACATGAACTTTATTGTCCCAAAACATGGGACATTTGTCTTGGTTAGAAATAGAACTGCATGCTGTACACCAGGGGTGGAAATTAACTTGGCAAAATGTGGATCTTTACCAGCCACTGGCAAAAAATGGTAAAATTCTACAGGCAGTTAACAGTAAACTTTTTTTGTGTCCAAAATCTAGCAGCTACTTTCATATCTTACCAGCTGGTGCTAATTTCCATAATTGCTGTACACTAGAAGAACATAGAGCACATAAGAATAACAGACATATAGAGTGCAGAACAATACAGCGCAGCACAGAAAAAGCCAGAACTAAGTCAGCTACTAAGTAAAAATGTAAAGTACAGTTCATGCAGTACAAGTTTTTAAGCTTTTATATATATTTTATACATATTTCTGGTTGGTTCTAAGCAGCACTTTTTACAGTACAGGAACCTCCCTTAGCAAAAATAGAAGACTACCCAACTGATACCCACACAGCCTAGAGGGACAACCAGTGGCCAATGTGTTATGTGTGTGGGTGGGAAACATTATGCTTTCTCAGTGCTACTGGATTACCCGCCAACAACAATTCTTATTCATTATCCTCTATTAAAGTGTGAAACTAACACAAACACCATTAGATACTTGCAGGTTGGCAGTCATCACTGAATCCTCTCTCGTTTGTTTGTGTGTGTGTGTGTGTGTGTGTGTGTGTGTGTGTGTGTGTGTGTGTGTGTGTGTGTGTGTGTGTGTGTGTGCGCGCGTGCCTGTGTGTGCATGTGTGTGCCTGTATTAGGTTTAACTCCCGTGCCCAGCGCTACTTTGAGAGGAGGAAGAAGAGTGCGAGGAACCTGGCCAATGGACTCACGGGCAGCACTGACATGGAGGATCTCAACTGTGACGCCACCGCCGTCCTGCTCAAGAAAGGTAGCAGGGAATAATAATAATAATAATAATAATAATAATAATAATAAATGCTATTTATAAGCATCTTCCTCCTTGCTTTTCCTCTTCCTCCTCCTCTCTCTCTTTCTCTTCCTTCTCCTCCTATCTCTCTTTTTGCTCCCCCTTCTCCTCTTTCTCCTTCTCTCTTTTTGTCTGCTTCCTCACCCTCCTCTTTTTTCTCCCTCTCTCTCTCTCCTACTTCCTCCTCCTCCTTCTTCTCCTCATTTCTCTCTTGCTCTTCCTCTTCCTCCTCTTCCTCCCCCACCTCCTCCTCCTCTTCCTCCTCTCTCTCTCCAGCTAACTTCCAGTCTCAGCCCACCGTGCTGATGGTGGATGAGTTGCTGTCGGCGTACCCGCACCAGCTGTCCTTCTCCGAGGCCAGCATGAGGGTGATGATCACCAACCACTTCTCCCCACGCACACGCCTCACCATGGCCTCCCGCCTGCTCATCAACGAGGTGAGGAACGGGGGGAAAGAGAGGGCGGGGGGAGGGGGTGGAGGAAAAGGGGGAGAGAGAGGGAAAGACAGAGGGAGAGAGAGAGGGAAGGAAAGAGAGAGAGAAACAGAGAGGGACAGAGAGGGGAAGAGAGAGGGAGGGGGGTGGGAGGGAGAGTGAGAGGGGGTTAGAAAAGATAAGCTGATATTTCGACCACAGAGCTTTTCACACACACACACACACACACACACACACACACACACACACACACACACACAGTTTAAAAGGTGGCAAGATTGACAGGGAGAGATGAAGAAGAAGACAGCCATGCAATTGACCATTTTTAAAGACTCGTGGTATTGTCGGTGAAGACAAAAGTGGATAACAGCCATTTTCAATTCTAGATTGTGTTTGCCATTTTAGTGCTTGATTGATTGATAAAGTGTTTGTTTATTTGATTAGTTTATGTATCTGTTGACCAGTAGAGTGACAAAATAACAAAGATGGATTGATAGATTCATAATTCATGCTCCATAATTGTCAGATTTGGATAGGGTTGGCTGCCTAATTGAATGACTGACTAACTGAATAAATGAATGAATGATTGATTGATTGACAGATAGATTGACCAACTGACTAAATGCTTCATTGAATGATTGGTTGGTACTAACTGACTGAACGATTGATTGATTAGTTTATTGACTGATAGATTGACCAACTGACTAAATTCTTCACTGATTGATTGGTTAAGTGATTGATTGATTGATTGATTGATTGATTGATTGATTGATTGATTGCTTAACTGATTCACTGACTGACTAAACAATTGATTGATTGACCATTAGATTGACCAACTGACCAAATGCTTTATTTAATGATTGGTTGACTGATTGGTCGATTGATTGTTTGATTGATTGATTTTGAATTGATTAGTGAATTTGTTGATGAATTGACTGAATGCATCACTGATTGATTGGTCATTAATTTATTGATTGAGTGATTGATTTACTGACTGACTGAATGATTTATTATTTGATTGACTGGTAGATTAACCAACTGACTGCATGCTTCATTCAATGATTGGTTGACTGACTGGTCAATTAATTGATTGATTGATTGATTGACTGACTGACTGATCAATCACCCTTGTGTCGCCCCCCAGAGGCAGCGTCTGTGCAACAGCCGGTCGTTCAGCTGCAGCGAGGCGGACATGATGGCGCGCGGCTACGAGCGGCGGCTGCTGGAGAACGGGCTGAGCGTGATCGACCGCGGCCCCAACGGACGCTACGCCTCCTCCCGCCGCGACGACGGGGGCTTCGGGATTCCGGGGGGCGGCAGGGGGGGCGGAGGAGGAGGAGGGCGGAGGGACCGCGGAGACGAGACGGAGAACGAGAACGAGGACAACGAGAACAACGAGAATGACGAGGAGGACGGAGACGAGGGCGAACAAGGGCCGCTGGTGCCTTTCCGCGTGCCAGGTGAGGGGACACAGGGTGTGTGTGTGTGTGTGTGTGATGCAGCCATCTGAGGAATATTGCAGAATGGTCCCTTTCTCTCTTTTTAGTTTGCTTTTTCTTGGGAGAGTCTTTTCTGACTACACACCTTATTGTTGTATTATTTCCTGAATCCTGAGTCAATTGTCCTATTGTTGTATTTGTTTGCTAAGTCGCAGGGTGTAGTTGGTCTGTGAAAATTTCCAGGACACCTCATTAGTAGTGCACCTCAGGTGTTTCAGGCCTTTAGTCACTATTACCCTCCTCTGAGGTGCCCCTTCCTTACGGTGATCAATCCTTATTAGTGTGTGTGCAGTATACAATTAGTGAATATTGTCCTCTAAGAATTCCTAACGTTGCTGAATGTAAATTGGGTAATAGCCTGTACAATAAAGCTAATGCTACTCAGTGACTTTATACCTTTTGCTATCTAATACTATTTTACTTCACAATTCTCTGCTGTCCTGTGTTCCATACACCATACAACTCTAAAAAGGGGAACTAGCTTGACTAGTTGCCTCTTTGTATACCAATACACCGCACGATCACAGAGGGCAGACCTAGCCTACCTGGCTGTGACTTAGCAGCTAATTAGCATTTAGCCTCTGTAGATGTTTTGTGCTGTGCTGTTTGCTTGTGGTTACAGTACTTTTTTTTTTTTTCATTACATTGCATTTGGCAGACGCTTTTATCCAAAGCGACTTACAATCAAGGGGGACATAAGCAATAGAGGAGGACACAGAGTAGAGACACAACAGACATATGTACTTCTGCATAGGGATAGAGAGAGAGTTTAGATTAGTGTTTGTTAGTTATATTAGTTTTGTTAGGAAGGGAAGCAATCTCGGAAGAGAAGGGTTTTTACAAGCTTCTTAAAGATAGGGAGGGATGTTGCTGTTCTTGTTGCAACTGGTAGGTCGTTCCACCATTTTGGGGACAACCACGGAGAAGAGCTTAGAGTGACCTCTCTTTGTCTACTTGCCAGGTGGAACTGTCCCTGTTATGCACCAATAGCTTTTAGTTACCCCCCCCCCCCCCCTTAGTGTTAACTGCTCTGTGCTGTGTCCTGTTGCAGCGGGCTGCTTTAACAAGGTGAAGTGGTTGTGCATGTGGCCGCTGTGCCTGCTGCTGTTCTTCACCATCCCCAACTGTGCCAAGCCGGGCTGGGAGCGCTGGTTCATGGTCACCTTCGTCACCTCCACCCTCTGGATCGCCGGATTCTCCTACATCATGGTGTGGATGGTAAGAGACACATCCACACACATACACAAACGTGCTTTAGGCAAACATGTTTATTTGTAACGTGCTTGTCATACAGAAGAAGTACCTCAAAGAGCTAGAAATAAAAAATAAATAAATTAATAAATAAAAGAAATAAAAAATCAACATAAGACTGCAACAACCTCATGAAAGAGAGAGTCTTTATCTGTTGTGCACTGTTATGTGCTTATCCTCTTCAGGTGACTGTGATTGGCTACACGCTGGGCATCCCTGACGTCATAATGGGCATCACCTTCCTGGCAGCTGGCACCAGTGTCCCTGACTGCATGGCCAGTCTCATTGTGGCGCGGCAAGGTTGGGAGACACAGAACACGCTTTTTACACCATGCTATGTTAAAGGAACAGTCCTTTTGAGACATAGCCTCATTTTGCAGGCAACTCCCTTAGAGTTAAATAGTTGAGTTTTACCGTTAATAAATTTTACCCATTTCCGGATCAGGCAGTAGGATCTCTGGATTTGACAGTAGCACCTAAGCTATTAGCTTATCATAAATCATTGTAGTGCTACTGGTTTAATTCGACTCATTGATTTATACACAGTTTGTACCTGAAATGACATCCCAGTGCTGTGACGGGCTGTGCTGACATGTTTCCGGGGCAACGCCCATGTTCTGCTGTCCCTACAGGTATGGGCGACATGGCCATCTCCAACTCCATCGGCTCCAACGTCTTTGACATCCTGGTGGGCCTGGGCTTGCCCTGGGCTATCCAGACACTGGCCATCGACTACGGCTCTTATGTGAGTGATGCACATCATGCAAGTATAGTAATATAGCAAGTATAGTAATGCTAGTGACTGATTTAGCCTTAAGGTGAAGATACACTGGCTTAGTTTTTTAAGCACTGTTGCCAGGCAGTGTGACTAGTAGATGTTGTTTGGGTGCTCTATGCAACAGTTTTTTTTAATCGATGGAACTTAATCATAAGCATGCAAATTATTGGGAGTATTCAATCCAAATATTAATACTAATGTTGTTGCATGTTAGTGGATATCATTGTCACTGGCCTGGTCACATTACATGATATCAGCCCAATTTTATCCCGAATTTGTCACAACTGACACATTTCCAGCATCGTACCCGAATCTGAAAGGTCGGGCACAACAGAGAACATGAGTAAGTCTCACAATGTGACCTAGTTTATGGCCTGCAAATTCCATTTTTGTCTGCGACGTTCTAAGACACCCCCACAAAACTATCTTGTCAGAGTTGTGTCTGTTTAACAATGGATACTAAATACAACTCCAGACAAAATTCTGACAGTGCTGGAAGTCCTGTCACCGGCAGTCAATGGACACCACATAATATAATTAATCATTGTCTTGTAATGTGATCAGTCTCCCAACCAAGATGTGTAGGGAATTTGTGGTTTTGTGGTTCCAAGATCTTATAGTGTGATATGGTCAATCATAAACGACAATCATAAAAGATAAATAGAAATAAATCATATAATCTGACCCTGCCGTTATTTGTCTGTCTTCCCCAGGTGCACTTGAACAGCAGGGGACTCATCTTCTCGGTGGCTCTGCTCTTGCTGTCCGTCTTTGTCACGGTAAGTCTCACCCAATGTGCCAACAAACTCAATTTACTTCAGATTCAGCTTGTGTCAGCAGTTCTGGCAACACAAAAACACTACAGAAGATGTACAGTAGGCATTATGAATGTGTTTGGAAAACAAAACATTGAGACTATCTCTCTGTCTTTCTCTCTGTCTTTCTCTCTGCCTCTCTCTCTCTCTCTGTCTCTGTATGTGTGTGTGTGTGTGTGTGTGTGTGTGTGTGTGTGTGTGTGTGTGTGTGTGTTTGTGTTTGTGTTTGTGTGTGTGTTTGCTTCTTGCACCAGGTGATGGGGGTGCACTTGAACAAATGGACGCTGGACCGACGGCTGGGCATCGTGTGCCTGCTGATGTACGCTGTCTTCTTGTGCTTCTCCATCCTCATCGAGTTCAACGTTTTCATGTTCGTCAACCTGCCCATGTGCCGGGAGATCATCTGACCACAGCAGCCCTGACACCGGCCCAGCCCTGGCCCGGCTTCGCTCCTCGCCTCTCCCACCGCTTGCATCACTTCCTGTTCCTGCTTCAGGAAGACAGCTGACGGTTGGAAAAGAAAAACAAAACAAAAAAAACAACAAAAATGATGACGGAATGATGGAGAAAAAAGGTTTTCTTTTCTTTGTTGTTAAGATGAATGATTAAAGGTTTGATTTTTTTTTTTTTGGGTGCAATAGAGACAGAAGCCTTATGGGCTGTCGATTTGATTTATTGAGGAGAATACTTGAAGGCAGAATCATCGGAAAAGAGAAGAATGGAGGAAGAAAAAAGAAGAGTGGAGCCAAGCTTACGGAAAAGTTTGAGCCTGTCGGGTTTGCTGCGTCCTCTCCCAGCTGCTGGAAGTCTGTGGTTACTACGGTGACTGACGGATGGAGTAGTTCAATTTTAAAGCGATTGTTGAGATTATGAGTTTAGGGACAAAACAGTCCGACTTTGGACAAACTGGATTATTATTCGTTGTACATATATACATATATTGAATGTCAGGACTTCAGGACCATCTCCAAAAAATATCTCTCATCATATCAGGGCTTTGTAAATTTCTTTTAGCAAATGTCGAATGCGGAATGGGTGTGTACACACATTGCTGGTCCTTTGTGTTCAGAGAATCGAACCGTGACCCAGAGTCGCTAGGCTTTTTTTTTCACTCTACCAAAAAAAAAGTGTGTTTTGAAATTTGAGATCTATTTATTTTTTTTGCTCTGCATTTGCCTTGCACTGTTAGGGGTCACAGTCGGTGACCTTTTTGAGAGTATGTTTTTTTTTGCATTATTTAAGATATTTATGTTCATGTTAAGTTATTGGTCATCTTTTTTTATATTCTGTGCATCGCCACCTTACAGAGTTGAAGCTGCACTCTTACAGCGTCACAGCACAGTAGAGTTCTGAGTCACTCTAGTTATCTAGTTTAGTCCTTGTGTTTGATCTTCACAACTTTTAACATGTTACCGAGTAAAATGGTAGTCATCTACAGTAGTTTCATAATACTATGCTTTTAGCTGCTAATGTTGAATGGTGCAACTATGGCTTTCTTATAACTTTTTTAAGTACTTTAAGCATAGGATGTGATGAAAAAATGTTACCCAGGAACACAAGTATGGAACCAAATTTCTTTATATGACAGAGAGGTATAGACACTGGAGTAGTCAAATATAAGATGTTCTATTTATGTACAAATATACATAAATATGTATATATATACATATTTATATGAGATAGTAGGTCTGCAGTCTGCACTCTTTCATCTGAACTTCAAGCAGACCTTTCCGTATTTATTTGGCCGCGTCGTGTCAGGCATGGCACCGTTTCTATGGTAATGTTTGTAAACTGCAGTGTTGCAACGACATGAAAGACATGAAATAGACATGTTGACATTTTAACACTGTCAGAGATTTTTGTATAATTCTCTAAATGTAAAAGTATTGTCAGGTTTGCAAAAAAATAATGCGCCGCTTGTTTTGCGGCCTGTGTAATTGTACATTTTACCACAAGAGGTCACTGTACCTGTGTAATTGGATGCAACGGGATTCAAAGTGAATCCTAATTGAATGGGTTGTTTGCCTAGGGGGTCTCATAAAGAAGTTGTGTTTAAAGGTAAGCTTTAAATGCTTGTGAATTTAGACATTCAGCATTTTGGCCACAACACATGAATGCATGATTGCAGATAGACATGCGATGTTATTTTATATCAAAATTCATTTTATGTTAGCAAACCTTAAGAAGAAAAAAATATATATTTAGAGTGCCACAAACACAAACACTTCACCGTTCGGTTAGTCGTCCATATGTCATAAAATCACAGTTTTAAATGTAGTTGTTTGCAGTTTTGTGACATACGTAACTATACTTGTACTTGTATCAGTAATAATGATTGTTGGCACAGTTTCTGGTACTTCTAGGACGATGACAAGTTGGTGCATGTTTCTTTTGTCATTTCTAGTCTACTGAATGCATAATAAGGACTAAATACATAAAAGCCGCTGTACCAATCACAATGTACATATCAGCGAAAAGATAGGCCTACTGTCCCAATAACATATTTACAACGGTTTTAAAATATTCACCATCTGATGTAGGGCTATGGTTTCTGATCATGTACTTTTGGTTGTTTTTGTTTTTCCCTCAAGGACCCAGGTTGGCAATTTCAAACACATTTTTATCCGTAAAACAAGCCATTTGTACAACAGTTTGAGGCCTTCTGGCAATAAAATGGTTTACATGCAGTAGAATATTGCGTCTGAAGACTGTCTGTCTTGTAGGTGCACACACAAGCAGACTGCTACACATTCACACCCTGACGCTTGCTGAAGTGAGAGTGTGCTGTCTTTGCGTGGATGTTTGGAAGAATGGTGAGAATGAAATAGGACATTAATTGGGCACAGTCCATGTCGGGACACGTGACTTCCAAAGACACTCAACAGCACCGAACATCTCCGTCCTCACAGGGACTTTGCAAACGGAACATGGCAGAGTGGATGTGAATGAGCCCGTGCTGAACAAGAACGCCGAGTGCACTTCACGGATGCTTTCCCTCTCGTCGTTGACGGATTGAGTCGCTGACGTTCAAGAATCCCAGGTCGGTGGCGCGATTTGAGGTTCAGAAGTCACAATTCAAGGCACTACTTGGACAAGTGTAGGAAGATATCCACTAATGTAAAGGTAGCTGTCAAAAAAAAAACTAAGATTAAGAAAGGGGCTGAGCATTTTCGGTCAGTGGTGGTAAGTCTGCGGTCGTGCGCGCGCGCATATCATGACCGCGAAGTTTAAGTCTAATGTGTCAAATCTTTCTAACGATGAATAAGGCTTTACTTTTGTCACTGAATGAAACATCTTGTAGTGCATGAAAATACATTAAGGGTGCGAGATCAGTAGCTGAAATCTAAATTAGTGAGGTACAACTTTCAGGTTCAACTTTCTAAATGGATCATGATCTTTGTCGGTGCTGCGCAAGACTTACCTGGATTAAGTATGCAACAATTCAGCACAATACTACAATATAGTATACGGTAAAATATCACGTAAGCGGTGCAGTGTTGAGACAGCTGAGCAGTTGTAAATCACTGTATTATCTTCTTGCCTGAATGAAACTGAACATACTGATGCCCACTGGTCTTTCCAGTCGTACAGCGAGGAAAGTTAACAGAGTTGTACATCTCGTTGCACGCTCAGTACTGTAGAATTCCCATGAATAATCTAATTGTATCTTTTTTCCTTCTCGTTCTCCTTTTTAAACTTTCTAGGAACGGCTGTGTGTTTCTAAAACTTTTAGTTTCTGCGAAACTATTATGACGTTAGGAATAAATACTTTCATAAATACTGCTTAGGCTAGGCTACTGAAATCAGGGTGCTTACTGATTGACTCTTACAAATTTACTGACAACCAGTAAATAAGATTAGATAACTAGGGTTCATATACACTATTCACAAAATGTTAGGGATATTTGGCTTTCGAATGAAACAACAGGTGTTTGATCCATGAATTGGCCAATAAATGTCCTTCAATTACAGTTCACTCGAAAACCAAATATCCTTAACTTTCTTGTGAATAGTGTATATTTTCACAAAAGTAACAGTGACCACAACGTCACAGTATTATGAACCATAACCCCGAACTCCTCTGTGAAAGCTGCTTTTCGACTCTATCCGGTCTGGCAGTGCTCTCTGCTGTAGCCATGGGCTGTAACCCGTGCTAATTGGAACGACAAAAGGAGGCACAGTAGGCCCTGGTCCAGTTTGGAACGGACTGTGATTAGATCAGAGGCATTACCCGGTGCAAATGTCCCATCTTTGGCGCCATGTGAATGACATTAGAAGTAGAATCAGTCTATCGTGTATCGTCTTTTGCCCTCTCTCTTTCTCCCCCTCCCTCCGCCTGCGCGCTCGTGTGTCTTTTATCATACCAAACTAGAATGTTCTATAAATGAGACTGACATGGTTTGCGTGTGGTGGAATCTGTTACCCTCCTATCTATGTGGTGACCTTACCTCATTGTGCAAAAGTGACTACACCATAAGTAATTTAGAGGACAGAAAATTACATAAGGGGTGTTTTCCCATGATGTCAGACTGTTGGTGAGACTGTGGGATTGTGGGTGTTTTATCGTCACTGTTCCAGAGAACCATTGCTATTAACTCTATTAAGGAGGGCAGTCTGGGGGTTATTCCAGAAAGCAGGTTTAGTCACGTACCTGGGTATGTTAGTAGGTTTACCACTTACTGTGCATCAAAACAACACTATTTAGTTTTTCAACCTTAAGATAATGTTTCCAAAATCGTTTCAGTGGTTCATCTACTTGTAACAGGGTTATAACCACTAAGTAAGTTTGGAGGAGCGGGCCGTCTCTCTGTAGTTCTCTATGAGGGACAATTCCACTTCCAAACTGTAGGACGACCAAAGTATTGCTTTTAATTTATCAAGGTTAGTTACTAAACCACTGACTTGGAATGTCCCCCTGGTCAAGACACGTTCATCTATGCAGGTATGTTTGGCACTGAGGAATTCCCCATTATTCTTCTGAGTCTGTGTGTGTGTGTGTGTGTGTGTGTGTGTGTGTGTAGGTTTTCAGTTCTCTGAATCTCCAACACATCACTTACCCACTATTATACAGTCACCCCCGCACCAACTCAAACACACACACACACACACGCACACACACACAGTCTCAACTGTAGCGGTGTTGTCTATTTGTTCCCACATTATTGCCATCTCTTGCTCTGCATAAAAGTAGCAAGTTTATAAGCATATACAAATGAAACTATTAACAGCACATTAATTTACTTTCCAGCTTCAAGTAATCGGGTGTCTGGTGATTATTATCACTGTCACTAAAATCAAATGCAATTAAATTACAAGATCACTACTTACACAATTTGGTCATGCATTTGTTTTGCACTTAGGCTTTTTTTTGGACTGGGTATCCTTTTTGTGGCGGAAACACTGAGTCTGTGGTTAGAGTTCTATCAGTAAGTGGGTCGCTTGGTCAGCACCACTATGGACTGTTTGGTGTAAAACTAGTGGATCAGCTACCTAAAGGAATCAAAATCTTTCAAACATTTTTTTCCAGAGCCTAATTGGCACTGCTAGAAGATGCTCATTGTTTTTGATGGCAACAATATCATCAACAATACAGTAATATCAGCAGTATCATGCTGTAAAGTGTTTTTGATTGATTTTGTGGTGGTTTCCTAGCCTGGCTGTCACAAAAAGCTCGTAGGCAGAGCTTGGTCTGGCAAACCTGCCATAGACAGAACGTTCTCACAAGCGGGATGAACGGGTGTCTTTGAAATCCCTCTGTGTACTATGTACTGTGACAGAGTTACAACCAATCAGACCACTGATTCCGATGATGAATGTGTAGCATTCGTTTTTTATTGGTGCTTAATTTTTTTGGACAAACGCACAACTGAGAATAGGCAAGTCGGCCAGAATGACTTGAGCGCAAAATTCAGTGTAGCATTACAGACAGTTTGGGTGGGGCCAGGCTAGTAGTTTCCTACCCTTCACCCTGAATTTCACAGTTCACGTCCCTGATGGCTGGTAGGAATAGCACTTGTGTTTATCTGTTATTTATATGACTATAGCCCATTAAATTATTATTAAAATTCAATTTGTTTGGGCATTCCTGCACACACTGACGACGGCTTCGGTCGGTGACGCGTATGTGTTACATGGTGCATTAAATTTTTTAGAGAGTAAGCAAGAGAGTGCAGTCTTCTCTACTCTATCTGATGACTATAGCCCATGGCATCCAAATTACCTTGGAGGTTTTACCAAAACAAACGCTTTAAGGCTCTTGGGTGCTTCATTTTGTTTTGCATTTTCCCAAGGCTGTCATCAGCATTGCCATTGGTTTCCTGCCCCCATTGCCCTAATGAATGCAACAATAAGCGAGCAGTTCTCCAATCAGTGAGTGTTATTCTCCATTCACTGTACAGTACACAAGCACGGCCAGACATCATTGTTTAGCAAGCTAACAAAGAGGGGTTGAGCTAACACATTAACCCCCATGTTCAATGGGCTCACTGTACAGACAGACAAGGTCAGGGGTTGGTTGGGGGTGGGGGGGCACATTAATCCTCATGTTAAATGGTTTCAGTGTACAGACAGACATTTTTAGGAGGCGGGGGGTGTGGGGTTTATGCAGGGGGGAACACAGCTCTGGGATGAGGTCCAAGTACACAGCAGAGATCCCCCTAAACTGTCCCACATTTATGTGTGTGTGTGTGTGTGTGTGTGTGGGGGGGGGGGGGGGGGGGGGGGGTACGAGTGTGTGTGTGGGTTCAAACTTGTGCCCAATAGAGGATAGTTCATTCAGTTCATTGAACTGGTTGGCTTTTGGGTGGTTATTTTGGGGGGCGGATCTTGAGCGGCTGGATTGATGTCTTATGTGGACGATATGGTGTCTGTCTCTCTGTCACAGTAATGGCTTTAAGATGTCACAGATCACGTACATGGCTGGGACAAACCTCTGTTCGAGTGAAGTGAAGAGGCAGTTGTTTTTGAAAAGTTACATCAGTGGAGAGATGACAGAATGAATGAATGGATAAATGAATAAATAAATGAAAACAGACAGGGTGATACATTTTTATTTGTTCTTTCAATGAACCCTGAACATCTTTTTAAGTGTAGTGAATTGTGGTTTTGTGAGAGAAAAGCAAAAGAGAGAAATCACAGGCTTTGTGTTTTGTTGGATGGAACAAGTCCCTACAGGCAGGAGAGTTCCAGCTGAGGTTTCTGTGTTCTCCTTATTTCAAGTGGTGGTGGTGGTGGTGTGTGTGAGTTTGTGTGTGTGTGGGGGGGGTGGAGTATGAAAATGTACAGTATACACGTCCTGTGTGTTCCCCTAAGGCAAAGCAACAGAGCCGTTGAAATAATGTTATCACTGCTCCAGGAAGCAACCACTCCGCTTTCAGTTTGCAGAAACATGAAGTACAGCCACCCCCACACACCACACCCCCTTTCCCAACTTCAGCCAGTAAATGTTAATTGATTATATGTTTTTTTTTATGTGTCTCCTGCCCTCTCATTTTTCCCTGTCATCACTCTCTATCTCAGTGTTTTGTTCACTTTTGGTGTTGTCCTCCGCTGCATTATTTCCCTGCTCTGCCAACTCCACTAAATTCAACAGCGGGATTCGGAGTTAGTTCAACAGGCCAGATTTGGCTTACAAAAAGCACTTTAATTGCGTCAGAATCACTAAGGCGTTCTTGGCCGGATGACTGAGGACTTGGTCTGGTGATCGGGAGGTCACAGGTTCAGCTCCCATACCAGCAGCAAAAATAAAAGTGTGATAAGATTGTCAGCTAAATGCAATATAATGTAAGGTTAAATGTAATGTAATTCAACAGGATAGCATATGCATAGTGCATACAGAGATACATGAGCAAGAATCTTTCTTTTGTTTGTTTGTTTCTTCTCTTTCTTTCTTTCTTTCTTTCTTTCTTTCTTTCTTTCTTTTTTTGTTTCTTTTGTCTTACTCTTGCTCTGTCTTTCTTACACAGACAAAGACACACACACACACACACACACACACACACACACACACACACACACACACACACACACACACACACACACACACACAGACGCTGTCTCTCATACTCAGTTCTCTCTGTCCTCTGTTTGATCTCTATACAACCTCATAAAATGGCCTGTGTTTGTATAGGCTGCATTGCAGTGGTGTCTCTGACACTGGTTATGCATCGCTACCAAAGGCTGCAAGGTAACACACACACACACACACACACACACACACACACACACACACACACACACACACACACACACACACACACACACACACACATCCAAAGCCCCCACAGTGCAGACAGCGGCAAACAACAGACAAGAGATCCAAATCTAAACAATAAGTCAGTGTGAAGCAGAGCACCTAGGAAGGAATGTGTGTTATTATTGTTTCTGCTCCAGCAATTATGTGGTCCTTTGACTGGCCACGTCGGCCTCTCATCAGCAGGTTACACTAAAGAGGTCAGCCTAAGGTCATGACTTGAGGTCAACAGAGAAGTAGTAGAGGCTAAAATAAGAAAATACACTACAGGCAAAGTACACACATACAGATACACACACAGACACACACACACATACACTTACACATATACACAGATACACGCATGCACAACACATAGCCACTCATCTCTTTCTCTCTCTCAAACATACAGACACACACACACACACACACACACACACACACACACACACACACACACAAGCAGGTAGATACACAGACACACACAGACAAGCAGGAAGATACACACACAAGCATACAGACACACACACACACACACACACAATTCCACCATTGCCGCCACCACAAATACCACCACAGAGAACTGGAAGGCAGATCATATTTCATAAGTAAAGACCTTAAAAGGGCTGGTATCGTAGGCCTATCACAGGGATTATTAGTGATTGACAAATCACCCAGTTCAAACATCCATTTTTGATAGGCCTAACTGAAACCTGCACATAAACTGCAGCTACATGTGCTCTGGTACCATGCCATGGTTTTACCGAAACTGGAGTAGCCTATAAATGCAATATAACGTTAGAAGCCTAGTTTTGGTATATTTTCACTGTCCTATCTCATTCAAGGCAAACAAAATCAAATTCATTCTATGTTTCCTGTTAGACATGTTCAACATTAGCCTATAAAATGCCTTACACGCTTGCAAAACACATGGTTGCTCTACTTATTCACTCAGCAGTTCGGCCACTGCCACCTCTCGCTCCTGGCTCACAACTAGGTCAGCACAATGGCATGACGCTGTGTCGGTTGTTTTTCCCATGAAATAAAGTCTTGTGTGTTCTTGCCACCCTCTTGACAGCAATTAGCCATGTGCTATGCTAACTGGCTCCATGTGTTGTTCTTGTCGTTGTTCTTGTTGTTGTTGTTGATTTGGGTTACCAGTTGTAGCCAGAGTGAGTGTCAGATATTCGCCTTCTTGTTTACTTGCTTGTCTGCTAGCATGAATGCTAAGTTACAGGTGTAACCGCATAGCTCATTGATGAAAGAGCTGTTGTTACGTAAAGTCATTAGCCAATAAAGTAGGCCCTCCCTTTTAAAACTTGTGTACGCACGCATGCATGTTCGCACTCACACACACACAAACACACACATACACACACACACACACAAGACAGAGATGGAGAGTAAAAAGGATATGGTGGCTGACAGTGTGAAAGAAAGAATAGCAGAAAGAATGCATGCACGCAAGATTGTGAATATAAACAAAGGTCAAAATTATTATAGAGAAAGAAAGAAAGAAAGAAAGACAGAACAAAAGGGATAAAAACTGGTCTTCTGTAAGTAATAACAGTGTGTGTCCTTATTTCCTCCCATGAATCCCCTGGGTAGGCAAACACTGGAGGCTGAACTCATCCTCGGGTCACGCTTCAGGTTGCTTACTCTCTGGGGAGCTCTAAGGCTTTGATCTCCTTGTCTCTTTCTCTCTCTGTTTTGAACTCTGCCTTTCTTCCTTTCTCTTTACATTGCTCCATTTTCTTCTTCTCTCTCTCTTGCTCTCTCTCTCACGTACTGTGTGTGTGTGTGTGTGTGTGTGTGTGTGTGTGTGTGTGTGTGAGTGCAGCTGGCCTAACTGCTGGGTGTGTTGGGTGGAGAGCCGGCATAGGTGTGTGTGTGTGTGTGTGTGTGCGTGCGTGTGTGAGTGCAGCTGGCCTAACTGCTGGGTGTGTTGGGTGGAGAGGCTGTGTGTGTGTGTGTGTGTGTGTGTGTGTGTGTGTGTGTGTGTGTGTGTGGTGTACACTCTTGAGAGCTGGGGGACTGGGAGGTGTACTGGTACTTGTTTTTCATTGGTCTCCTCACACACCACTGCCTGTGCCTGGGGTCATTAGTGTGTGACATGCTTTAGAACTGTCTAGTGAATGATGTACTTTCCCCCTGTTTTTCTGTTCCTGCTTTGTGTGTGTGTGTGTGTGTGTGTGTGTGTGTGTGTGTGTGTGTGTGTGTGTGTGTGTGTATGTTTATGTTTATGAGTTGTTTGTGCTTGTGTACCTCTCTCTCTCTCTATCTATCTCTGTCTCTCTGTCTGTCTGTCTCTCTCTCTCTCTCTCTCTCTCTCTCTCTCTCTCTGTGTGTGTGTGTGTGTGTGGGGGGGGGGGGGGTGTGAGTGTGTTCATGTATTCATTTGTATTGTGTGTATGTTTATGTCTGTGTAGAGGTGAGAGGGTGAAAGACAATTTGTGTGTGTGGTGGACTGTGTGTGTGTGGGCGTGTCTGTTTGCATGTGTGTATGTTTATGGGTTGTTTGTGAGTGTGTGCTTCTCTCTCTCTCTCTCTGTCTCTGTCTGTCTGTCTGTCTCTCTGTCTCTCTCTCTCTTTCTGTGTGTGTGTGTGTGTGTATGAGTGTGTGTGTGTGTGTGTTGCCCCTCTGTGTTGTAAAGACAGTGTGTCTCTGTGTGCTGTTGGCAGGTTTAGTGTGTCCAGGGTGACTATGTGAGACGGCTCCTTGTTGGGCTGCAGCTGAGTCTTTGCAGAGAGACCAGAGCCCCACCACACCAGGCCATGTCTGCCAGCACTGCTCTCTTTCTCTCCCTCTTTCTCGCCCTCTTTCTCTCTCTTCCTTCTTTCTCTTTCTTCCCTCTTTTTTTTCTCTCTCTCTCTCCCTCTTTCCCTCTTTCCCTTTTCCCTCTTTCTCTCCCGCTTTCTCTCTCTCTCCCTCTTTCTCTCTCTCTTTCCCTCTCTCCCTCTGTCCCTCTCACCCGTTTTCTCCCTCTGTCTCCCCTTCTTTCTCTGTCCCTCATTCTTTCTCTCTCTTTCTCTCTCTCTCCCTCTTTCACTCTCTCTCTCTCCCTCTCTCTCTCTCTGTCTCACTCTCTCTCTCTCTCTCTGTCTCACTCTCTCTCTCTCTCTGGCACCCTTCTCAGGGCTCTGTCTCTCTCAGAGTGTAACCCAGCCAGCACCGCTGTGTCAACTCAGCCGGGAACATTAGCATTAGTGTAGCAACAGAGCATGAAAATGAAGCAAATTGTTTGTGTGTGTATGTGTGTGGGTGGGGGTCATTTGTGTGTGTCTTTGTGTGTGTGTGTGTGTGTGTGTGCGTGTGTGTGTGTGCGTGTGTTTTGATTGTCTGTGTCTGGACATGGGTACACATGTGTGTGTGAGAGTGGGGCAAGGGGTGCAGGAGATTTGGGTAAAAGGTAAAAACTACACAAAAAGAATGAAACATACACAGATTAGCTTGGCATATCAGTCCTTTGCATCATGTTTGTTTTGAACTTGTTTTGAACCCACTTGTATGAATGAAAGTCATTGATAAAGTGTCCCTTGCCATACATATTGCATATTGTACTTCTAAACCTAATTTTTAGCCCAAAAGTCTAATTTCAGTGTTGTAATTAAACAAGTTAGTTGAGGT
Organism: Setipinna tenuifilis; assembly: GCA_030347295.1. Lineage (NCBI taxonomy): Eukaryota > Metazoa > Chordata > Actinopteri > Clupeiformes > Engraulidae > Setipinna > Setipinna tenuifilis. Next base: position 13,203,539 of record CM059281.1, read on the forward strand.
ATGGGGTACAGTATGTAAAATGGCCACCCTAACTATAAAGCATTGGGGTACGCTTGTGCAGCCTAGTCTCCTGTGGAGCAGAGAGGCTGCTTCAGTCTGCATCAGAGGCCAGTTGTTGGCCTTGGAGAGGAGCTCTTGTGCCTGACCAGCCATACCAATTAGCCTCGGTGCTAACAACCCTGGAGCCGGTTAAAGAGATTTGGCCAGCCTGTGTGTGTGTGTGTGTGTGTGTGTGTGTGTGTGTGTGTGTGTGTGTGTGTGTTTTCTCCATCTCTGTGGATAATCCCTCAGCCCGGTTTCTTTGCTGTGAAAAGGAATGTGGGCATGTGTGGCAGTGTGAGTGGTTGAGCCTGGAGAATAACAACATTCCTCGTGATCCTGGTTACTGTTCACGAGCAGAGACTGGTCATGTTAAAATCAGGTGGCCAGGGCAGTATAGTGTAGTAGTATAGTATCAGTACCAGATCTGTACCTCATGCCCTATTTGTTCTGTGCATGTGCGGGACTTATGCTATCTGGAAACAAGCAGTTTTCAACAGCAGTACTCAAGTCAATAGTTTGTTTAGTGCTTGCATTAACAACACATAATCACCTCGTCAATATATAGAAAATAAACTGCCAACTGTTTTGCTTTGCTGTTAAGTATTTTAACCCTCTATGTCTGGTACAGATCAGGCATTTGAGCATGTGCAGAACGGATCAGGTAGAGAGGTACAGATAGATGGGTACCGACAGTGGTAGATGAATGGTTACAATAATCAACCCTGACCACTAGATGGCTACAGTTGTGCCACAGCTACCTGGTAACTAGGACACGTGATTAGTCTTGTTAGTATTCATTAGAGAATGAAACTTCATGCTGTACACATGCTGCCTTGGGTTTATTAAATAGAAATAAAGTTAATTTCTTAGCTCAATTTCTTAGAGTAACATTACAGTCAGTATTCGTATAGCTCAAGTATTTTTAAAGTAATTCATACTATGCATGCATACTGAAAATAAAGTGAAAATGAAACTAAAATGTGATATACTGAAAAACAAATAGAAATTATTTATATGAAAGACTCTTGGTAAATACAACACAAAAAAGCATTACAGACTCTTTCTTTAAAATGTTACATTTGCCATTATACTGCCGTAACTCCTTGGAGAAAAGCATGTGCACATACTATAACTGTAAATACTATAACTGTCACTGTACTGTGTGTTAGTTAGCCTATAGTCAGTGTTGGGGAGTAACGCGATACATGTAATTCCGTTATGTAATTTAATTACAAAATAAATGTAACAGTAATACATTACAGTTACTGGAGAAATGTGTAAATCAATCACAGGTACTTTTGAATTTTTTCAACATTACAGTTTGAATTACATCTTAATATTGTCAGCAAAACCTTGCTAAAACAGCCTATATTTAAAAAAAAAAACTGTTTCGTGTGTTTTTCTTATAGGCTACCGTAGCCTACAAAACATCCCTGTTGCCATTTCCCTCCACAGTTGGATGCGGGGCTTTCAGCTAAAATGTTTACGGGGACAAAATCATGAAAACATTTGAAAAGTAATCAAAAAGTAATAAGTTACGCTACTCAGATAAAGTAATTCAAAAAGTTACAGTACTATTACATTTTAAACAGGGTAACTTGTAACTGTAATGAATTACATTTCTAAAGTAACCTTCCCAACACTGGGTATAGTTTAGGTATAGAGGTTACATGTACAGGTGTGGGAACATTAACATTGTTCCTTCCATGCTACTGTAAGTGACAGTAAACTTTAGTGCATGTTGCAGCTAGACAGTGCACTGAAATGAACATTGCACCATTTGATGTCATGTTCCTCTTTTGCCCTCAGCACAATTGTTATCATACACCAGCACACACATACACACACACACACACACACACACACACACACACACATACACACACACATTCTCTCTCTTCCTCACTCCCCTTCACACTTACAAAAATACACACACACACACTCTCTCTCTCTCTAACTCTCTCTCGCTCTCTCTCTATGTCACACACACACACACACACACACACACACACACCACACACACGCACGCACACATATTTACACAGGAAGCTCAGAGCAGAGATAGCGTGGCCACGGCTGAGGCCGGCAGAGAGACCAAAGCAGACATGAGACAAACCAGAGCACTGCAAGTCCGTCAGTCAACATGTTTGGAGTCAGGGCACCGTCTGAAGCCTCACTGAAGCCCCAGCTAGCTGCCTTACTGACAGACATACTGATGGGACTTATTGATGGACTAACTGGCTGATTGACTGGCTAAGTAACTAACTGTCTAACCAGCTAACT
>CM059281.1:13210863-13215863 GCA_030347295.1 Setipinna tenuifilis
TTAAGTGGTTGAGACTGATAATAACAGCATTCCCCATGTTCTTGGTTAGTGTTTACACTCAGAGAAGTCTGTGGTGATGATAGAATCCGGTGGTAAATGTAGTGACAAGGGAATGGAATAGAAACAGATAGAGCCTGTTGATTGTCCTGTTGGTAATGTTTAGAAGTCAGCCTTTATCTCATGTCCTCCCCTGTAGGAAATGTGGTAAGCACAGGGAAGTAACAAAACCCTTCCCCCTGACACACGAGCACTTTCTATCTGTCTCTTTTTCTCTTCGTCTCTCTCTCTCTCTCTCTCTCTCTCTCTCTCTCTCTCTCTCTCTCTCTCTCTCTTTCTCTCTCTTTCTCTCTCTTTCTCTCTGTAAGTAGGTGTGTGTGATGTGAACTGGTGACAGTGTTACAATAAATGAGTGTTAAATCTCTTGCACTCACACTATGTTTCTCTATCACCCTCATCTCTCTCTCTCTCTCGCTCTCTCTCTCTCGCTCTCTCTCTCTCCTCTCTCTCTCTCTCTCTCCTCTCTCTCTCTCTCTCACTTACTCTCTTTTATTCTTTCTGAATGGATGGATGGGTAGATATATGTCTCTCATCACCACCAGTAGAGGGCACACTTTACAAAGTCCAGATTACTTTTATGTTCTTTATGCTTCCTCATTTTTTGTAGGCCACAGGGAGCCCTTATCTCTCTGTATCTTTTAAATTGCCTTTTTCTTTCACTCACTCTGCCCCCCTCTCCCTCTTTTCCCCTGTGTTTATTCCACCCCCTCTTCCCTCTCTCCCTTGTTTTTTTTTACTCTCCTCTCTCTCTTGTATTCACTCTGCCCCACTCTCCCTCTCTTTCCCTTGTTTATTACCCTGTCCTCTCCTCTTCCTCTCTTTTCTTTTTACTGGGGTACACTGAGTAGCTGGTCCACTCGTTTGCGTCTGAGCTGGGGGAGCTGGAGCAGGAGATGGGGCAGTTACGGCCGGCCCAGGACCGCAGACCATCGCTGGTGGATGAACACATACTCCTGCAGGGGTAAGCCCAGTATACTGTATGTTCATTACATTCACAGAATAGAATAGAATAGAATAGAATAGAATTTGTTTTATTGTCAGTATACACATGTACTGTGCACACTATACACAATAGTTACACATGAGATCGAAAGCAACTCCTACTCCAATGCAGACATGTGTGAAGAAAAGTAAGAATTCATCAGGTCAGATATGAGGATAATAGTGCCCGATTCATGTTATACAGAGTGGGTCATAATGATCTTGACACACTTTTTAAATGGTAGTATATTGGATTTTAAATATATTTATTACATAGCTGATGTGCAGGCAATATACATGTTTTGCTGTTTTTGTACAGGCAGTTGATGTTGGTGACTCTATGTTGGGTCTGTTTTGTTGCTAAAGGCCACTTTTGTAAGCCTACTCTTATTGCTAATGGACACAATTATGGCTGCAATACAACTCATGTTGCTGATGTTGCTCTTAAATCCATTTTTAGTTATTTTTATATATTTTTAAAAATTAAACAAAGCTATATGTCAGTCTTTTGTCAGTCTGTGACTTGCAGCTATATTTAACATGCAGAATCATGACCATGTGTCAAGATACAATACCAGCTTTGACAACACAATTTAATTAGTTAGAACATACTTGTTTTTTTCACCTTGCTGATCGAACATTATTTCCAATGATATGATATATTCATTTATAATATAAAGAACATCAAACCTGATGACAGCTTGAAACGAAACAACTAAAGACTTCCTGCCAGAGATTAGTATCATAACATAACCCTAATGTGCGTATATATCTTAAACTGTGGAAAAAACTCAGATTGGTTCTGCAATGTATAGCTTGCTAAACTCTGGTGGATATCTAGTAATTAGCTGGTGTTTTATTAGCTCTATTTAAAAAAACAAGCAATTGAAGTACCACCTGTTTGAAGTAGAGGGTGCTGTTAATTGACATTACTAAGGTTACTTCTCTTCAGCAGGTTTTACAACTATTCTCAGACTATGTGCCTCTGAGTTATGTTTCAGTGGCAGCCTACGTATTTAAATTAAACAGTCCTCTGTCTGTCTTTGTCTTTCTGTCTGTCTCTCTGTCTGTCTGTCTGTGTTTCTTTCTCTGTCTGTCTGTCGGTGTCTCTCTGTCTGTCTGTCTGTCTGTCTGTCTCTCTCTCTCGCTCTCTCTCTCTCTCTCTCTATAGGCTGGATGGGTTTGTGGGGGAGATGAGTGGGGTGTACCTGGGTGAGGGCCACCAGGGGGGCTACGGTGACCCGCTGGGCCCCCGCCACATGAGCGTGCTGGACCGACTCAGCGCCACACACCCCCTCTGGCTCCTGCTGTCGCTAGGCGACCAGGACGTCACCCGCATCTTGCTACAGCAGCCACCCGGGGTAAGAGAACGACAGAGCGGAGAGTTGGAGAGAGAGAGATAAAGATTTAGAGATTGAAAGAAAGATTGAGAGAGAAAGATTGAGAGATTGAAAGAAAGATTGAGAGATTGAAAGAAAGATTGAAGGAAAGATTGAGAGAAAGATTGAGGGAAAGATTGAGAGAGAGAGAAAGATTAAGAGATTGAAAGAAGGATTGAGAGAGAAAGATTGAGAGAAATATTGAGAGAGAGAGAGAAAGATTGAAAGATTGAGAGAAAGATTGAGAGATTGAAAGAGAGAGAGAGAGAAAGATTGAGAGAGAGCAGAGAGACAAAGAGCTTGTGTTAAGTGTTTTTTTTTTTGCTTGGAGTACTTGACCCCAAAGATGAACATCTCCTTTGAGAAGATAAACCCCAACCAGCTGAATGTTTTATCCAGCAAAACAAAGAGGGAAGACAGTTTTGTGCAATCACAGAACATGTGAAAACATTGTCAGGCACACTGCATTGTGTATATGAGGTAGATGTATCAAGTCTTAGTCCAGCAACAAAAACCTTTGTGGCCATGTCACAGTGCAGCACACACCACTGAAGGTCACCAAAAGAAAAATAGAGAGCGAAAGAGGGGAAGAGGGGAAGATAGAGAGGTGCAGAGACAGTAAAGAGTTAATGAATAATTGTCCTTTCTCCCCGCTACTATACAAAATGTTGTGCTGAAAGAAACTTCTTTTTATCAACAGTTTCTATCAACTTTAACTACATTTCACTCTGTGTCAATAGGCTATGAGAGTCAATCCTCCTTCTTCTAGTGAAGTGAGTTTGTGTGCTTTTTGGGAGAGTTTAAGCAAATTGCCAAGTGTCTTCAGTCAGGGTTGCTTATTCAAGTGATCAGCATGTGAGCATTAAAAACAAACTGGAGACTGAGACACTGGGATCATGAGGGGGCGTTTTGAGAGACAGCATGGTGCAAACAAATCTAGAATCTTCCATGGTGATGATGAACTCCTAGAACCGTTTCCCAAATATAGTGGTGACAGTGGCTTAGGAGGTCAAGGAGTCAACCAGGATTTAGAGGGCTGCTGGTTTGTCCTTTGGGCTCAAGTGTACAGTGACAGTACACCCTTAGACACTGCAAGACACTGTAGCCCATACTGAACTGGATTGGGGTGAGGGGGGTGAGGTAATAAGCTGTAAAGTACTAAGGGTTCTCCGCTAAGTGGAAATTTACTATATATGGTCAGTGTGTGAATACAGAACAGGTCGCTTCAAGCCTCAGTACACCTCGTGACTGTCTGCAGCTCAGGTGAAAAGAGAGAGAGAGAGAGATAGGTTCTGAGTGCCCACTGCAGAGCCATGTCTTACAGCAACTAGAGGTCATTCTGGGTCATTCTGTTTGTTTTGTGTGTGTGTGTATGTGTGTGTGTGTGTGTGTGTGTGTGTGTGTGTGTGTGTGTGTACGTGCTTGCTTATGTGTGTGTATCGCTTTGGATAAAAGCGTCAAAAGTGTGATAAAAGTGTCTGCTAAGTGTAATGTAATGTAATGTAATGTAATGTGTGTGTGTGTGTGTGTGTGTGTGTGTGTGTGTGTGTGTGTCCAGTCGTTCCTGGTGAGGCGCTCCTGTAAGCTGCAGAGGAAAGTGCTCTCAGTGCGGGTGGACAATGCCTGCGGCCAGCCCATCTGTGACTACCCAGTCAAGGAGAACCAGTACAGTAAGTGTGTGTGTGTGTGTGTGTGTTTGTGTGTGTGTGTGTGTATGTGTGTGTGCATTTTCAGTGTGTGTGTGTGTGTGTGTGTGTGTACTTGTGTTTTCAGTGTGTGTGTGTGTGTGTGTGTGTGTGTGTGTGTGTGTGTGTGTGTGTGTGTTGGGGGGAGGTGTTCGAACTAACACGCCCTTTTTCGGTTTTGTCCATTTTAACGAGGGCACACAGAACACCTTTTCCACCTAACTAGGATTTGAACTTGTCACTTTCAGGAAACTGGCATAATTAAAATGCAAACATGAGTAAGCATGTTGCATGGGGGTAGTTTTTTCCTCCAAATGAACATGCTGGTCTTACCATTGCTTGTATGGGCATCAGCCCTGCTACCACTAAGGAATAAACTGAATGGGCTTTACAGTGATTTTGGTAGCCTTAATGTGTGGTAAGATATATAATATAATATAATATAATATAATATAATATAATGGTCCCATTGTTGTTTGGTCCACCCTGTATATTTGACAGGTTATGCACTATTTGGCCACTAGGGGTCTCAGGATAGTTGGTTTTACAAAAGCGAGCACAAAACCAATGTAGAAGATGCTGTGTCTGTGTCAAATCTTTCCAGGGCTGCTGGTACTTTGAAACATTTATTGATGAGATGATATAAACGTTATTGTCCCTAAAAAGGAAATTTGCCTTGGCCAAAAAATAGAACCCCATGCTGCAGTCATTCCACAGTAGACAATTAAACCACATAAAAAAGAGAGGGATAAAAATCATAGCATGAAACTATATAGCACAATAATAAAAAAGACAATAATAACAGGTCATAACTATAACAGACATGTGGACTACACAACAGCACAGCTCAGAATACAGCCAGGACAATCTTGATAGTTTCCTTAGACGTTCTGTTTTA
>CM059281.1:13220863-13233363 GCA_030347295.1 Setipinna tenuifilis
TGTTTATATTCCAATAGGAACTAGCAATAAACCTGTCACAGTCCATTAGGCATAATATGTCTCAGACAGACGTTCCTATATGTAGGCCACAGAAAACATGACATACGTATTGTGTTCATATACTACTACTGGTACTGACAAAGATCACACTTATTGTACTTACATACTAATACTAACTCTAACACTAACACTAACACTTATACTTATACTACTACTAATACTAACCACAAGCTTGCTGTAGCAACTGAATTGTACTTCACTGTCTGTTTGTTTGTGTTGTGTGTGGACTTTGTGTACTACTGTATATGTTTTACCCTCTGTGTCTTTGCCCTACATTTTGTATCCTGTTGTTTTTGTCTGTGCAGGGATGTGCTGCCCTTCACCCTGAAGCTTCCGGACGCAGTCACCTCAGCGGCGACCCAGGCTGAGCTAAAGGAGCTGGCCCAGTTAGGAGCAGGTAGAGTGTATGCACATGATGCTGTCGTCCAAAAATTAGTTATCAACAAAGTAGAGACAAAGCCAAGCCGAGTAGTGGTAAATGACAAAACCCCGAGGTTTATTGTAACGGATCCGGGAGCTTAATACAGCGTGCACCTAAGGCTGTGACCATACAAACTCAATTATACGGGGCACACTGCCCTCCTTATATACAGGTGTGACGCCTTTGTTTCGTGTGGCGGGAGATCCGGGAGATCTGGTTGGGGGTTGGGATACGCGGTGTCAATGGAAGCATGCCCCAACATACATGCATCTTTGATTTTTCTACTACATTGCCTTGTCTTCTTTACCATTCTTAAAGAGACCACAGACAAGGGCTATTCTAGACCCACAAATAGCTACAAAATGTGTTGTGTTGAACAAGTGAATCACATTTTATTTTACACAACATACAGATAGAAATGTTGTCGACTTTTTGGGTTCAGATTAGAATAAAATACGTAAATAAAACACGTTGGAACTGGAATTGGATTAGAACACAGCACACTGTGTTTACACTACTAATGAGATATGGTCAAATATAAATACCTAGGTAGGAGATTTGAGTGACACACTGGATCACATTACCTGTAGATGGCATAGTGTAGGTAAATACAAAATACTGGATTACAAATACTTATCAAACTTCAGGTATTCTGTGCTGTCAGCTTGGGATTCAAATGTGGACGATGCATTTTAAAATCAAGTGTAAACAGACTTAAAGTCAGACAGGTTGATAGACAGACAGATGGACAGACAGCCACACAGATGGGCAGACAAAGGGAAAAAGTAGTCATAGTTACAGAATGTGTAAACAACATTTGTTGTTTCTCAGCAACAAAATCCAAACATCTAACAGTGGAGAGTCTTGTGTGTGTCCTGTGTTCTGTGTGCATGCGTGTGTGTGTGTGTGTGTGTGTGTGTGTGTGTGTGTGTGTGTGTGTGTCTGTGTGTGTGTGTGTGTGTTTTGCTGCAACTAAATACCAGCTCAGTGTTATTTCCAGTCCTCCTGAACCCCTCGTGAGTGAGACCAGGCAGCAGCCACAAGCACAGCCACAGGCCTAGGCAGGCTCTGGGTGTTGAGTGCAGCATTTGACTGCATGAGTCGGTGGTGGTGGGGAGGGGGTGGGTGGGTGGGTGCTCTCTCTGAGAGGGTGAAGGGTGTGGTAGACGTTGGGAAACTCCTCAGCCGTCATCTTTCCTTCTGGAAAAGACCAGCCGAGCACCAGGCACGGGTTTCCCCAGACCAGACACTTAGCTATATAGCCAGCCCTGATGTGGGATACGCAAAAGTAGGAAACAATCTCTCTCTCTCTCTCTCTCTGTCTCTCTCTCCGTCTCTCTCTCTCTCTCTTCTCTCTCTCTCTCTCTCTCTCTCCGTCTCTCTCTTTCTCTCCGTCTCTCTCCTTCTCTGTCTGTCTCTCTCTCTCTCTCTCTCTGTCTGTCTTTCTCTCTCTCACTCTGTATAAGAGTTTCCATAAACCAGTCTCACTGTATGAACCCTTTCGGAGAAACTGACTAGGTGTGTGTGTGTGTGGTGTGTGTGAGTGTGTGTATATATTTCTTTAGGAAGTGTTTTTAAAGATATGATTCATTCGGTGCAGGAAGATCCCATTTCCATTTACATTGTCCTTATTTAAAGCTGTGCAAAAAAAAAAAAAAGACGCGTGGGAAAACACCACTGTATTTCGAGTATGGAAGACTACTGGAAAAAAATATGTGAGCTGCAAAAGAACATATTTTCTGTGTTCCTTGTTGGTTATGATAGGCATGGTAAGAATGGCCTTCCACTAGCTCTGCCAGTTGAACTAGTTCTGATGCGTTAATGTGTACACTCTGCTTGTAGGCTTAGATGTGTTATTACTTCATCATGTTTGCTTTCAGTGGCTTTGGGAAAGAGTTGAAAATGGACGCCTACAGTCTAAGTAGTCTATGTAATAGGATACTATCTTGGAACCCTCTTATACTTCCACATAATACTTCCACATAATACCCTTAGAATGTTTTTCTATCTTCATTTTTTTTTCTATAGGTTCTTTTGTTTAGAATTTGGTGTTTATAGTGGGTAGTAGTGTGCTGTGTTGCACTAATGTCACTATTGGGTAATAATTTGTCAGATACTCAAAGCCTTTTCCTTTAAAAAAGTAAAATTTCCCTCTGTTGTGGTCACCTTAACGTTTGCTCCAGGGGGAGTTTAAGTAGTGTAGGCCTCTATAAAGAAGCTTGAGACCATTTCAGTAGCTATTAATTCTACATACATTTATACAATATAATCTGAATACAATTTCATTAGCAATCAACCAACTTTATAGTAGCTAGAAGTACACGCGGTAGCTTTTACCTGTCTGTATATGTTACTGACATGGGTAGGTTTTACTGCATCGCTCAGTTAAGTTGAGGGGAGAATAGCATGAACAGAACAGAAACTGAAATAATTCAAGAAATGCTCATTCAAGAACTGAAGCCTTTAACCCAAAGGGGTTGTGAATGTGTCAGACACACACACACACACACACACACACACACACACGAGCTGGTCAGTGCCAGGAAATGCTCATCGCAGAAACTCGGCCAAAGGGAAGGAAGGAAGAGCAGGAAGCAGCGAAAGAGGGCAGTCTGATGGATTGGGGGGGTAGCGGGGTGGGGCGGTGTAGAGAAACAGTAAGAGAGAGAGACAGAGGGAGAGAGAGAGACAGAGAGGGAGAGAGAGAGAGGGAGAGAGAGAGAGGGAGAGGGTGAAGGAGAGAGGGAGGGAAAAAAATCGAGTGGGGAGGGTATGGAAAGAGAGCAAAAGGGGGTGGAGTAAGGGGAGCCCTCCCTCCCACCCACCAGGCGCTATTTGCATGAGTGACTCAGTGCCTGTGCAGGCTGGGTGTGTGTGTGTGTATGTGTGTGTATGTGTGTGTGTGTGTGTCGGCATTCATGACCGAGCGCTGAAACCAGCTGCAACTCTGCTGCCACGGCTACTCCAAAGGCAGCGCAGACCTAATACAGAAGAGAAGGAATAAAGAAAGAGGAGAAGAAAAAGAGAGAAATAACCAGACAGGAGGAGAAACAGGGTAGGGATTTTAGGAGGAGAAGTAGCAGAAGACATTGAAGAGGAGGACAAAACAAAGAGGAATGGAGATAGTTAAGGACGCTGTCCCACACTAACTGCTGTGTTGCTGGGCTTTTGTATCGCTTTCCCTCAAAACGCTATGGAATAATCACTTGATGGTTTGTATTGAGAGGCTGTTCAACTCTCTTTTGGTCATTCTGCTTAAGGCATGTGTGTGAAAAGGGGTGGTGATATTTTTTTTCAAATTGTGTTTCTCTGATTTGTGTTTGTGTTTCTCTCCCCTGTTCTCCCTCCCTATCCCCCCCACCTCTCTCTTGCTCTCTCTGTTTTTCAGTTTCACTGGATCTATCTATCTATCTATCTATCTATCTATCTATCTATCTATCTATCTATCCACTGTCTGTCTGTCTGTCTGTCTGTCTATCTATCTATCTATCTATCTATCTATCTATCTATCTATCTATCTATCTATCTATCTATCTATCTATCTATCTATCTATCTATCTATCTATCTATCTATCTACTTTTCATATGATTTCATACATCATTCTTTCTGGTTCACCATTATTTTCTCTCTGATTCTTCCCAAAAGGCTTCTGGGACTCAGCTCCGTGCGGCAAGAGACGAGCTTCCTCCTCCCCGTCTCGTTACTTCTCCCAGGGCCGCAGGCTAAGCCCTGACAAGTACAGAGCTCCAGTAGAAGAAGGGAGCCCTCACATTGCGCCGGCCCACCAGGAGTCTCCCCAGCCTGGGACACTTTCTTCCTCCACCTCCCCTCCTCGCCACCACCACCACCATCATCACTTCCAGCACCAACAGCTCCAGCACCAACACGTGGGCAGGAGCCCGTCTGGCACAGCTGCACTCTGCTTCGTCAACCCTCTCTTCCTGCAAACCCACCACTGTCTCCAACAGGACGTCCGGGCTCCCAGCAGTGCCTCCATACCCGCTGGCACAAGACACGTCTCTGACATCCACGACCACACCAGGTCTGACACAGGCCAAAAGCCCCCAAGGGCACCCCCTCCTCCAAGACCTCCACCACCGAGGATTTGGCCCCAAAGACCCAGAGCCCTCTCGGCCCCTGTCCCTGTGCAAAGGACTATGCTCCAGACTATTAGCCACTTTAACACCAGCACTGCCCACACCACCACCACCACCAACACTGACACTGACGTCACCACAGCTGGGCATCAGCAAGCACAGCAGAGGCTGCCACCAGACTACATGGGCACCAACCACAGCCAAAGCCGGAGCCCCAAGAAGGCAGGTCTCCCCATCCCCGTGCCCAGGCTGAACCCCAAGAAGAAGCAGCCCGATGTGGATGTGCACCGGTGCCACATCGCCCTGGACGACGAGACTATCGCCAAGGCACTGGCGCAAGCGAAGCTGCCCCACCGGAGGCTACCCGCACCGTCACCCCCGGAGGACGCCCACGTCGGCAGCCCGTCCTCTACCAGTGCCAGTCCCAGCTCCAGCCCCCCAGGAAAGCCTCCGCCCAACCACAACCACCACCACCCCCACAACCACCACCACCGCCAACCCCATTCTCCCCACTCTAAAGAGCAGCGTCTCAGCTGCCTGAGCTTCTCCACCTCCTCCTCAGCATCATCGGGCGGCTCCATGGACCTTTCCGCCCGTCGTAGCCCCCAACGCTCGTCACCACCGGTCAAGAGCCGGGTGCCCGTCGATCTGAGCAGCGAAGACGAGCACGAGGACGATGACGACGATGATGAAGATGACGACGATAACGACTATGGTGTGGGGCTCGAGCAGGACCTGCAGCTGCGTCTCCATGCTCCTTACAGGCGTCTCCCGCTGGGCGGCTCGCGGTCCTCGGCCGCGCTGCTCATCCTGCCTCGGGCGCTCAAGGGCCAGTTCCGCAAGGTGAGCGGCATGCTGGGAGCTCTGGGCACGCCGGAGCGGCGGGCGGTGCGGCGGGTGGTGGAGCTCGCCCGCAACAAGGGCTCCTACTTCGGCTGCCTGGTGCAGGACTACGTCAGCTTCATGCAGGAGAACGGCGGCGGTGTGGACAGCGGCCTGCACACGTCTGCGGTGGACCTGCTGCAGACCCTCCGCCACTTCCTGACCCAGATGAAGGCCTACCTGGTCCACAGCTCCGAGCTCCAGCCTCCTATTGAGTCCTTCGTCCCTGAAGAACAAATAGGTAATTATTATTACATTTTTTAACTTTTATTCAAGACATCCAATCTTACACTATTTCACATTGCAGTCTTTTCTAATCATACCATGATAATGTTAAGATGATAGTTTTTGCCATTATCTTCATTATCACAATAAAATGAAATGTCATAACTCAATGAAATAAATGGTATTTTATAACTTATAATGATAATAATGTTCATTTCAATATTTCCATATGTTGTCACCCCTACTGTGTCTGCTACTAGGGCTAGATTAGCACTTAGCTAGATTAGCTAAGCTTGGTTATCTTATTAGCAACACTCAAGTCTCAATGTGAACAGATAAAAGACACAAAACATGCAGCCTTGAACACTCTAGGAGTTGCTTCGCATTAACTAAAAAAAAAAAAAAGTTCACAAACATCCCAAACATGTCCCATGGGAAATAATAACATGGGCTAGTCTCACGACTCTACGGCTGAGAAACCTCACAGAGTTTTGCTCTGCCAGAGTCGATAGCAGAGGCTTTTGTGGCCACGATGACTAACTGTGGTCTGTTATTTTTGGCACGACCGCTTGCACTATGTTAGCGCTGTGCGAAACCCCCATCAGGTGGGTGCCAACTGAGCAACCTCATTGGTATTGAGGGTAAAAAAAAACACTGTGTCCCAAGCTAGTAATGAACCACGATGATAACAGTCTTCATATGTAGTCAGTGGTGCGGCTGGTTGCTTTGCAATACACATCAAAATGAAGACAATGCAGCCACTCCTCTGTGATAAATTCATAGCCAAGCGAGACAATATATGTGTGGGAAGCCTGTGTGAGTGTGTGTGTGTGTGTATGTGAGAGCTGAGTGGGCATTTCTCCCCCACCAGATAAACGTTTTCATTTAGCCGTCCTAGAGAAGGTTATGTGCGATGTTTATTAATGTGTATGGGCCATGTCAGGCCACTTGTTGTTCTTTGTGAGCAGTGACAAGGCCAGGCCTTGTTCAGGGAGATGAATGGATAAAATGGAAAAGGATTCCTGTCTGATTCAGGGTATTCAGACACTGTACAGAAATAAAGGATTGACCTCAATATAAAAGCAGCATACTGCAACAGGCTGTAGATCCTAGTACCTTTGCTTCCCTTGTCAAGTCTTTGAAGTGTACTGCCCCATTACGTAGAGCATCATGTACTCCCTTTGAAATAGGATACATCAAAAGAAAGATGCACAAGGTCATTTATTGTTTTCATTCTTTATTGGCCACAAGTGTTCATAGTGTGTGGTGAGTTAGTTTCTGCTTTGGGTAGTCTGGAGTAGCCCAGTAAACCAGCCCCTCATATTTCATTTTATTGTGTACAGAGGATCTGGCTAAGGTTCCATTGACATGGTTTTCTCAGGCAGAATCTTGCCTAACCAATCAGCGAACAGAGTGAGTGATAGCGATGATATTGACTTTGTGTGCTACATTTTAATTGTAGTACATAGGCAGGCTTATAACCAGACTAATCGCATATGTCAGGACCAGACATTAGCGATTGGGTAAAGGCAGATCCAATTGTTTCAAATTTCAGCAAAGTCTACACCTCCTGGAACACGTTTCTCAATACAGCACAGCCAGACCCTCTGTACAAAATAAAATGAAAAGTACAAGGGGCTGGTTTACCAGGCTAAGTCTAGAGAGAGCATAATAGAGTTTTGTACACTGCATAACTAGAAGGCAAAAGTCTTTACAAAAAAAAAAGCACACGCTTTGGTTATCTCACCATAGATTACAGACCTGTACTGGGACATGTAAGCAAGCAAACACATACACTGTAAACCCGGATAAGTTAATACAACTCAAAACTTTTGATGTAACTGATTACGTCAATAGTTATGAGTACATTAACTATATATTTTAATTAAAGTTAATTTAAAAGTTTAAGTACATGAATTTTGTACTTAAACTTTTAAAGTTCACTTTTTAGTTAATGTACTCAAAACTATTGACGTAATCAGTTACATCAAAAGTTTTGAGTTGTATTGACAATCCGGTTTTACAGTGTATGAAAGGTTCCCCTCACTTCAGGGTGTCCTCAGGACTGGGGTTTCTTTTTTTTTCCTTTTTGGAGGGAGGTATTTTGGGCTGAGGCACTTGGCAGACAGCTGCGAGCTTGGCTTGTTTTGTGCTGAGCTGCAATCCTCAGGCACGTTCGAAAATGCTTCAATGCCTGAGCAACACAGTCACAGCAGTCACAGCACTCTTGAGGAGAGAGCACAGAATGCTCTTGGCATGCCCTTCAGTTTGTGTAAATGTTAGCATTCAGAAATGGGCTAAAGTTTGCCCTGTCCTGACTCCTGTCCTGTCCTGCCCTGTCTGTGAATGTCATTTTAATGACAAGACTGACTCCACGGACACACACAGATTGGTAAAAGAACCAGGAGTTTGGTGTTTGAAATACACTAACTTCTGATAACGTCACCACTGTTTTGTTTTGTTTGTTTGTTTTAACTGAAGTGATTACAGATTTACATAAACAGTGGTAGTGTGTGCTCAATATGTGTTTTTTATAAATCTAGTCGTGAGGAAGCCCTCATCTGCACTGTAAACCCGGATAAGTTAATACAACTCAAAACTTTTGATGTAACTGATTACGTCAATAGTTTTGAGTACATTAACTAAATATTTTAATTAAAGTTAATTTAAAAGTTTAAGTACATGAATTTTGTACTTAAACTTTTAAATTAACTTTAATTAAAATATATAGTTAATGTACTCAAAACTATTGACGTAATCAGTTACATCAAAAGTTTTGAGTTGTATTGACAATCCGGGTTTACAGTGTGGGGCCAAACATTTAAACATTTATACGTCTGTTTCTCCCAGTTTCACAGTCCTAACCCACTGCATTGGATGGACTAGTGTTTCCTGTAAAAAGAGAGCTTCCTGTGAAACTCTGCACTCGAGAAAATGTTTACACACACATCATGAGTGGACAGCAAACACAGCATTGAGAGAGTTGCCATGTATGTCCTGACAGAGACAAAACAAAAGTGGAGGATGTACCATAATAGCACTAGAGTGCTGTCAGACATATTGCCAGTCAATGGACTCTGTTCTGTTCAGTTTCGCTTGTAAAACAAAACAAATGCAGTGGCGCACTTCGGTTATTTTTGTGTAGAGAGAAGTGATACTCGGAGAAGTCTTAGAGCAGGTCTTGCCAATTCAGTGTTTGCAACACTTGTGTCATGTGTCATGTGCTGACATGCCAAGCATGTCCTGAGCATTTGGTGTTATAAGGAATCCATTGTATGCTGATGATATTTTAGCACAATACAGTCATAGGTGGAGGCAAGCTGTTGTGCCTCAGATCTCTGTTAACTTGGTGCCAGTTTGTGGAGGGGTAAAGTATACGCTTCTAGTTGGAAACTGGATACGGAATTGACTTGCGCAACACATGCTGAATACAGCTCCTACTGCATGCTTGTCTTGTTTACAATACACAGATAACATCTCACCTCTTAAGGCAGAGACACATATTGCCAGTATTTAGAAAAAGTGTCTTACAAAGCTCTGATTTTGATGGAAAGAGTTATAAGAATAGAAAATAACTTAGGAAAACAAAATAATAACAAAGAAATGTGTCCTTATTATTATTCAGATGACTTCAGTTCCCATTTTCCGTTGTTACCAGCCTCGTTACTTTTTGAACTTCTCATGATCCTGCACAGTTCAGTTCTGCAGTTGATAGCCAACTTTGCAAGTTTTTGTAGCAGCACACGTCATGACGTCTTTATTATGGCAGACCCTCCGGTCCTCAGTTGGACACTCTTCTCTGTGCAGATGGTGAGCTGAGCCCAGGTGTCCTCAGCTGACCCCAGGCTGGGCCACAAACCGATGGAACCTGGGCCAGGGGCCATTGCCACTGAGTGTGCTAAGCCTTGATTTTAGTGCTATGGAGCTAGAGGGGTACAGGGTTAGCCTAGCCCTGGTACACCTCCATGCAGAGTTGTATAAAGTAGAAGTAGAAGTACTGTTTTGGATGTAATTACAACACTGGTAGTATGGTATTATGCAGTTGCAACTGCGTAGTACCGTACTACTTGTGTTGTAATTACATCCAAAACAGTACTTCTACTTCTACTTTATACAACTCTGCCTCCATGTGCCATGGCTTCACAGTAGGAATGCCATGAAAATGCATGCGAGTAGTGGTCTTTGCGTGCATGAGCGAGTGTGTGCACACGCATGTATGGGGTTCACTGTGTGTCCATATCTGTACATGCGTCTCTTTCGGGCAGAGGTGTCAATCCCGGGTTCAGAAAGTAAAAACCCTGCCACAAATTTGATCCAACCAGCTCTGAATCAGCTGATTGTAATGAGCACTCAAGACAGGTAGATCAGCTACTTAGTGAAGTCACCTGTGTTAGAAGGAAAATGTGGCAGGGTTTTTACTTTCTGAACCCGGGATTGACACCTCTGCTTTCGGGTGTCTGATTATCTATATATAACAGTGTCTTTCTCTTTCTGTCTCTCTCTCCCTCTCCCTCTCCCTCCCTCTCTCTCTCTAGTGTGTGTGTATGTGTGTGTGTGTGTGTGTGTGTGTGTGTGTGTGTGTGTGTGTGTGTGTGTGTGTGTGTGTGTGTGTGTGTGTGTGTGTGTGTGTGTGTTAAAAGCAGATAGTTTTGATGTTTTAAAGAACATCACAATTTGCTGACTGACTGAAACGTCGTTATGTGCAAATAACTTGCTGTGGATTGCATTGCCAAGTAGCCAGTATGACCAGTGCCCAAGCAGTCTAGCTTGGCATTAGAACATTAGTACAACTCCCCTTTCGGACACTTCAAAAAGGATATGCTATTTGACTTTGCTAATAGCCCGGCTTTTAGCTCACTTGGTATCGCATCTTCCTTACAATCTGGGGCTGCTGTGAGGTTGTGGGTTCGATCCTTGGGCTTGACTGCACAGGATTACCTCAGATACACTTCGCTCATGATGATGAGTCTCTGAGAAGATGTGAATGTATGAATTGGGCGGTTGGTTGGAATCGTCTGGTTTGCGTGTGGAAGGCAGCAAAGAGAAGACTTGAATGGGCGTGTGAAAGCTCTCTCACAGGGGACAGCTGGGACAATGGCCGTGATGGCGCTGGCGGAGAGAGAGTGGACGGAGGTGACCTACCCGGCTGCTAAGACTTGTGGGTGACGGAAGCCTAGCCACATTCTTTGGCACCACAGCGTCCTTTCAGCACTGAAATCGTATCCTGTCACATCCAACTAGCTTCCATGGTCTCACAAATAGAATACATGTGGAAAAAATCTATGTAGTCAGAGGTTAATTGTCAACAAATTTGACCACAGCTGGATGCTTTTTGCATGCACGAGACAGACTGATTGTATGATGCATTATTGTCTCCATAAGCATTCAGGCCTTTAAAACAGCCTATGTGATAGAGGATTTTAGCTTTACATATGTAGGTAGTTTTGTCTCAAACTGTTGTTTTCAAGTAAGTGCTTGAGTTGCCATCTTTAAAATGGAGGGCTTTCTTATGTTGGCTGAAAACTACATAACTAAAGTAAATGTTAATTGTTCATGTCATATACAGTCTATGTGTATATTATTCTGGTTTAACTAGAGTACTGTAATCTGTAACATTCATGGAATATGGCCAGAGTACCAAGTGTTTAAAAGTCTTTAAAAAAAGGGAGCGTTTTCATGTAGGCCTAAAACTAAAGCAGAAGTGTTGACATTATATTTTTACAAGAGACAGAAGTCTTTGATGTGAACAATTCATAGCAGTGTACACTATGATTATGATTCATAAGGGCACTGCCATAAATCTGCAATATTTTCTGGAATATGGCCAAAGCAGCATGATTATTGAGTGTCCCCCTGGAAAACCCTGCCCCGGTCAGTGGGGAATGTCAGGTATTGTTCTCTCGCGGATTTCCTGATCAGATGGATAGGAATCAGTATTTACATCCCCTCCCTTAAAGGCCAGAAACGAAACTTTATCGTGAGTGCCGGACAGTGTATGAAAACTGGCACAGTGTGGCATGGTGCCAATACATGTCGGGCAGGCCCATGCCCACCCAAATTCCTTTTTTGGAGTTTTTTTGAATTAGGCCTGTCTGGTATGTTTGTTATTTATGTACAGATTCCAGAATGTGGTTTTTGATCTGTGATAATGGAAATAAAGCTCAGCCTTGTGCCCACGCAAAACAATTGACTTGCACACCACTCCTACTAGGGTGCGACTTTAATGGAGCTGCAACTACTCATGTAGGGAAGATGGATGGTGTTCTCAATAAAAAAATAAAAAAAAAACTGTTATTGTGCACTGTATGCCATAACTACAAATTTTTGCTTTGATTATTTTGTCTTTTGCCAAGAAATGCTGACAAGTATAAATGAATTATTATATTCGTACACAATACATTGGAGGGACAAGTGACAAGATTGTTAGTGTCAGCATGTTAAGTGATGTATCTGCTTAATTAGTTTACATACTTTATTTAATTTTACTTCACTGATTTATTTCATTTGTGACACAATTTGATTTTGCAATGATGGGCTCCACTGCCCCGGCTGTCTCCAGACCAACAATGCTTGTGTTTCTAATGTTATGGGAGGCCATAAATCACACTCACTGCAGTCTTTTACATTTAAACGGTTTAACATGTTTCTGTTTCACTTGCCTCTGGATCTGTCTGTTTCTTCTGCATGTATGTGTGTGTGTGTGTGTGGGTGTCCCTACAGAGGAGTCATTGTGGAGAGCTGTCTCTCTTTCTCTCTGTCTCTCTCTTTCTCTGTCTCTCTCTCTCATTTCTCTCACTTACTGCCTCTCTCTCCC
>CM059281.1:13235863-13265863 GCA_030347295.1 Setipinna tenuifilis
GTGAGGTTATGGTGAAGGAATATATTACTGTCAAAGAAGAATTTATATTAGTTCTTTGCATTATGTTTATTTCAAGCTTTCCAGGTGGTTATGAAGTCCGTATAGCCACACATACTTCTATAATTTCATCACATCATTTTAAACCCAAGTCTTCTATTGGGACAAATTAGCTAAGGTGATACGGAAGTATAGTTAAAATTGCTGTCTTAACTGTAACGCACTCGGGAAAACAGTGCAACAAGGTGACTTTATATGACCTATGTTTATTAGACCAGGCCTCTGTCATAAATATTGTCCAATATTGTTTGGGGTTGCTGGTTGATCAGGCTCTGTGAATTCTGAATATGGTGAAAAATCTTTCTTCTGTAGCATTTTTTCCCTATATATCACAGTTTAATAGTATACAAATGGATAGGAGAAATACACTAATGTGAGTGTAAAGATGGTAAATGGACAGAGTATTGTGTTTGTTGCTGTAGCCCTAGTCTCCTGGGGGAAATCAGACATGATTATACTGGAAAGTGATCAGAGGGCAGGCAGAGATGTTTGGTGTTTTTGGGGGCCATGCAGGTTATTGTCCCAGTCAAATGGGGTAGGGCGTCCGGACGCAGGGCTGGGTGTGTGTATCCTGTTCTCACAAATCCAGTCTATACAGAGAGAGGGAGAGAGAGAGAGAGAGAGAGAGACAGACAGACAGAGAGAGAGAGACACACACACACACACCATGGCTCTGATATGCAAGCCAAGACCCGTGTGTACCAGCACGTAATGACTTTAACCACTAATTAGCATCATTGTATAATTCCATTCAGAGATATGCCAATTCATTTATTTGGGGTGGCCAGATTTGAGTTTGTGGAAAAGAGACTACCTTACTCTTAGATTACTTGCTCACAAGAAACCGACTGGGTGGTCATCCTTGCACCTCCCCAGTGTGTGTGTGTGTGTGTGTGTGTGTGTGTGTGTGTGTGTGTGTGTGTGTGTGAGAGAGAGAGAGAGAGAGAGAGAGAGAGAGAGAGAGAGAGAGAGCGGTGTATTTGTGTTGAGTGAATGTAGTGATGTGCATATTTTCCTTAAAGAACCTGCAGGAACATGACTAAGCACTGCAATCTCTGTGATTCTGCATCTAGACACTCTCACAGATACCACTACACCACTAATACTACCACACACACACACACACACACACACACACACACACACACACACACACACACACACACACACCAAGTAAGTGGTATAGTGGCTAACTCAGATAAGTCAACTTGTGGTGAAGGATGGTAATAGGAGAATAGCTTCATTAATGGCTTCAATCTTCTACCTCTGCTCCTGGGAGGGTCACCACTCGCTCTAAGTCAACACACCATGGGAAGTGACTAAACCTGCTTTCTGGAAAAACTTACACGGCTTTGAAAATAGAAACCAAACACAGGAGCAAATATTGACTCAATATGTACATTTCTAACTGTACTGTAGTCTTTTGCTCTGTTTACCCACTGAAGAAGAGATCGACCCCACCCAGCTGTCATTGCATAGTTTGCACTAAAGTCTGTAGACCTGAGAGTCCAGTGCAGGTACTTATGTAACAGGCACCAGCTAGCATAGCTCAGTGTGGAACGTTAGCAGACTCTCCCTCCCTACTGACAACTCAAGAAGACACGGTACTGACTTAGCTAATAGCCCGGCTTTTAGCTCAGTTGGTAACCCATGTGTCTCCCGAACCAGAGGTGCTGTGAGGGAGCGGGCAGAGGTGTCAATCCCGGGTTCAGAAAGTAAAAACCCTGCCACAAATTTTATCCAACCAGCTCTGGGTCAGCTGATCGTAATGAGTCCTCAATACAGGCAGATCAGCTACTTAGTGAATTCACCTGTGTTAGAAGGAAAACATGGCAAGGTTTTTACTTTCTGAACCCGGGATTGACATCTCTGGTAGCGGGTTTGGACCTGGGGCTGGACTGCACAGGATGGCCTCAGTTACCCTTAAATAAGCTGGCCAATGGCTGATGGGGAAGTGCCTATCGATGTTAGCTTCAAGAATGTGGCCAAGCGTGAATCAATTCGAAAGTGCTTATGAAGGTCGGGCAGGCTGTGTTGTTTTTGGCCACTGCAGCTGGTCATTGTCCTGTGTTACTGAACTAGAATTCCTTGGCACTAGTTCCCTGTGTGTGTGTGTGTGTGTGTGTGTGTGTGTGTGTGTGTGTGTGTGTGTGTGTGTGTGTGTGTGTGTGTGTGTGTGTGTGTGTGTGTTAACCTTACAGTTTTTCTCAGTCGCTTTGGTGCTTTTCTCAGATCAGAAAGTAAATTCTCATAACTATTAGTTCAACCTCCACAATATTTAGTCATTTGTGCACCTCATAATAGCATTTTCTCCTTCCTCTGAACAAATTGCCAATGCTTTTGGACATGTGTCAGTTGCTTTTATACAATACAATGTTGTTTTTTAACATTATCATTTGCCTTTGTCATGTCAGTCAAAATGAACTATACTTATGGATGCTGAATAGTCATTCCCAATAAAACTAATAGTCTTAGTTTTATTGCTTGAGTCATTACATACAAAATTGTTGAACTAGTTATCAAATTCTGTCAAGCACATTTTATACCTTTCTTTATATTTTTTTTTGCTGGAAATGTCTCCTAAATTGACCAGTTGCTCTCAGGTGAACTTCAGCTTTCACTCACAATGAGGTGTGTGAAGTATTACAGTTTTTCCCAGTCGCTTTGATGCTTTTCTTACATCACTATTTACTTTTGCATAGCAGTTACTGCATTTCTCAAAACAGTTAGTGCAAACTGCAAAACCTCCTACTGGTCGGAGGGTGCAACCAAATGTTGGAAGAACCACTGTGAATTCAATCATTCAAAAAATTTGTAGGGATATAAGTTTGAAAAAAAAATCAAAGCGCTGTCCTAGAGGATAACAATGTATTTGTCAATATTGAATCTCTGTCAATTGCAACAATTGACAGAGTGCTCAAGAGAAATGAAATGCGCATGAAACAATTGTGCAAAGTGCCATTTGAAAGGAACAGTGAAAGACTAAAGGAAATCCATCACCAGTATGTACAGGTAAAACATGTCTTCTATGTGTACTCTAATGTTCAGCACTGTAAACTGTCTGCTCTGCTGCAGCAGAGTCATGCAGAGGGTGGATTTGCCACTCCAGGAGATACTTTTCTTGCTGCATTGCAAGGGTTGATATACATTGTTATGTAGATGAAAATATGTGGCCAGACAGACAGGAACGCCTGGATGTGCCAGAATGATTTACCTATTTTCAGTTACAATACATACTGTCATGTTGTTCACATTTGTGCACAGCTCTACCAAAAGGGTGTTTCTTATGTTTGTTCTAAATAAGTGACTGTAGTGTATTTTTCTTTTGCACAATGCTGTAGAATTGCAAAGAGCATATACAGTAAAAATGTGAAATGTACGTATTCAGTGTCTTGTACTCACTCCCCTAACTATAGCAACATGTAACTTGCAACTAAAATGGCTGTACAGGTAGTGTATAGTGCTGTCTTGAGCATTTTCAGGTAGTGTCAATGAGTTCTAACCTTTTTTTCTGCATTGGAAAACACTGAGAGAAGTTACTGTCATAATGAAAACATGACAAAGCCATTTGACTATCTTGTTCATAAACATGATGTCAAGACTTCTCATTTTGATGACACTGGCAGTTTCATTGACATGAATACTTGCTTTTGAGGAATTGACTATCCATTTTGAGCAAGTGACTTGCTTTTGCAGGTTATCCACTAGGTTTTGCAGTTTGCACTAACTGTTTTGAGAAATGCACTAAATGCTGCGCAAATGTTAATAGTGTTGTGAGAAAAGTACCAAAGCGACTGAGAAAAACTGTAATATGGGTCAGTGCTCTCAGGTGGATGGGACTGAAAGCTCTAGAGAGATTACAGTTTTTCTCAGTTGCTTTGGTGCTTTTCTCAGATCAGAAAGTAAATTCTCATAACTATTAGTTCAACCTCCACAACATTTAGTCATTTGTGCACCTCATAATAGCAATTTCTCCTTCCTCTGAACAAATTGCCAATGCTTTTGGACATGTGTCAGTTGCTTTTATACAATACAATGTTGTTTTTTAACATTTTCATTTGCTTATGTCATGTCAGTCAAAATGAACTATACTTGTGGATGCTGAATAGTCATTCCCAATAAAACTAATAGTCTTAGTTTTATTGCTTGAGTCATTACATACAAAATTGTTGAACTAGTTATCAAATTCTGTCAAGCAAATTTTATACCTTTCTTTATATTTTTTTTTGCTGGAAATGTCTCCTAAATTGAACAGTTGCTCTCAGGTGAACTTAAGCTTTTACTCACAATGAGGTGTGTGAAGTATTACAGTTTTTCTCAGTTGCGTTGGTGCTTTTCTCAGATCAGAATGTAAATTCTCATAACTATTAGTTCAGCCGTCACCAGTATGTACAGGTAAAACATGTCTTGGATGTATACTCTAATGTTCAGCACTGTAAATGGTCTGCTTTGCTGCAGCAGAGTCATGCAGACGGTGGATTTACCACTCCAGGAGACACTTTTCTCGCTGCATTGCAAGGGATGATATCCGTTGTGATGTAGATGAAAATATATGGCTAGACAGACAGGAACGTCTGCATGTGCCAGAATGATTTACCTATTTTCAGTTACAATATGTACTGTTACGTATGTTGTTCACATTTGTGCACAGCTCTACCAAAAGGGTGTTTCTTATGTTTGTTCTAAATAAGTGACTGTATTGTATTTTTCTTTTGCACAATGCTGTAGAATTGCAAAGAGCATATACAGTAAAAATAGGAAATGTACATATTCAGTGTCTTGTACTCACTCCCCTACTTACAGCAACGTGTACTGTTTACTGTAGTTTTACGTAAAATGGCTGTACAGGTAGTGTATAGTGCTGTCTTGAGCATTTTCAGGTAGTGTCAATGAGTTCTAACCTTTTTTTCCTGCATTGGAAAACACTAAGATAAGTTATTGTCATAATGAAAACATGACAAAGCCATTTGACTATCTTGTTCATAAACATGATGTCAAGACTTCTCATTTTGATGACACTGGCAGTTTCATTGACATGAATACTTGCTTTTGAGGAATTGACTATCCATTTTGAGCAAGTGACTTGCTTTTGCAGGTTATCCACTAGGTTTTGCAGTTTGCACTAACTGTTTTGAGAAATGCACTAAATGCTGCGCAAATGTTAATAGTGTTGTGAGAAAAGTACCAAAGCGACTGAGAAAAACTGTAATGCAAATACATCTGTCAGAAATGCTACATGATGAGTCTGACTGATATTCTCCTTCCTTCCTTCCCTCTCTCACTGCCTTTCTCTTTCCCCTATCTCTATCTTCCTCTCTCTCTCTCACTCACCCCCTCTCTTCCTCCCTTTTCTCACTCTCTCTTACCCCCTCTTCCTCTACCTCCTCTCTCTCACTCTATTTCTCTCTGTCCTTTCTCTTCCTCCCTCTCCTCTTTCTCTCCCTTTCTCTGTCTCCTCTCTCTCTCCCTTTCTCTCTCTCTTTTCCCCTCTTTCTCTCTCTCCTTCTCTTTCTCTCTCCTTCTCTTTCTCTCTCTCTCTTTCTCTCTCTCTCCCTCCCTCTCCCTCCCCCTCCCCCTCCCCCTTTCCCCCTGTCCCTCCTTCCCCCCTCTCAGGTGGTTACTACCTGACGAGTGCGTACAGTGCGATGGCTCTGATCAGGAACCTGCAGGAGGAGCAGGCGGCGCGCGCCCTCAGCACGGAGGCCCAGAACACCCTGCACCAGTGGCACCGCCGCCGCACCACCCAGCGCTCCATCCCCACCGTCGAGGACTTCCAGGTAAAGGCCCACCCGTCACCCTGTGTCACACAATATACTACTACTACAGTAACAAAAAAGAAAGTATAATGTCCGCAACACTGCTTAAACCTTTTAGACTTTAGTTTTTTTGGACGTGATGCACTCCTGTCACCAAAAGGCTTGTTGTGTTGTTTGTTATATTACATGGCAGAGATATTTACCCACCAATTTACATCTATCATGAAAGTTATGTGTGTAGAGTCTATGCTGTATATAGAGCTGTGTTTCTAAATCTGACACATTTGTGATCCTGTGACACAGAACTACCTGCGGGTGGCGCTGCAGGAGGTAGACAGCGGCTGCACGTCCAAGACCCTACAGGTGCAGCCCTACGCCACCACCGAGGAGGTGTGCCAGGTGTGCGCCCTCAAGTTCCGCGTGCCCGACCCGGAGAACTACGCCCTCTTCTTGCTCACGGACGGCGCCAGCCAGCAGCTGGCCCCGGACACCCACCCGCAGAGGATCAAGGCCGAGCTGCACAGCCGCCCACAGCTCCAGGACTACCACTTCCTGTACCGCAAGAAGGACACAACAACCCAAGACCCCGGCCCAGGCCTCACAGGTCACAATCACAACCAAAACCAGAATCGGAATCAAAACCACAGTTTCCCAACAGGCATCAGTGCCAGCCGTGGTCTCAGTAATGGCCTGAAAGAGTGAAACAAAGCAGGCATTGTTGACGTCTTAAGTCTGGGTGTTAGATCATGGAACAGGTGCATGGATTAGACTGAGTGGATAAACTACACAACACCATCTCCAGGACTACCACTTCGTGTACTGCACACAGAAAGCCCACAACACACAACCCCGACCCCAGCCTCACAGGACACTTCACAACCAAAAGCAGAATCAGAACCAGAACCCCAGCCTCCGAAGTAGTACCACTGCCAGAAGCAGCCACTGTTTCAGTCATGGCCTCAAAGAATACAGAAAAACATGCACATCTACTAATGTCTAAACCCTGGCTGCTGGACCATGCATACAGTCCTATACATGGAGTGGATAAAGTCAGCAAGACCAGTAATATGCTCCAATGATTTCTGATAGTTCGGGCCATGAGTCCTTCCTCAGATGGGTAATGACCTTGCCAACACTAACTGAGACTGCCTGGGTCGCTGTCAAAGTCTTTCAGTGGACAGATTTGGTGGCAAGGCCATCCCTCATCTAGGGTTAGGGTTAGTGAGAATTTCATCCCACTTATATGATGTGTTGCTGTGGGATTATTCAGTACCTCGGTGTTTTGAGTGCCTTGTCTTCCTGGCCCAGAGGGGAAGTGAAATATCCTACATTTCCCATAGTGCACTTAGAGTCTGGACCTGATTCTAATGTACACGAATGGGATCTCACTCAGACTGATTTGGTGGCATATTCATCTGATGTTAAATTAAAAAATCAAGTGTCATTTGATCATCCTGGATTGATGGATTAATGGATTGGTGGATTGCTACACACTTGTAGATGAATCTCTGTAAGACATAGCTTTGTTCTTCACTGCTGCAGTGTGATGGCTATGTTTTTCATGCCTGGATGATGCAATCCTACGTTTCCCAGAGTGAGGGAGTCTGGTCTGGACCTGATTTTGTGCCACACGCCAAGTTTCCTCTGAGAGTTGGTAGGAATTTGCAGAGAGAGGGTGGGGTGGTTAAAAGAATGACTTCACTGTGTGTGTGTGTGTGGGTGTGTGTGTATGTGTGTGTGTGTGTGTGTGTGTGCGTGTGTATGTGTGTGTGTGTGTGTGTGTGTGTGTGTGTGTGTGTGTGTTAAGGACTGATGGACTTAAGTAAGAGCCTTTGAAAATGCCACAGGAGTGAATGAGTAATGACTGCACTTGTGTATTGGAACTTGTGCAGTGCTGCACTCACCACCAGGACCATAGCACAGAGAAAGTAGTGCTTCTAAGAATTGTCTTGATTTTGTCCTTTAGAAAGGAGAAATGTAAGGGGAAACAATCTGAATTAAGTAAGATCTTGCCTTCGTCACATACACAGTAAAATTCTCAGAGTTAATTTCCCAGTGTTCAGCAAAAGTGTTAATTTAAAAGTGTAAGTGTAAAATTAAGAGTTGAAATTACACTGCAAAACATTGACAAATACAGTATGTAAGGGAGGAGTGTTAAATTAACACTACAAAGACTGGGATAAAATAAACACTGGCATAGTGTTAAAACTGACTCTCTCAGAATTGAATTAACACTGTAGAATTTGCTACGTGGTTTCTAAATTCAGCTCATAAGAAAACATGTCCAGATGTAAGTGTAATCTGAAGCTTGATATACTGTATGTCTTATTTAAATGCACCTTTAAAAAGGTTAGTGTTATACTGCTCTTTTTCTTTTAAGGAGCTTTTAGAAGAAACAAATTAGGAGTCAACACAACCCTTACTGATTTCTGAGAGACAAATGCAAGACACTTTAAGAAGTTATATTTTCCTCTTGGAGGTTTTGCTGAAGTAGCATTATTTTCCTATACAGCACTCATATGTATTTTGTTTGTGTGATTTCACTGTTGCTGTATGTTTGTGTGTTTGCTTGTTTGCGTTGTTACATAAACACACGTGATGTATGTGCCTGAATTGACCTAGACAGAGAGTTACTAATAGTCAGCGTTTTGAGTCCATGCCATTGTACATAAAGACACAGATAACTTTATTCTACTATTATTTGTTGTTATTATTATAGAGAGGTTATTTCACAGAATATATTTTCATTTTTCAATTCCAGTTGCTGGTTAACTGATGATAAATATGAACTCTATGTCTATGCGCTGTACTGTACAAATGTCAAATCAGACTGAGCAATTTTAGGACCAGTGACTTTTGTTATTTTGGACACTTTCCTTGATGCCAGTAAAAGAATATGCTAACTCTTGACCCTGAAGAAATATGGTGTGCTTTGTAATTTCATTATTCATCAATCATCCATGTGATCATCACACTAACAAAGTTCATAGCCTATATTGGTCAACTGACTGCATTTATTGTATACCGTGACATTTCCACTCACCAGTGTACACACAGCACTTCACAGCACGTTTTCTTGCACATGCACACATTCCATTATGTTGTGCAGGTCATCATAACTGCAATCACTTGGCATAAGCAAGAATTGAAGGGTGTTGTACATGATTCTTATCCGGTACATATTGCATCAAACTATAGCTATGGGTGGGCCCAGGAGGGCCTGGGTCAAACTGTCTGTCAATCAGGCCCAATCAGAAGGCTCCTTGTGTTTGATTGGCTGGTTTAGTAACCTGTGTGTTATGGAAAAGGCCCACCTAATTTTTTTTGGGCCCCTTGCATTTTTTTATTTTTAATTTCTGGCTATGCTCCTGCTATTCACTGTCCATTGACTGTCAAAAATGTAGGCCCAAAGGTTTCTGCTGTTCATGACCTAACCCTAACCCTAAACCTAGCTCAAAATGAGAAACAAACAGTGCAGCCAGTAAGTGCACTGTTTCAGAATTTAAGAGGACAGTGGAGTATTTAGAAAAGGGAAGTGAGAAGTTAAAACACTGCAATAATAATAATAATAATAATAATAATAATAATAATAATAATAATAATAATAACAGATATCAGTGCCCCTGATTGTATATCTGTGTCATTGTCAGTCATTGGTCCAAAATTATCTACCACATATGTCAAAACAAGTTCAACACACTGTAACTACAGACACAAAAGTTTTTTGTTCTTTTTTTGACCATCAAAGCAGATAACATTTTGAGGCTTAGAAATTTGCATGTGGTTATAGGCCTGCATAATATAATTTTGATATTTGCATTTAGTTGATTTGAATATAATTGTTTTAATTAAGCTATATTTTTCATACTTGTACACAATATTGTAACACACAAGCTCGCTTTCTATGGCCATCTAATGTCATTGGAGGTCGACAGACTGCAATTGTAGACTACAGCCTACCATCTGCTGGATGTAACATGAATAGCAGTTCTCTTTTTCAATGAGACGATGAGCGACCGAGGGAGAGCTCTGTGGTGACGACAACTGCACCTTCGCTACAGTAGCTGAGACAACGGAGCAGCGTCCCCGTGAAACACACCGCCACCGTCGACCGGCTTGCTGGGACTCTGTCCAAGGTGAGAAATAGAAATGAACTGTGACCTCCAAACCAGGCTCTACGCCATACAGTTAACAACAAAACGGTTGGTTTTTAAATGTCAGATAAATAAGCCCTAATTGATGGTGTTCGAATGGTGGACATGTAGTTTTGTGACATTACTGCGCAACATTTTAAGCAGTTAAGGATGACAGGAACATGGCGCAGTTACTGAGGGGATTTGCAGTCGGCGGGAAACCGCGTTTAATACCTCAAACAGGTTCTGTGTCGCCAAATTACGAGACTTCATTGCAGCATCGGTTCATCACATTCACGAAGGTAGTGCGGATAGCCTTAATTGTCTCTTGGTATGCGAGCCGTAATGCGAGCCAGGCCTGACGTCCATTTCCAGTATAAGGGGGTAATATCGTTTACTGAACTAAATGTTACCACAGGACATACTTGCAAAAACCAGTTAAACGTTCATACAAATGTCAGTATAGTTAGTTTGCGTTGTACATTGTTATTGCCCAGTATTATCGAATTGGACGACGGCAGCCAAAATGTCCAAAGTCACAAAACTTAATTTAGGCTACCTGTTAAAGCCATAGTGACCGCGACATAAGATACCCTGTTCTTGTTACGAATCATCGCGCCCTTGCACAACAAGAGAATAGCCTACCTTTTTATTTTGATTTAGTGATGTCTACCCTTCAAAATTGTCAAGGGCATATGTTGCAAATTCCCCTGTATCCACTTAAAAGTCATACTGAAAACAGCCTACATTAAATTTGTATGCACTAACCGGTTGTAACCCTCGAACAATCGGCTCATTCATTAAGAATAGCCGACATTAATAATGCATTTTTGTTCCTTGTCTGTCGTAGATCCAATAGCAGCAGTGATCCCAAATAAACATGGGCAAGGAAAAGCTGCACATTAACATTGTAGTCATTGGCCATGTGGATTCGGGCAAATCCACCACCACCGGCCACCTCATCTACAAATGTGGCGGGATCGACAAGCGGACCATCGAGAAATTTGAGAAGGAGGCTGCCGAGGTACGGGATTACATTTTAAAATGAAATAGGATGCCTTTTGCTTGTGTATTGTTAAGTTTTAATAAGGTCAAACAGTGAAGTGTATTTAAAAAAACTTACAGTATGACTAATGCATTTTGTGTAGATATGTAATTATTTATTAACATGAAGATTTTTGGTAAATGTTTTGGGACATGAGGGTGGATATTGTGTGTGTGTGTGTGTTTTTTGGGGGTGTCCTTTAAGATGGGCAAAGGCTCGTTCAAGTACGCCTGGGTGCTGGACAAGCTGAAGGCCGAGAGGGAGCGTGGCATCACCATCGACATCTCGCTCTGGAAATTCGAGACCAGCAAATACTATGTCACCATCATCGACGCGCCCGGGCACAGGGACTTCATCAAGAACATGATCACAGGCACTTCCCAGGTGTGCTGGTGTTTAGTGTAGTATTGCAGAACACAATGACAAATCCCACAGCTACACCTAATACGCTGTTTGTGTTATATTAATACACTAAGTGGGCTTTTGTCCTGTGCACATTGACCGTGTAAAGAATGGAAGAAAAGGAATCAGTTTGAGATGGACAGACACATCTCAATAAATTAGATATTTAATTAAATAGTTAGATATTATAATTATTTAATTATTTTATTTCCCATGTACTGCATTGATCCCTAGCCCAAAATGTGAAATATGTTAGGGCTTTTTTAAACTCTGATGAGTACAGCTTACAGCTAATATATTATACACAATATAATTACACACAATATTGTAATTTATTGAGATGCACTGTACACATATGAGTATGTTCGTACAGTATATTACTACATAATACAGGCTGTCCTTTAAGTCTGGACCCATAGGGAAAACATTTCTGCGACTGGGATTCAGGAAGTGCTGTGATTCAGTCACAGTGGAGATGCAATCTTCAATTATGTGTGTGGCACATCGGTGAACACTTGGAACACATTGTGTAATAACCTGTGGGCACATTATGTAATACATTTTGGAACTATTTTGTAATTGTATTGTTTTCCCCTGTGGCTCCAAACCTACTGGGACACCTGGCAGATGTGTAAAATAGGTCATGAATTGAGTATATGGATGACATGCGATAACTGAGTCAGTGAATATAGTGTGCCAGTGAGTAGACTGGGAAAATGAACTTGCAGTAACGTAGACCATATTAAGAGGAGAGGGGTGTGCACATCCAAAAAACAATTAAAAAAACACAGGTGTTAGACAAGTGTAAGTATTTTAGAAAGGTGGCCTGCAGACTCTTTTGCTCCAAAATAGTTTCTATTAAAGAAACAAGGTAGCGTTTCAATCCCCTCCACATCTTCATCAGGCATTGAATGACATGTTGAGTAATGTAGACCATGCAATAATGTGGATCATACAATAACATGAATCATGCAATAACGTGAATCATGCAATAACATGAATCATGCAATAACATGAATCATGCAATAACGTGGATCATGCAATAACGTGGATCATACAATAACATGGATCATGCAATAACGTGAATCATGCAATAACATGGATCATGCAATAACGTGGATCATGCAATAACGTGGATCATACAATAACATGGATCATACATTCCACATACAGGCGGACTGTGCCGTGCTGATTGTGGCTGCAGGCGTGGGTGAGTTCGAGGCGGGCATCTCTAAGAACGGGCAGACGCGTGAGCACGCCCTGCTGGCCTACACGCTGGGCGTCAAGCAGCTGATTGTGGGCGTGAACAAGATGGACTCCACGGAGCCCAACTACAGCCAGAAGCGCTATGAGGAGATCGTCAAGGAGGTCAGCACCTACATCAAGAAGATCGGCTACAACCCCGACACCGTGGCCTTTGTGCCCATCTCGGGCTGGAACGGGGACAACATGTTGGAACCCAGCCCTAATGTGAGTAGCCAAGGATAACTACACCCCACATCATAATGGAAACAATCACAAATAATGGATCATTGAAGCTGCCATTGACAAGTCTTCAAAATTGCTTGAAAATTTTAAAACATATAACATCCAGGTCAGTCACGATGATCAGGCTTGGACATATTTAATCATAATTTGGAGTAGGACCCCAAAGCTAATGTCATTGTCATTGTTGACAAAAAGGGTTAAACAATCACAGCAATGGTCAAAGTGAGATGGAGCCAATAAAACCGATGTGAGAGATATGTTAGTAGTCTGGTTCTTCAAGAAAAAGTTTCAATCAAGCTTCTTCCAAACTGGCAGTATCAGGGGGAAATAATCATGATAAAAATCGATATCAGACAATATGGGCAAATAATTTTTTTGTGCCTAGCCCTATTTTGTCTCTTACAATATCAGTGTTTTGGCAATTATGTAATTCCTACCTGAGTCAGAGCCAGATGCTAGTCGCAGAGAAGAGCTTGCAACATTAACAGTTTGCCTAAGAATCCACTTAAGCAAATCTATCGACTCAGAGAATTAGCCGCCGTGGGCATGGGATTAGGCAAGCATTAGCACCAACACCGGGAAGTATCCCTGTCCTGCCCTGTGTCATCCCCTACTCATCTCATGTCGTTTGTTTCCTGTGCGCAGATGACCTGGTTTAAGGGCTGGAAGATCACTCGCAAGGAGGGCAGCGCCTCGGGGACCACCCTCCTGGAGGCCCTCGATGCCATCCAGCCCCCGACACGCCCCACGGACAAGCCCCTCCGCCTGCCCTTGCAAGACGTCTACAAGATTGGAGGTGGGGGATTTAGGGGGCTTCAGGGGGGGTTAACTATAGTTGTCTGAAGGGGGGTGGGTGTTGTGGAGGCAAATGGGTGCATGATTGAAGATGGGCTGGCAACTGTAGGTGTCTAACTAGGTGTGAGTGGGGTGGGTCGGGTTTAACAGCTAGCTGAAGCTCCTTATGTGAATGGGTTCATAATTGGAGTTTGGGGGGTGGGGGGTGTGGGGAGGGCATTAGATGCATGATTTGAGGTGGGAGTGGAGGAGGAATGGTGACGGGTTCCTTCTGCAGTTGGGTGCCTGTGCTGGTTATTCTTAGCTCCTCACAGCAGAGGCTGTGGCCTATTTTACTTTCGCTGTGTTAGTGTTGTTTTCATTCTCTTCTGAGACGTGTGGAGGGAAACGTGTTTTATGAGAGTGTGTGAGCAGCTGTCAAAATAATGCTGAGCTGAAAGATGAGAGTAAATGAATTACACTGATGATGAAAAATGAAATATGTCAGTGGGAGTTTTGAAACAACCAGAAGGGCGTTCCAACTGCATTGCACTGGTTTGTTATTTATGTGCCGAAAGTCTCAGTGGCAACAAGATTCTCAAGATTTATGCTCGCTAAGGAGTCACATCTATGGCTGTTCGGTTGGTACAGTAATTTGGGGCTTATATTCTGGTACAATAGCAGCACCATGTCTTCTGGGGTTTTCATATTCTCATATATTTTCCCTCTTAAGAATTACCTTGTGTAATAGTAACAGCTTTTTTTGGAACTTAGCTTATTTGCTGTCTGCCCCAGTTGTCTGTATTAATACTGTTGGACACCCACGCCTAGCCTAGTGTACCATAATTCAGTTCATTTCCAATGAATTATGGAGGTATCTGTTTTTATCTTTGAAAGTATTATCCACAATATAATAGTTTATTTTGATTTGGTTAGTTTATTTAAGTATTTTGTTTCATCAGTATTATATTTTTGTTAACTGGCCAGCATTATTTCCATTCTGCATTTTTTTCTAACATAGTAGATTTTTGCGTGCACTTCAAAAACTAAATCACCATCCACTAAAGTTGCTATTTGTGGCAGAGCCTATTGGACCTAGAAATTGAGCTGAGCAACTCTGTGAAAACCTTATTGCTCAGACCAAGCTTCTGCTGTGCAAGTGTCTCTCCCATGATGCACCTGTGATTGTTACCTGCCTGTCCCCCCAGGTATCGGCACCGTCCCCGTGGGCCGTGTGGAGACGGGCATCCTCAAGCCTGGCATGGTGGTGACCTTTGCCCCCGTCAACGTGACCACAGAGGTGAAGTCAGTGGAGATGCACCACGAGGCCCTGACCGAAGCCCTGCCCGGAGACAATGTTGGTTTCAACGTGAAGAACGTCTCCGTGAAGGACATCCGTCGTGGCAACGTGGCCGGAGATTGCAAGAATGATCCCCCACAGGAGGCCTCCAGCTTTACTGCACAGGTAAGCAACACAGGGTAGGAATTGGGTTAAAGGTAGGGTAGGAGATGTTTTCCTGGAGCACTTTTTACTATACTGCTTTAAATTCCCCTTCACACCCCAATGGCAGCTATTTGAATGCCACTTGTCTCGCCCCCCTCCCCCATGTACAAATCTGGAGGCATGACTTCAGGGGGAAGTCTAAAAGAAGTGGGTTTTGGACTTTGGAATTATGTGTTCAATTTCCAGGATGTCCTACCCAGCCTCTAATTGATGTCTCTTGTCCTCTGGTAAAACCATGACTGAACATCACATTAAGTATAAGTTACATCACCAATAACCCACTGGTGACTGCAGAATTGTGAGGTCTGAAGCGAGGTAGTCCCTGGCCTATTTGCATATCTTTGAATAACAAAATCTGTTTTAACCACTAGTGTAGTCAGTAGTTCACTGAGAAAGGGACTGTGATAATTTATACAAACATGATGCGTGATGCCCAACCTATTTGGCATGTCTTTAAAACCAGATGATTATCCTCAACCACCCTGGCCAGATTAGAGCAGGCTCATCTGAATTAAATAACTACTGCACGTAAGAAATATCTTATTTGTATGTGAAATATTTACTTATGCATTTAAACGGGCTTTGATGTCAAAGTATTTCTAAGTACATTTAGAAAGATCTCTTACCTCAATTTCAACAGAATTACAGCTTCAGGATAATACACTACAAACTGCATGTCAATGTAATTGTAATTTAATTACCCTGAAACAGTATTTGAGCTCTTTCCAGATCCAGAAGTGGCTAGATTTATGTAGTGCTCAGTTCTCATTTAAAAGTAATGTTATAACTACTAGTCTAATCAGTAGCCTACACAGAAAAAGATTATGATTGTTCATGGAAACATACATGATGTTAATATTTTTTGAGCCAGATGGTTTTGTCATTGTTGACAAAAAAGGTTACACAATGTCGGTTGTGTAGTGATGGTTTGTTTATGGCCAAAGTGACATAGGGCCAGTAAAACCCATATAAGAGATATGTTAGTAGTTTCTTCAAAGAAAAGGTTTCAGTCAAGATGGTCCCAAACTGACCTTTCTTCTGAACCCAGGTGATCATCCTAAACCACCCTGGCCAGATCAGTGCAGGCTACGCCCCGGTGCTGGACTGCCACACCGCCCACATCGCCTGCAAGTTTGCCGAGCTCAAGGAGAAGATCGATCGTCGCTCTGGGAAGAAGCTGGAGGACAACCCCAAGAACCTAAAGTCTGGGGATGCTGCTATTGTGGATATGATCCCTGGGAAGCCCATGTGTGTGGAGAGCTTCTCTGAGTATCCCCCTCTGGGTGAGTGGTTTGAGATGAGTCCCTTCAGTAAAGATGAATAAAGAAAACGTCTGAAAAATGGAGAAGAACCACACTTGACATGTTGTTGATTAATATTGATATTACTACTGCATAACATATTTCATGACTGTACAACACAATATACTACTGTATCCCTTGGGTAAAATGGGTTTTAAAATGGGTACTTTTAATTATGCTTATGAATGTATTGTAAAACCCTTAGGCAGGTTCCTTGCAGCTAAAGTAGTTTCTTATAATTACATAATCATCTACATAATCATCTCACACCCTTTTATTTCCCAGGGCGCTTTGCGGTGCGTGACATGCGTCAGACCGTGGCGGTCGGGGTCATCAAGGGCGTGGAGAAGAAGACCCCGACCTCGGGCAAGATCACCAAGTCTGCCCAGAAGGCTCAGAAGAACAAATGAACGTTGTGCGGTGCCGCCCCTGCCCTGTGTGTCACCCGCGGCAACCACATGACACCCCTCCCGCCTATCCAAAAAGCCTGGTTGATTCTCACAATGCATCGCAAGAGCAGGAGGAGGAAAAAACTAAACTCCACCTTGCTCACTAACCTTAACTTAACCAAAACATTACTCATACCTTTAACCTACCAAAACATTAGCTGCTCTGACAATGATCGCCTCTAGGCAACAGTTGTTTAAATGTTTGAATAGATAGCCTCTGTTGTTTTGTGTAGCGTTGTTTCCAGTTCCCTTATGTGTTATTGATTTGGCAGTTAATAAGCCACGTTTGGTTAGTGATTAGAAGTGATCAGAGTTGTCATTTCTCACCTCTCTGGGATACACCACCAAAGTGGTCCACTGTGTATCCAATAGCATTGGTTTTAATAGATGCTAAGTAATCATAGTTTGCACTGTATTTGCTGATGGTCTTCAATTCTGTCTTTTTTTCTGTAATTGAATGTTAAACTGTTGTGTTGCAATGTATCTTGACATAGCACCTTGATTATTATTCCTGCATTTACAGTTTCCAGCTGAATGCATGTTCTCTGTGCACTTTACGAAAAAAAAACAAGAACTTTACTAGGATTTAGCTCAATCTGAGGTAGCACTTTCAATCTAAGTCTTTTTGCACTAGCACTCGTGTACTTTAAATGGTTATGGTTCTCTGTGCCCTGCAGTGTCCTGTAGATTCATGACCTACCCATTCTATTAAAGATCTTGAAACATTACGTATTTCGTCCTTTTCACTTTTACCAGGCTAACTTAGCCTTGCGCTGATAAACCAAAGGTCTTAAACATGGTTTAGAGCAGCATTCTTTTCATCAAACATTTAACTGTCGTGTACTACCCTCAAAACACTATGTTTTTTACATTACATTACATTACATTGCATTTGGCAGACGCTTTTATCCAAAGCGACTTACAATCAAGGGGGACATAAGCAATAGAGGAGGACACAGAGTAGAGACACAACAGACATATGTACTTCTGCATAGGGATAGAGAGAGAGAGAGAGAGTATAGATTAGTGTTTGTTAGTTATATTAGTTTTGTTAGGAAGGGAAGCAATCTCGGAAGAAAAGGGTTTTTACAAGTTTTTTAAAGATAGGGAGGGATGTTGCTGTTCTTGTTGCAACTGGTAGGTCGTTCCACCATTTGGGGACAACCACGGAGAAGAGCTTAGAGTGTTCTACCAAATACCTCCTGCATTACAGGCAACTTGCTAAGAATTTATATGTTTGCAGAATTATTGCTGCATTAACAAAATGTGAGAAAATATTATGTGGTGGTAATAGTATCTATCTGAGAGTCCAATGGATTGTAATGGGGGTAGATTAAATGTAAGATCATTTTCCTTTGTTGTCTGTACCTGAATGCTGGTGAACACAAAGAACCCCCTTCCCAGATTTATTTTGTACCCCCCTAAATTAATTCAGGTTTCCCCAGGGGAAATTGTACCCTAGTTTAACAACCACTAGTTTAGAAAGACATCAACATGGCTTAAAGGGAAGATCTCCCTGTAACCCTTTTACATTATCTACATCTTAATTCAGAGGTTTGACATTGTTTTATGGAGGACTTTCAAAGTGCCAAGCCTTTGAAACTTTGGACCTTTACATTGGGGTTTGGAGACACTTTCATAAGAAGCAGATCGTTAGCTTGATAGCATAATTGCCTAAGTCATTTTTTTGTGTTTTTGGAAAACAAGAAAAAACACATTTTCTAAAAATCACATGCATATTTTTTATTGATATTTTCACAGAACATTCATGTAGATGTGAGAAAAAGTTTGGAAAAAGAACAAAACCGAACATCATTTTTTTATCAAATAAAAGTGACTTAGGCAGTTTTGATGTATGCAAAATGGCTGAGAAGATGTACTGTTTATTTTATATTCTCAGAAAAACTGCCTAAGTCATAGGCATAATCTGCCTAAGTCAAATTGATTGTATAAAAACTGCCTAAGGCCAATGGTAAAACTGCCTAAGTCATAGGCATAATCTGCCTAAGTCAAATTGATTGTATAAAAACTGCCTAAGTCCAATGGTAAAACTGCCTAAGTCAAATGAATGACTTAGGCAGCTATGTTTTTTTTTACTTTTATGAGTGTTGTGATTGGCCAATGACATAGGCAGACAGACAGGATGATGCAGAAGTGGTAGGGGAGTAAAGTTCTCAATTTGACCAAAAAATGACTTAGGCAATTATGCTATGAAGCTAACGAGATGCAACACAGAGCGAGGACAAGATGGAGGTTTAAATGGGGACAGAAACAGAAGTGATGTTGAGGAGACCCTTTTTTAGTCATGACACATGTGATGTCACAACATGAACAGGTGGCGTGCAGACGTCATCTGTCATAATAAACCTCCTACTTGGTGGTTCAAACTTATTTTTACTAAAAGCTGAGAAGCACTTTTACAGAGAATTTTCAAAAGGAAAAGGAAATCACAGTTTTCAGCCTGGTGCTGCTAAGCTCATCTTAAGGTATGTTTGGGGGTGTCATGGATTTGGATCAATTTAGGATCCATCATGTGTTATTCATTTGGATTAATTAATTATTTTTAAGTAGAGATCATAAAGAATATTGTCTGGTTGCATAAACCTAACAGCCGTTACCATTTGCTTATAACACCTTTAAGAAACAGCAAAGGCAGCATAGACATTCATTTTTAAAGTTTTTATTGTTTACTCTTTAAAGTATGACAAGAAGAGTTCATCTGCATCTCAGTAATGTAACAACCTAAAGGAACTTGGGCTTGCGCACCTTGGTAAAACAAACAATAAAAGAAAAAAACGAGAGAAAGATCATGGTGACACTGAAAGAAAATTTCAAATGTGTTAAAGGCTTGTTTGCTGTGGCTTAATCCAGGACAGGCGAAGAGAAGGTGGTCTTACATCCTTAACACTTCCCAAGTGCTCTGGGCTACAGTCGTTTCCATTTTCCATTTGCTGAGGAAGGTTGGTGTTGAGGCTTAAAGAAAGGCACCATTGCTGTGAGTATTGTGTTCTCCATGCCCTGACTTCTACCTGGAAGTTTAAACAGTGCGGTTGCCATCAGCCATGGATGCCCAGGTGAACCCGTCATATGTTACTATGTGCCATTAAATGCTTCATTGTTTTATTGTGATAGTGCTGTATTGACTCGTACCTTTATCACCAGAGTAAGAATGAAATGCATGGGTTTGACACAGCTGAAACATTGTACAAGATGTACTCAGTTGAGAGGGAAAAAAAACATAGTAACTTCTGTGACATTAAATATAAGCAGTACATATACATACAGTTTAAAATTCATCTAAATGAAGTTTGAAAATTAGTTTTCTTTTTTTTTTTATCTAACTAGCTAAATATAGTCATGTTTTAACCCATTCAGAATGAAGAGGGTGGGATGCATTATTGGAGCAATCAATATTATACTGTGAAATGCCGAGTCAGGTTAGCCATAAGACACCGCTCTTTGGGTTTCACTCAGCTCATCCTGTTCATGCATGGGTAACAAATGCCAACTAGCACAGTTCTGGGTTAGAACGGGAGCATGCCTATGTTCCCCCAGCCTTTATGTGTTCCCGTAGCCGTATGTGGCCACATTTCTAAGATTCTTCATGAAATTAGCCCCTATGTTTCCACAGCCCTATGTTCCCACATGTTCCTTTTTATACATTTGTATCAAATATTACTCCCCTTTCCCCTAATTTGTTAGCCAGTTACACCCAACTTATTATCCAGTAGCAATGGACTACAGATGGACTACAGTAGCTTTTACCTAAATCTGGTGCGCCTATCTCTTTGTTTATTGCAAACATTTAATGTAAGTGCACACTGTCCTTTTAAATAAACTAAACTAAGTAGCACAGAGGCCTCGCGTAGAGTAACTTCTGGTCAGCTCAGTTGAATAAAGCGCAGCAACTGGACACAAACCAGTTTGCAGTACATCAATACAATCATAGAAACGTGGGAACACAGGGCTGTGGAAACATCATGCCTAATGATACTGTGAAAAAAAATTCTTAGAAAAGTGGGAACATA
The DNA here is from genome assembly GCA_030347295.1 of Setipinna tenuifilis. Classification (NCBI taxonomy): domain Eukaryota; kingdom Metazoa; phylum Chordata; class Actinopteri; order Clupeiformes; family Engraulidae; genus Setipinna; species Setipinna tenuifilis. The sequence goes on from CM059281.1 coordinate 13,256,801, forward strand.
TTGCTGTGGGAACATTGGGCTGACCCTGTACGGATGTTCATAAAACCTTCCTCCTGACACCTTAAAAGAATACTCTACTGACGTGTAGCTGACTTGGTAGCGCTTCTGTCTCCCAAACCGAAGTTGCTTTGAGGTCACAGGTTCAAGCCTGGGGCTGGACTGAGTAGGAACACCTCAGTTACACTAGTGTAGCTCTGTTTAGAACATTACTGACAAAACTAACAGCCTGGCTTTTATCTCACTTTGTAGCCCATCTTCCTCTCTATCCAGGATTGATGTGAGGATGAGGGTTTTAGCCCACGATGTTGAGTTTGAAATGTTCTTCTGTATGTTCTTCAGCTCGAAGTTCTAAGGCAAGTGCAAACATCACTGTCCTCGAGATGCTGGTTCTTGTTCTGAATCTGAATCAAGCATGTTCCACGAGTCACCTTAGCTAATTTTGTTGTCAGAGAAAAGATCTCTGTCAGTCTGGGTTTCTTTTCATTTCTTTTGTTTCATTAGTAACAAGCAGCATTTAAACAAACTACCATCACTACGTTTCATAAACTACATCCTTCTGTGTTTTGGGTGTAAATACAGCTAAAAATAAGGTTGGAAGTTGCATGTTTTGGTTATGTGGGGACAACATTCGTTTGACTTTAAAAAGACGAGACATGCACAGGCTTTGCAACTGCTACCTGTGGAAGTGTTGCTAAAGTTCCTTCACTGTCTAAATGTTTTGATTGGTTATCAAAACTGTACAATACAGTATTTTGCAGAGATGTCTTTCATTGTGTCCGGCACTTGTAAGTGTAATGTAAATGCAAGTTTTTTTTTTTTAGCATACAGTTAACATGTGCAAAAACATGGTCCCAACCACACATACAGTACTTGGCGTCTGCCTGGAGTACAATGCCACGGTGTCATCATTCTGCCTGCCGTGCTGTGGTATGTAGACTTTGAGAACTGTTGGTCTATGGTTTAAATGAACATCATGCTCGAATCAATAGAATCCATGCACAGTGCATGCAGTGATGAGGTCATGGCTGACGGCTATCTGAAATGAGGTTCTCACGCTTCACTGTTCATTGTCTCTTTTTAAAAAAAAATGTTCTTTTGTCCCTCTATCCACGAGTGCATCAAATACATGTATAGTTTCTTACAAAGAAACTCATGCAATAGTATCAAGTGTAGAGGTACTCTTGTCCTTTCTTCTGAAAGTACTATACAGTTAAGAGAAACCAGAAAAAGAACAAAAAAAAAAACCCAACAAAAATAGTCTATCAAAGATTGACTGTCACATTGTTTTAAGAAAAACTTGTCTCCCAACCTTGATAATTGGGAAAAAAGGGAGAAAAAAGATAAAAAATAAAGATTTCTGTTCAGATGTGGCCGGCCTGTTGCAGGTGTTTTGTTTATTTTAGCCGCACAGGTGGCATGTTAACAGACTCCTCACTCCCGCGAGGACCCAGGTCCCCTCGACCCTTGACCAGGCCGTAGCCGGAGCCGGAGCCCGAGCCGGAGGGATTCCCCCCGCTCGCTCGTAGCAACTCCGATGAGAATGTGGCCTCCTGTGTCGTCCCCGGTGACAGAAAGTCAAACGCCTGGCCTGGGGTCTCCAGGTCTTTATCGCTGATGAAGAGGTCCGCCTCTCCCCACCCTGCTCCTCCCACTCCTCCTCCTCCCACTACTCCTCCTCCTCCTACTCCGCTTGCCTCCCTTCCACAGAGGGGGTCCCCCAGACCACTGCTGGAGTCATTGCTGCTCGAGGACGAGGACGACAGGCCAGGGTGGCCGTCCTCCTCTGTCCCCGTGCCCAGGAGGTCCTGCACGGAGAGGGACTTGCCCAGGCCCAAGTCACCAGAGACGGGCCTGCTCGGCAGGGGAGCCAGGGGGTCCATTTCCAGGCTCATGTGTCTCCTCCAAGAACCATCTTCTTTGGCGCTTGGCCGACTCCTGGACTGCTGCTGCTGCTGCTGCTGTTGCTGGTGGTGTTGGTGGTGGTGGGGGTTCGGGTGGTGCCCGGGGGGCCTGCCCTGCCCGGTGCCCAGGGCCTCCTCCGCTTCCTCCCGCACCCCCATCAGGAAGGGTGGGGAGAAGTCGCCCCCGGGGGAGCCTGTCTCCCTTCTGCCTGCCCTGTGGGAGAGCAAAGGGGTGTGGGCTGCTGGGGGCGCTGGTGGTGGAGGCACCGCTGGGAGCTGCATCATGGGGTTGGAGATGCCATTAGCCCCACTACCACCACCACCACCACCACCACCACCGCCGCCAGCAGAGGAGGGGGAGGGATGCGGGGGAGGCCGTCCCAGGCTGGAGAACCGCCCATGACCCATCATGGAGGAGAGGCTGCTGGGGGTGAGGGGCAGTGGGGGTGAGGTGGCCGCCAGCACGCTGTCTGGGGTGGGCGGCTGGGGGCTGAAGGGACCTGGGCTGGGCGTGGGGGTCTGGCCCGACGGGGAGGAGCCCAGGTTCAGGCTAAGCTCATTGGGGGCCAGGATGATATGCAGGCCCCGGTGCAGGTTGGAGCTGGCCGAACGCGGCACCTGGCTGGAGGAGGTGGACAGGTCCTTGCTGAGGATGGAGCTGGGGTAGCCGGAAGTGGGCTCGAACTCAAACAAGGGCAGGGAGGAGAGGGTGAGGGCCGACGAGGAACCCTTGTGGAGAACCTGCCGGTAGATGTCCAGCAGAGAGTCCAGCTTGGATTCAATGGACTGGACCTGCATTGGAAGAGATGGCAAAATTAATTAATTTGGGAAGGTAAAGTATGCCAACTATGGATGGGCAGCGCTTTTCAGAAAACAGCAGAGGGTATCATTAGAGACTCACTCCTCTCCAGCATACTCTCTGCTCAGACACAAACACGGTTCGTACAATCCTACAAGCCACAGCAGAGTGGACAGCAACATTACTCATTAAAATCACAGTTTTTCAATACCTTCTTCCCTGCCACAGTCAGACTGATGGCAAAACAAAACTGCTGAACATGTGAAATAATAACCTCAACCAAACTACCTCACTTCACCTGTCATGTAGAATGTGGTGTGTTACTATCCGTAAAACCAGTATCTGCAATTCCACTTGCAAATCCACTTTACTTTTATTTCAGTACTTGTATACAAATGTGTGTACATACTCCACCTTTCTGTATAGTGTTTTTATGCTTTATATCTTTTTTGTATATTTTTTATTATATTGTATTATTTTTATTATATTGTTCTGTTTCCTAAACTGTTGACTCTGCACAAAAACTCCAATGTGCCCGGACTGTTGGTTTATGCACAAATTTACAAATGAAAACCTTGAACCTTGAACCCTGATAGCAATTATAAAATGGTCAATTTTGCACAGTAGTAACAAAACAGTGGGCTATGTCCTTGCAACACAGGGCCACTACAACATTCAGGGCCGTTTTGCTGAAAACACATGCAAGCAGAAGACTTATAAAGTTATTTTTTTCACAGTTTCACACTCCGGTGGGTTAAGATCTTGCAAACAAGTTCCCTCGGCGGTCGATATCACTTAGATGACTCACCTGCCTTTCCACCTTACACACGCGGCCCAGCATGCTGACATCCTCCAGCAGATCCCCGTCGGAGAGCAGCTTCTCCCGGACCTTCTTGTCCAGCGGGATCTGACCCCTGCCCAGGATCTGGTCCACCCTGATGGGCAGATGGGGGGAGAGGAGGTGTGAGGGTGTACGGAGGTCAGACATTACCCTGTGTGTGTTGTGTGTTTGTGTGTGTTTGTGTGTGTGTGTGTGTGTCTCTGTGTGTGTGTCTGTTTCTGTTTCTGTGTCTGTGTCTGTGTGCGTGTGTGTGGGTGGGTATTTGTGTTAAAAAAAGACAGGTAAGGAGAGTGATTTGTAGAGAAGAGCCAGATTTAAGTTCACCATTTACTTTGTGTAAAACCGAAATAATATGAAGTGGCGTACCTTTAAAAAATGCAATGTCATTTGCTGCAAGATTTCAGCAATATGTGTAATGTGTGTTTCTAATATCCATGCCTGCCAAGCAGAACTGCTAAAATAAATATATTACCTTTCAGTGTTTGCTAAAATAATGATATTATCCTTCCATCACTGTTTGCTCAATAACTGATACCATTTCAAAAACAATGAGCGGTGTTATGAGGACAGAGATAATGATGCTGTTCTCCATTTCAAAAACAAAGCTCTCACACACTAATTAAGCCAAACAAGAACAAATATCACTGCAGTCTGCATGTGAATGTTCTCAAAAAACCCACTGGCAGCGTTATGCAACACCAGTTAGATGGTGTACTTATTTTTGGAGCAGTGTTGTTTGTGAGTGCATCTCTTTTGTTGTCTCCCAGCCAATGGGGGATTTGAGAGGTATGCAAGATGATAACACGTCTTAATTTATTGGTCGGGTGTGTGTGTGTGTTTGTGTCTAATGATGGACTGTGCGGTGGCGTACTCAAGGATGCAAAACGTGTATGCATATATACACTTATGTACACACACCCACACACACAATTAATTTTATATATGTATGGCTAAGTACATAGATAAACACCTGTACGAGCACAATGTGTGCATGTGTGTGAGACAGAGAGAGTGGGAAAAACAAAAAGCAATTAAGAGACTAAAAAAATGGGAGAGATTTGGAGAGCACCCACATTGTGTCGAGAGCCTGCAGACAAGCACACCCACACACACACAAGAGGACTAATATTTGCTAATAAGTGTTATGTATATGTAAGTGCATCCATGCATAGATAAAAGAGACAGAGAGAGAGAGAGAGAGAGAGAGAGAGTGTGTGTGTGTGTGTGTGTGTGTGTGTGTGTGTGAGTGCAAGTGCATAGACGAGAGAATGTGCATGTGTATGTGTGTACAAATGCATAGATGAGAGAGGGTGTGTGTGTGTGTGTGTGTGTGTGTGTGTGTGTGTGTGTGTGAGAGAGTATGTGTATATGTGTGTGTCTGTGTGTGCATAGTTCATGTGTATGTGTGTGTGTGCAAGTGCACACATGAGAGTGTGTGTGTGTGTATGCATGCATGCATGTGTGTGTGTGTGTGTGTGTGTATGTGTGTGTGTGTGTAAAAGCCCCGGTACCGTGTCTGCAGGCTCTTGATGCGACACAGCATGTCCAGGTGTCCGGCGGAGTACTGCTCGATCACATCTTTGACGTCATACGGACGCAGAGTCTCCTTGAACTTCTTCTTGGCCACATGGAACTTCATGATCCTGCAGTGGGACACACACACACACACAAAGAAAGACAGAGAGAAAGAGAAAGAGAGAGAGAGACAGGGACAGACAGACAGACACACACACACACACACACACACACATAAAGAAAGAAAGAAAGAGAGAGACACAAACAGAGACAGAAAGACAGACAGACACACACACACGCACACAAAAAAACAATTTTGGTGTGTCAGTGACAACTGACAGCTCACATATCCCTCCATGTCGCAGTGACAACTTACAACTCACGTGTAGGTGATACATGAGCTACAATGTGAGTGTGTGAAGACTGTTCAATTATGCAAACACACAGTCTACTTAAAATGCCTACTTTGTGAGGACCACACGCATAACACACTTGCTTCGAGAGCTAGAGGTAGGCAAACAATAGCATAATTTATTAGAATTAAACTGCAAAACCACATCTAGTTGTGGTTTACTGAATTAGGCACGACTCTCTCTCTGAATCACACAGATTTCTATGTGGAAAGTGTCTCACTTAAACCGAATGCCTACTGTGAGATTTTTACATTTCATTAGTATTCACTGACCTCAAGGATTATCCCAGTGTGTGTACAGTGGAAGTCTATTTACTTTTGTGCATAAACACACACAGAGATGCACACACACACATACACACACACACACACACACACACACACACACACACACACACACACACACGCACGCACGCACGCACGCACATGTACACACACACACACACACACACACACACACACACACATTCAGAACTAAAAATATGTCTTAAAGGGAAGGCATAACACATTTTTATTTATTTATCAAATCTGTTTACTACACTGTGGGTATTTTTAATTTTTTTGTGTTATTATTTTTCTCAGGATAATGTCCCTAATTGTGCTAATGATGTGAGTTAGCTGCCCCTTCCTCAGCTGGAGGGAATATATATTTGCGCTGGCTGTGTGACTCACTTTGGAGTCATGCAGCTACTAATTTCAGCTAACTGGACGGCAGTACGTCAAAATTAGTGGCCGAGAGGCTGCAGTTCATCTAATCAGCCACTAGGGGGAGTGTGTGAACAGGCAATGACTCTCGGCAGTCCGTTGGGTTTGTTGGTGGCCAGGTTACAACACGGGGGTTTGAGTAGTCCATCTTTTTTTTATTTTCTCCATCAAAGGAAAATAACAAACAAAGAGGGAAAAAATAATGCGCTCAATTTACACAGAAAAACATTTTCGCAGCAAATCAAATTATGGTATTTACAGAGCAAATGGTTCTGCTTGCTTTGGGTCAACTTAGCTCCCTGAGAAATAATCAAGTGTAATTTTAGAATGTATTTCTCTTTCTTCCGCCTCCTCTCTATTTCCTTCAGATGCAAACACACACACACACACACACACACACACACACACACACACACACACACACACACACACACACACAACCATCTCTTTTCCTGTTACCACTGCAGAACTGTAGACCCAAACTCACCTTGATTTTTCTGTGTGTGTGTGTGTATGTGCGTGCATGAGAGAGATTGAGTGATTTTCCTGTGTGTGTGTGTGTGTGTGTGTGTGTGTGTGTGTGTGTGTGTGTGTGTGTGTGCCTGACCAGCAGAACACCCTGCAACTGAATACTGTGCTTATACTGGGTTTAAAGCCTGCGGTTTGACTGATAGGCAGCGATGGAAAACAGTCCTGGAGCTTTAGGAGGCTGTGGAGCTGAAGGTTTAGGGGCACTGATGGGGGACTGGGAGCCCTGGGCTACCCACTCACTCACTTACTCACTCACTTACTCACTAACACACTCACTTTCTCACTCACTCACTCAATCATTCACTCACCCATTCACTCACTCACTCACTCTCATTTACACACTCACTCACACACTCACTCACTCACTCACTCACACACTTACACTCTCACTCACTCAGTCATTCACTCCATCACTCACTCACTCACTCACTCACTTACTCACATTCACTCACTCACTCACTCACTCACCCACTCACTCACTCACACACTCACTCACTCACTCACTCAATCACATTCACTCACTCACCAACTCAGTCACTCACACAGTCATTTATTCTCATACTCACTCACTGAATCATTTACTAACTCATTGATTTAGTCAGTCACTCATTTAGTCAGCCAGTCATTCACTTACTCACTCACTCACTCACTCTACATTAAGGGGCCCACTCTAGCTTTTCAAAATGTTGCCATGTACGTGTGTGTGTATCCATAACCCCACACTTCTGAAAAGATAAGTAGGAACAATCCTACGATTTTTTTATGACGATGTGTGTATGTTTGTGTGGGTATATGGACGTGTGTGTTTGTGTGTCAGTGTCGACATGCACATTTGTGTGTGTGTGTGTGTGTGTTGTGTGTGTGTGTGTGTGTGAGTGTGTGTATGTATGTATGTGTGTGTGTTTGTGTGTGTGTGTGTTTGTGTGTCTGTGTCGGTATGCACATTTGTGTGTGTGTGTGTGTGTGTTTGTGTGTGAGTGTGTACCCTTAGTCACATAGCCTAAATGCATACAGTCATGCTCCTTGTGAGGGCATATATCCATGCAGAAGGAAGTCTAGGGTCATCTAGAGGGGAATCAGCTACCACGGTGACATGCTATGTAAGCGTTTGCATGAGACTTTTGCGTGTATCAGGACACACACACATACACACACTCACACACACACACACACACACACTCACACACACACAGACACACGCACACACACACACACACACACACACACACAGACACACGCACACACACACACACAGACACACACCCGCGCATGCACACACACAATGCTAAGCAGGCATACAAACAGGCAAGAGTCAGTCAGAAAACAATGTGAAAATTCTGTGTGGTTGTGTTTTAAGGAGAGCTTTTTTCTATGTCTGAATGTGTGTGTGTGTGTGTGTGTGTGTGTGTGTGTGTGTGCGTGCGTGCATGCATGCTTACGTGTGTGGGTTGTGTGTGTGTGTGTGTGCGCTTACGTGTGTGTGTGTGTGTGTGTGCGCGTGTGCTTACACGTGTGTGTGTGTGTGTGTGTGCGTGTGCTTACACGTGTGTGTGTGTGTGTGTGTGTGTGTGTGTGCGTGTATGCGCGTGTGTGTGTCTGCACAAGTGTCCATATGTCAGTGTGTGCATCGAGCATGAACGAAGAGCAATCACCCACCTGACAGCTCTGATGACACACTTAATGGAGGGGAGCAGGTCCTCTGCCGAGATGTCACAGTGGCAACTCCTCTCATCGAAGGCGTCATCCGCTGCCATGGTGGAGTCACCTACAGGGACACAAGGACCCAGGCTTAGACTTGGACGTCGCAAAGAAAGAGGAAAGCCCAATATCACCCCCAATATCCCCCCAAAAAATAGAGGTGTGCAAAAATAGCGTTTAAGCGATGTATTGTTTTTATACACAGTGATCCCCCGCTATATCGCGGTTCACTTTTCATGGTCCCACTATATCATGGAATTTTTAAATGAATATATGCATGCTATGTCACTGTGCATGCTAAAGAAAAGTTTGTCAGAACAATATTATAATTTACGATGGCTATACTGTACCATAGTTGTAAATTGCAGTAATAATTCAAACAACATCGCAAAGAAAAAAGGAAGCCCAATATCCCTCACAGTTAGTCCATCTCAAGCAAGTGTCCTTTGCCCTCCTCTTAGCCAGCCGACCCATCCTTCTTATCCCCCACTAGCCCAAATATAGAAGAACACTTCAAAAATGTTTTAACCTTTTAGATGATGATGTAGGAGACCCAGGCTTACACGTGGACACAACATCGCAATCTTTCTATTTCTGTCTTACTTTTCCCTCTCTGTCCATCTCTCTAATCAGTTCGGTCTTCTCTTCTTGTCTTTCTGCT
>CM059281.1:13270863-13278363 GCA_030347295.1 Setipinna tenuifilis
GGGAGAAGGAGAGAGAGAAGGAGAAAGTGAGAGAGGAGAAATAGAGAAACAGAGAGACAGAGAGAGAGATGGGGTGTGACAGGAATAGACAGAAGAAATTAAAAAAAAAACAGGAGAAATTAAGATCTGAGAAATTCAGAACCACAAGGGGGTAACATTATTATGTTCTTGTTAGTGCAGCGGTCACATTCACACTCAAAATGACAATTACATCTAAGTTAGAGTGATAAAACGATAAAAGATAAACTAAGTTAAAGTGATAAAATGATAAAAAATAAACTAAGTTAAAATAATAAGTTAAAATGATAAACCTGAGCCAACACACATTGTTGGCAAACTGATGCTGTGGATAAGAAAGAAAGCCAGCTAAAGGGTATGAGAATGTTGCTTTGCTGTTGATGGAAGCATAATAGCAGGGCAGTGCAACGTGCTGCATAGCATGCTGTAATAAATCACAATGCCGCGGGGTCTCGTACGGAAAACATGCAGGGGCCAAGATGCCTAGTTAGTGCTTCAGTTTTTAAAACCCCTTAAAAAAGGGTGAGGTATCTGTAAGGTTTCATATGTGTGTTCATGACCACAAGCTAGCTGGGGTATAAAAAGTGTCACTTCTAAAGGTTTTCAAGGCTCTTTTTTCTATTCAAAAAAACATGCATGAACCCGCAGCTCTCGCTAGTGTGAACTGTTATGGACGGCAGAGGTAGGGTGAGGTAGTGAAGCAATGGCCTTCAATAATTCATAACATTTTTCTTAGCTATCTTTTGATTAGCGACACATGGGGTTTTCATGGCTCTGTATTCAAAGGGTGAGTTGCGTAATCGGAACAGAACACTTCATTCCTCGTTGAATTGAGGACTTCTGGGTTTTTTTTTTGTCAAGTGGACCTTGAAAAAAAGCAAGGTCGTTTTTCTTGAAGTTGCACAAGAGCAAAATGGGGTTTAGAATATCCAGTGCTTTTTGGAAACCATACCACCCACTCTGCCAAAATGGGCTAGCTTTCAGCCTATGAGAGACATACAACACCACCCAAAAGACGCAAATGCTAGTTGGTTAATGTCAGAACATTTTAGAAAATGCTCCTCAAAATCATCACACGAAATGCCTCTCTCCCCCCCCCTGTCGATCTCTCTCTCTCCAAAGCAAACCACCCCCACACCGTCACCCCATACTTACTAATGGGTTAATATAAGAATATAGTGCATAATGCTCCACAAAATCATCACACCAAATGTCTCTATCTCTCTGCAAAACAACCCCAACGACACACACACATACTTGCACACAAACCCACACACATCACGCAATGCAAAAAAAAAAAAAATCAGCACGCTGTAAGTCAACATTCCTGGATTGACAGGAAGAGGGAGGACCAAGCAGAGACCGAGGACCAATCAGGGGCCGAGTACCTGCGACTCAGTCGCACATATCTCCTCAGGACCTTCAGCTTCCCATTAATCACCTTACTATTGGACGGGGAACAAGGGAGGAGGAGGGACACAATCATAATTATAATTATCATTACCATTATCATTATCATCATTATCATTGTTGTGTTGTCAAGATGTATAATGTCTTATCATTATACTCTTTAATATGTTTTCTTTTCTTCCATCTTCTTTACATTACAGCAAGTGAGTTGATTGTATTACTAAAATAGTGCTTTTCCACTCAGCTGAGTATCCCAGAGTGAATTTACAGAGTAATGCCTCACATCCACACACTCATGGTAGAAAGGCTGCCATGCAAAATCGCCAAACGGGGGGCACATCGGGAGGGTGGGGGTTGGGGGGTTCCCTGTGTGTTTCTCAAGGACACCTCAACTTGGAGGTGGAGGAGGTGGATTCAAACTAGTGACTCTCCAGTTGCTGGATGACTCATTTACATTTAACACCTGAGTCACTGTACAGAGAATATGTGAAAATCTACACTGCCCTACAAAGGCAAAGCGCAGTAACTACGTGAACACAAAAACTCAGAACAATGCCTTACACATTGTCATACTATCCAGTCAAACATGTTGTATGTATAACAGTGATGATGCTTCTATGTAGTTTCCTAATAGTAAGAAGTAAGAGATTTAGTCACAAGACAATGGGTCAATCTCTAGTCTAAACTGAATTTGACAAAATGTGTACAGTAGTTACTGCCTTGTGGCTTCGTAGGGCAGTACAGCAGGGCTCTCCAGCAGCTAGCTTATAAGCTAGCACTAGCTCCCCTCCTGCTTTAGCTTTAGCTGCTGTAGCTCTCCAAAGGGTCAAAAGAAATGTATAATCCCTTAAAGCAACACCAAATAGTTTTTTTGGAAGTGCAAATGTCTGTTATCGATGTTGTGAATATTTTAGCCAACTGCAGCCATACAGTCACAAGCACGCTTATCCACTTTGGTATCGTTTATCTAGTAAAGGCTTTTAAAAAAAACCCTGTTGTCAGACAAGGTGGAGTAAGGTTTGTTGCTTGATTTTATGCATTGCTACATTATTACTAAAATTCCTGTGAAGTGAAATTCAGACAATATGTACTACCGGTATAGAAAGTGATGCTTTCCAATTCACTTCTCTCTACAGTAGTTGCTTTGTTTGGTAAGCTGATGATGTTGACTGGCTTACTGACAGATTTTCCTATGAAAATTACCAGGCTAATAAGGGTGACAAAACTTTTTTCTCTGCACAGATTTCTCTAAACAGCTCTGTAGGAGGATGTAACATCAACCTCTATTAATTTAAATAATAATAACTAATATAAAATCGCATCATATAACTCTTGACCTTGGTGATTATATCAAAGTTTGGGGGGAAAAAAAGGTTGGAGACCCCTAATCGACAGTGAATCGGGGCTCAGACAGCACCTAGGCCATGTGACTATGACTACAGCTTCAGCAGAATGGAAAGTAACAAAAAACATAGGGCTTTCTAGGTTGTTTTTGTACATGTTTATGGGAAGGGAGCACTGGTCAAATTTGGAGAAGTTGATGAGAATTTGACAAGTAACCGTTAGAGACTGGAACAGGGGAAAGTGAAGTGGCTTCCTCTATTTTAGGAACAGAAAATGACAGGAGGGAAAAAAAAAACAAAAAAAGAGGAACGGATAAGCAGTGGACACTTTCTTTTCTTTCTTTTTTTTTAATAATTTCCACTCACATGGCTGAGGACAGTCAAGTGGAACTGGGTTATTTTGGAGTGAGTGAGTGAGGGTGAGAAAGAGTGAGTGATTTAGAGGTAGTGTGTGAGAGATAACTCACAACAAGCAGAAAATTGCTAAGCCTGCCAGAACGTCTGCTTCTGACCATGTACCACAGTAAGTTCATAGAGCATTGGGTTTGGACTGTCCTTCTGTCCGTCTCCGATCAGAAACTTAATCTCACTCTCTCATTCTTTCTTTCTTTCTTTCTTTGAAGGGTTTACGGTATGCTTGGGAGGGTCGGGGTGAGGCATTTCTCATCATTATTTTATTAGTGGGCCTAAATACAATATGAAATTGAAGTAGGAGGTCTGCCTTTTAAACTTTTTACTGGGAACGGTGAAGCTGGCCATTTGGCTGACTCGCAAGAACAAAATGCCGGGCCTGGGCTCAGTGGATCCTCTAGAGGCGTTCAAGGGGATGGCAAAGAATCGCATCAAGGTTGAATTTGTCTATTACAAGTTGGTCAATGATGTTATGACTTTTTCAAGCATCTGGTGTGCAAGGGGATTGTTGCGCAATGTTGGGGATTATGTGGAGTTGATTTTGAGAATATAAAGGCTTGGGAAGGGTACAGGTTTATTGCTGCTGTCTTTGATTTTGTCTTGCTGCCTGTATTTTTGAAGATGACTGTTTTATTGATGTATGATTGGTAGACAGTGCTCTAATATAGCAGTTTTTAAATCTGTCTCTCTTCCTTTCTTTCTTTCTTTCTTTCTTTCTTTCTTTCTCTCTCTCTCACACATAAATGCTCACCCTTACACACACACTCACACACACACAAACACACACATTCATGCATGCACACACACACACTCACGCATGCACGCACTCACACACACACACACACACACACACACACACACACACACACACACACACACACACACACACACACACCATCCCCCACAAAGTCTCTACACCAATCTAATATAGCAGTTTTTAAATCTCTCTCTCTTTCTTTCTTTTTTTCTTTCTTTCTTTCTTTCTCTCTCTCTCACACACATAAATGCTCACCCTTACACACACACTCACACACACACAAACACACACATTCATGCATGCACACACACTCACGCACGCACGCACACACACACACACACACACACACACACACACACACACCATCCCCCACAAAGTCTCTACACCAATCTACTCTTCACCGCCTCCCATCAACCGCTTTGGCCTCCTAACATCCATCCTGCAGTATCTCCGCTGGCAACGGGCCAGGACTACTTCTGTGAAAGAGCCGTAAAAAGAGCAACACGACGACACAAACCAACATAAACAAACCAACACCACCCCACACAGCTGCACCCTTCTGTTGTAGACTGCCGCTGCTGCTTGTAATGTCCCCCTCTCGCTGATGTGTTGTGTAAAGAGTTAGATAACCTGCTTTTGGAACATTAGCTCCTGAGTCGCTACAACCTCTGTCACAAAGAGAAAAATACAAGAGTACAGAGTACAAAAAATGAGCTGCATCAAAGGAAGAGAAAACACAATTATGTAGTGTGTGTGTGTATGTGTGTGTGTGTGTGTGTGTGTGTGTGTGCTCGTGTACGTGCCTGTATGTGTCTGTGTAAGTGTGTGTGTGTATTTTTGTAAAAGAGAGAAACAGACAGACAGAGACTGAGAGAGTTTTTGTGTGTGCGCCAATGTGTGTATGTGCCTGTGTGTGGGTGTGTGTTTTTATCCAAATGAGATAAAGCAAGAGAAAGAAAGAAAGACAGTGACAGACAGAAAGAAAAAGAGAGAGGAAGAGCAAGAGAGATTGACTGAGCGTGAAAACTGAGTTAAAATGACTATTACTGACAGAAAAATGTCTACCCCACGCTGGCTGGGGCCAATTAAATAAGAATGGACGACACTCAGAGCTGTGTGGATGGGCAGTCATGTGGAGTCATTATAAGAGGCATCCCCCACCCCACACCCCACACCCCCACCACCTCAACCCCCCACCCAGCCTGTCTCCTCCCTCAGAATCCATTAGTGCCTACGGCAGAGCTGTTTCAACACCTCCTCTCGCCAATGAGAGAAAGCCAGACGAGAAGCACGCAGAATAACAGTATGGAGACCTTGACAACCAAATCCGTATGCTTTTTTTGAACATGAATATTCAAAGTGAATAGTGGAGAGGAGAGGCAAACAGAAGCATTAGGAGGAATGGATGGCTGATGTTATAATATTATTGACTGTGTAGTTGGTGACAGTTGCAACAAAGTGAAGTGACACTGTTGAACAGGTTGAAAATGGATTTTAAATTATTAATATACGTAATTGTGTTAATATTTTTAATATACACTTATGGTTGTGTTTATGTTTCTTAGCAGACAACTCTCTGGAAAGCACCACATTTTAAACAAAAAATAGTTGGCTAAAAGTTTAAATATTATATAAACATTTTAATAGGAATAGAAGCATAACTTATAAAGATTTATACGAATATGTTGTGACTTGTCAAAGCTTTCCAAGTTTTCTTGTCACAAATGTGCCACTTTTGTAATGTTACCAATATCCGAGTTCATTTCAGAGTTCATTTCTTGCAATTTTGTGACTTTTTTTCTCCGAATATTACCATACAGACAGCCTGGAGATGGATATAAGATAAACACATGACAAACCTTGTTGTAGACTCGCCCTGGTCCTTCCTTGGGTGATGATGATGAGAAGGTGGGCAGGAAAGGGAGAAGAGAAACAGGGATAAAAAAGGCAGGGTTATTTCACATAACAAGACTTGGGCCATGTCCAAAAATGTTTACTCGTTCACTACCTAGTGGACTACCTAGGATGTGAGTTACCGTGTTTTATTTCCTACGTAGTGCGCCATATAGTGAACGAGTGAACAGTTTTGATTCGGCACTGGACTTATTTTAGTTCTCTGTGGCACTGGGAAAGACAGAGGAGGAACTACACAGACCCAGGGGAGATTAAAGAGTTCCTGAATATTAACTAACACTGAAATAGATCTAGAACTGCATGAGTGTGAATCAGGACTGGAACCTTTCCAGACTTGGCTGTTAGTACTACACTTTGATCCAATCTCATTTGGTCCAAGTACAGGGAAAACGAAAACTGATTGAAACCTTTCATCTGACTTTTTCGTATTGGTGTCAGCTTGTAGATCTTTTGCAGTAGCACTAAGACCATTGAGAAAAAAAACTTCGTTAGAAGTTTGATTACTCTTTACTTGGATAGTCCACCCACAGAGACTTTGGAGATGGTTTGTTGTGAAAGTCTCAGCATCTGTACTTAGTCTACAGAAGCTTTTTTATTGGGCTATTTAAACAAAAACAGTGTGACCAGCACACTCTACTAGTACTACCCTGGACCTGGTAGTTCCACCTCTGTTTTTCTTTCATTCTTTCTTTCTTTCAGTGTTGATCACAAGAAGATCAAGTCAGAAGGCAAATCAAATGCAGGGAAACAAAATGACTGGGCATCGACCACAGAAGCAGACAGCATGCAAACCAGCACAGTCAAACAAACAAGGCAGCAGTGGCGGCCATTAGTAAAGACAGCTACTGAACATTACCCAAGCTGCTCACACAGACAGGCAGGCAAACATAAATACACAGGCAGGCAGAGGGAGCTGTGCCAACGCTGGCATGTGGACAGGGGAGAGCTGTAAATTAGCAGACGCTAAAACCTAACAGCAATATGCACGGCACAATTAAGACACTGACGCGCACACGTGTGATTATCCTCCAGGTTTTGTGTGTGTGTGAGTGTGTGTGTGAGTGAGAGAGAAAGAGAAAGAGAGGGAGACAGACATAGATAGATAGATAGATAGATAGATAGATAGATAGATAGATAGATAGATAGATAGATAGATAGATAGATAGATAGATAGAGTGTGTGCGTGTGTGTGTGTGTGTGGAAGAGTGAGTGTGCATATTTAAGCATATGAGCAAAACTCAGCAGATGGCTAGGTGTTCAGTATTTCCAGGCTACAATTCATTTGCTTCAGTCTGCTAGTGCCCATCATCTTTCATAGCCAATACTGGAGAGGAGCCACTTCCAAGCTTGAGCACCATCCTCTCCGGTTATTTAAAGGAGAAGTCCGGTGTCAATCAAAACACAGCCCTGTTGTTCAGGGTCACAGAGTGCTGTCATAAGAAAAAAGGAAGAAGGAAGGAAATGTCATGGAACATAGACTGAATAATAGCCTGAACCAGCAGCTAACACTAACTGAATGGGGCAAAGAAACTAACTTTCAGTTTCATTCCCCTATGCCCCATTTAGTTGATGTTAGCTGCTGGTTTGCCGTTCAGCCCATGTTGTACTAAATGTTTTCTGTTCTTTTTTTTACCCTACAGACAGCAC
>CM059281.1:13288363-13290863 GCA_030347295.1 Setipinna tenuifilis
TTAACACATGGAGAACCAGTGGAGATGAACACTCACACGAGACATGCACTGCAATATGGCTTCCTTTAGGTCAAAACATTGACATGTCACATTTTCCCCTTATGAGGTGATTATATAGTGATTTTGCGCAGAACCTTGCTGTGTTTTACCTCCTTTTGTCTCTCGAAAGAGTCAGTCTTAGCCCCTGTGGAATTCAACCCATGCCTATGACGTCTGTAAGGGTCATGACTCATCTGACCTTCTGTATCTTTTCAATATTCTAATACATTATAGCTTATTTTGGATCAAAACATTGGCTTCCTTTGGATCAAAGCATTGGCATGTCAAGCTACTCGTGAGGTGAGTGGTTGGTTAATTTACCATACTCTGCTACCTTTAACACAATTCAGCAGATATGTGAATGTAACAAAAAAAACTTTGGTGGAGAGCCACTGGTGTCCAGGTACACAGTGAGCCACAAAGGGTTAAAACCCTTTACTGATCAGGGCATGTGTGATTCATACATGCTTTAGTCGTCAGTGTCCCTCCACACCCCTCTGTAATTCATAGCCTACCCATAACCCCTGCCGTAAGGTTGTGACCCCTCTGACCTCTCCCGTGTCATCACCTAACACCCCCATCCCATCCCATCCCATCCCACCCCTCTCCTCTCCCCCCCGACTAACGCAGGAGGTCCAGTGCCAAGGCTGGGCACCCTCCCAGCACAGCTTAGCTTGCGTGCAACCAGAGTTTTATTAATCCACCCCCCCCCCCCCCAAATAATAAATAAATAAATAAAATAAATATGTTTTTCAATTCCACAACTCCATAATCCTACCTGCCCGTACCCTCCAGGAAAAATTATTTAAAGGATTACTCTTCACTGTCCTGGGACGCAATCACTGACGCAAGCAAGGAATAAGGAATAGAGTATTTTAAAAAGGCAATAAAAAAATAAAAAATAAAACTGTTGTCACACATTGTAAATAAACTAAAACTGAATGTTTTTAACTGGAAATTGAATATCGTAAAGGTACAAAAGTCATATTCCAGAGTGCAGTGGATGAGTATAAAAAGCCATAAAACGTGAGAGACTGGACTGGGCTGTTGGTGCCAAGGCAATGATGGTGCCGAGCAGAGTGTTTGACCTCTGCATACTGTAACCAAGAGAAGGGGGATTATATACATGGTGTAGTCAGTGCATGGGTTAGAGGATGATGAATGGTGTGTGTGTCTGTGTATGTGTGTGCGTGTGTGCATACATGTATGTGTGTGTGTGCGTGTATGCATGTGTGTATGCTTGTGTGTGTGCGTGTGTGTGTGTGTTTGTGTGTGAGTGTGTGTGTGTGTGTGTACGTACATGTGTGTGAGTGTGTGTGTGCATACATACATGTGTGTGGGTGTGTGTGTGTGTGCATACGTACATGTGTGTGGGTCTGTGTGTGTGTGTGTATGCTTGTGTGTGTGTGTTGGGGGTGTGTGCGTGGAACTCAGCAGGCTTCCCTAGCTTTGTTCCATGCTGATGATGTGATGTGTTACAACTTAGGCTGAGCCTTCAAAGGGGGCTGACATGAAGTGTGTTTGTGGGGTTAGGGGTGGTGGTGTGTGTGTGTGTGTGTGTGTGTGTGTGTGTGGGGGGGGGGGGGGGGGGGGGGGGTGGGGTGTGTGTGTGGGGATGGGGGCAAATGTTTCCAGACCATTTAAGGCTGCATGAGGCAGCACACCTTCTGTTGCTTATATTATCATACCGGTGCCTGGAGGACTCAAGGTAAGACAGACAGACAGACAGATGGACGGACAGACGGACGGACAGACAGACAGATGGACGGACAGACGGAAGGACGGACAGATGGATGGACAGACAGACAGAGGGACGGACAGACCCACTAATGGGGGCAGAGGGGTGGGCTCTCTGAAGGATTCACCTTTTAAGATGCCGCCAGTTTAAGAGCTGCAGTTTGCCAGCGGAATAACAGAGCAGATGACCCATAATGCACTCTGACAGCACTTTGTGGATTAAACTTTGTGAACTAAAAATCACTGCTGTTTCCTTTCATGATACGACTCATATGTCCCTGATATTGCTTTCAGACTTATTTATCTTTCACAGATGCTTTTAAGAACCAAACAAACAATTTTTTTTTGCACTAAGAGGTCTAAGGACCCCAACCTGTAACCTCCATACTGTCATTACCTCTCTGATAGACTGTTAGCCTGTAGCATCAGTGGCAGTTCTATAGTGTTTTACGCCTTGGGCGAGACCACCTCTCAGCACCCCGTGTGTGTGTGTGTGTGTGTGTGTGTGTGTGTGTGTGTGTGTGTGTGTGTGTGTGTGTGTGTCAGAACCACCTTGCTGTGTGCGTACACTACAGAGCCCAGCAGTTTCCAGGTTTCTCCACAGCGGTCCAGGTGCATCGTGTGTGTGTGTATGTGTGTGTGTGTCTGGTGTCTGTGTGTGTCTCACCCACCTTGCTGTGTGCGTACACTACGGAGCCCAGCAGTTTCCAGGTGCCTCCGCAGC
>CM059281.1:13300863-13310863 GCA_030347295.1 Setipinna tenuifilis
TCCAGTTACACGAGGGAAGAGGATTATTTGCTGGATTATAATCCTGATGGGCAGCATGCTCTTCTGACCTGGGTCACCATCGGAAGGGGAGTGTGGAGAGAGAGTGAGAGTGAGGGCACTCTTATCCTTAAACGAATCCTTTTCCCCCACAGTTAACCAAGTGTGGTCCCTCATTTATATTGCATTTGCTCTAACAGTTAACAAAACTAACAAACACTAAAAACCAACTCTCTCCCTAGGTGCCTCATGCTTGTATAACTCTCCCTGTGTAGGAAGTATGTGTGTCTGTAGTGTCCCTGCTCTGGGAAACTTACCTAGGCACATACATCTCCTTGTATGTATAAAGGTAGTCTGCTTACTGTGTGTTCCTCTACACCTCTGTTAGCTTATTATGTCCTTCTCTTTGTAAGTCGCTTTGGATAAAAAGCATCTGCTCAGTGTAATGTAATGTAATAATGTAATGTAATGACACAAGCGCTCGTAACAGCATTATAAATGTGACCTCTCATTTCACTTCCTTTTAAACTGAGTGCATGATAGAGCGCACAGAATTCTATGATTAAGGTCTTGACTCACCAAAAACCCAACAGAGGAGAGATTGCAATTAATGTGAAGTGAATGGGGGTTCACTATTGTTTTTGGCTCTTACTTCAGCTCAGTCATCTATCAGTCACACCACATGTACTGTATGCTTTTGTGTTTTTTTTACCTCCCTTGGTAATCATGCAAGGATGTCTATTGTATATCTAGCATTGTGGGCCAACTAGCCAGTACATGTTCAATGTATCATGACTCTCCTGTTGGGTCCACAATTGAGTTGGAAATGGTTATCATTTGCTGTAATTATGAAACCGCTCCTTGCCAGGAAAATGAAATAAGCAAGATTGAGTGACTCTTTTTTTTTAAAATATAGAAAAAATGATTGGGTCCCTTTCTTCACCAACACAGTTATTGAGTCACTGCAGAAACAAAATTACCATTGATTGCTCATCAGCACAGTCTATGATACATCACTTTGTTAAAGATAATTAAACTTTTTGGTTTCAAGCAACGGTTTTCAATGGAACAAAGCCAGAGGGATATTTTTTTGCGGTAATATGAGCAGGCACATTGCTGGTCAGCTATGCTGTGGGTCTTACCAGGATGAGGAGGCAGTGCGAGGCCAGTTCCTGTTGTTCGGGGATGGTGGAGAGGACAGAGAGGATCAGGCATCCAAACACCAGGATGAACCTGTGGATCACACACACACACACACACACACACACACACGCACACACACACACACACACAGGAGACAGAAAGAAACATCTCATAAACAAACCCAGACCAATATAAACACTCATTCCCAGGACCAGGCACGGAAAAGAAAAGACTACTCATTATACAAGGATCAGTGAGGACAAATAAGAAAAAAGAAAGAAACGACAGAAAGAGAAGAGAGAAAGAGAGACAACAACCGATTGAAAGAAGAAAAAAAAAACAACAAAAAAAAGAAAAGCTGGACCGCAAAACGGGCTGAACCTGGTCCAGTGTCTCTGGACCCATGAGGAGCGTACGCTTAACTTTTCCATCACATTAACGTGAAATATGATGTGGGGCATGTGGGCGATCGGGGGCTTCCAAAATGCAACGAGCGGCTGAGTTACGGCGAGGCGAGGCGGATGACTCCCTGAATTATTGACCCCGTCCAAAACGGAGTGCGGAGAGGGAGAGAGAGAGAAGGAGAGGGAGAGAAGGAGAGAGGGAGAGAGGGAGAGAAGGAGAGAGAGGGAGAGAGGAAAAGATGGAGAGGGAGAGAGGGAGAGAAGAAGAGAGGGAGAGGGAGAGAAGGAAAGAGGGAGAGAGGGAGAGGGAGAGAGAGAGAAAAGGAGAGGGAGAGAGGGAGATGGAGAGACGGAAAGACAGACATCTGTGTTTGATCAGCGCAGCCCTCTTCGCAGACGACTCGGGAAGATATGCCCCATGAATGCATGACCGGGAGGAACTGAGGGGAATAGATGTGTGTGTGTGTGTGTGTGTGTCCATCTGTATGTCTTTCTGTCTGTCTGTCTAATAAGTGTATGCTTGTGTGTGTGCATGTGTATGTGTCTGTGGTTGTGTGTGTGTGTCTGTGTGTGCATGTCAGATCTAAAGCAACTACATGGAAGTTCTTGAAAGATTCACATCCACTTCCCCTGGAGGCCATCACTCATGTGTGTTTACTCCAATGCCCAACCTCTATCTTACCCTCAACCTCTACCTCACCCTCAACCTCTACCTCACCTCCAACCTCTACCTCACCCTCAACCTCTGCACGTTGGTGCATCAGTAACCACTCCCTTACTGTGGCCAACATACCACACATCCAGGGTCACGACCCCGAGCAAAGGTCACGCTCAACATAAAGGCTTAACGCACACAACAGCATAATACACTCCATATCCATCCCATGCAACTTCCCTTTATACAACATCCCCTAACAACACAGGTTATCTCTCGTCCTTGGCTCAGTCTGAATTGTGTTCGTGAAGATCACTTTTGATCAACCTGTTGATTAAAAATGTAGTATATAAATAATGCATGTTAGCCCAGAAGCAGAGAGGATGTGGCTCTGCTATAGCTATAGGTTTCTATCCTGCTGACCTGAGGTCTGCCAGGGACACACTGCTTACCGCTTACACACATATCTGTGTCACCTCACACTGTGTGTGTGTCTGTGTGTCTGTGTGAGTGTGTGTGTGCGTAAATATACAGTATGTCACAGAAGTGAGTACACCCCTAACATTTTTGTACTTTTTAAATTATATCTTTCCATGGGAGAAGTCTAAAGATATAATACTTTTCTACAATGTAAAGTAGGCAGTGTACATCTTATATAACAGTGCAAATTTGCTGTTCCCTCAAAATTACTCAACACACAACCATTAATGTCTAAACCACTGGCAACAAAAGTGAGTACACCCCTACGTGAAAATGTCCAAATTGTGCCCAATTAGCCATTTTTCCTCCCTCATGTCATGTGATCCATTAGTGTTACAAGGTCTCAGGTGTAAATGGGTAGAAGTTGTGTTAAATTTGGTGTTATCACTCTCACACTCTCTCATACTGGTCTTTGGAAGTTCAACATGGCACCTCATGGAAAAGAACTCTCTGAGGATTTAAAAAAGAATTATTGCTTTACATGAAGATGGCCTAGGTTATAAGAAGATTGCCAAGACCCTGAAACTAAGCTGCAGCACAGTGACCAAGACCATACAGCGCTTCAAGAGGACAGGCTCTACTAAGAACAAGCCTTGCCATGGTCGACCAAAGACGTTGAGTGCATATGCTCAGCATTATATCCGGAGGCTGTGCCTTCAAAATAAGCCGAGGAGTGATGGCAGCATTGCTGCAGAGGTTGAAGGGGTAGGGGGACCTGAAGGGCTGGGTTGAAGGGCCTGTCAGTGCGCAGACCATACGCTGCACACTGCATCAAACTGGTCTGCATGGCTCTGCCCAGAAGGAAGCCTCTTCTGAAGATGATGCACAAGACAGCCTGCAAAAAAATTGCTGAAGACAACCAGACTAAGGGCATGGGTTACTGGAACCATGTCCTGTGGTCTGATGAGACCAAAATAAATGTATATGGTTCAGATGGTGTCAGGTGTGTGTGGCGGCAACCAGGTGAGGATTACAAAGACAACTGTGTCCTTCTAACAGTCAAGCATGGTGGAGGAAGTGTCATGGTTTGGGGCTGTATGAGTGCTGCCGGCACTGGGGACCTACACTTCATTAAGGGAACCATGAATGCCAATATGTACTTTGGAACTGGGCTGCAGGGCGGTATTTCAACATGGTAACGACCCCAAGCACACCTCTAAGATGACCACAGCTTGGGTGAGGGTGAAGGTGATGGACTGGCCTAGCATGTCCCCAGACCTGAACCCAATTCAGCATCTGTGGGGCATCCTCAAATGGAAGGTGGAGGAGCTCAAGGTCTCAAGCTCAAGGTTAGCTCCGTGATGTTGTAATGTAGGAGTGGAAGAGGATTCCAGTAACAACTTGTGATGCTCTAGTGAACTCCATGCCCAAGAGAGTTATGGCAGTGCTGTAAAATAATGGTGGCCACACAAAATATTGACACTTTGGGCACAATTTGGACATTTTCACTTAGGGGTGTACTCACTTTTGTTGCCAGTGGTTTAGACATTAATGGTTGTGTGTTGAGTTATTTTGAGGGAACAGCAAATTTGTACTGTTATATAAGCTGTACACTGCCTACTTTACGTTGTAGAAAAGTATTATATGTTTAGACTTCTCCCATGGAAAGATATAATAAAAAAAGTACAAAAATGTTAGGGGTGTACTCACTTATGTGACATACTGTATATACAGTATATATATATATATATATATATATATATATATATATATATATATATATATATATATATAGAGAGAGAGAGAGAGAGAGAGAGAGAGAGAGAGAGAGAGAGTGTGATTGTGTTAGTGACACAGATACGTGTGTAAGCGGTAAACAGTTCCAGGAACTAGGAACCTCAGGTCAGGAGGACAAGAACTCATAGCTATAGCAGAGCCACATCCTCTCAGCTTCGGGGCTGACATGCATTAAGTCAAGTAAAGTCAAGTCAAGTTAAATTATTTATATAGCACATAACAATAGGTTGACCCAAAGTTATCTTCAATATCAAATAATAACACAATTATTAATTAAACAAATTAAATAATTGGTTAAGGGGGCCATTGTGTGAACAGACAGCATGAGTGGTTATTTACAGTAATTACAGTAAGAACCTGTTTTACACAAGAAGAATAATTTAAAAATATTTCTGCTATATGACAATATTCTATTTAATCAATTTATTATCTGGCCAACATTACACTGAAGTCCAGGTAATAAATAGAGTTATGTTTCCATATGTTTGAAGTTATGTGGACTTACACATAAATAAATAAAAATTCATAAAAACTTGTACACTCTTATGTTTACCAGCCATAGACAAAGCTTGGCAAAGGACACTGTTACTTTCATTTGTACATGTTGGCAACATTCGCAGACCAGACACATTTTAATGATGCATATTACAGTAAGCCAGAGCTAAGAGCACATCTGGTTCATTGAACTGTTATGTCAACATTTCATTGACATCCGCTTGGCAGAGTTGACTACTTGTGCCAGTTGTATTCAAGCACAATCCAGGTCAGGGCCACAGCAACGCCAACCTGAGCAAGTTCTTCCTCCTTAGTGTTTCAACCTCATTTGTAACTGTAACTTTCGGGCAGCATGAGATTAGTTGTCAATTAGACAACAATTTAATCCAACAACAATTTAATTTAATTTCCTTTTAATTCCTCAGCAATTACATTTCCTGAAAGCTGGTACCTTGAGAGAAACACTGCTCATTTTCCAGGCCAAGTCTAGTATCCTTTAGCGCACAGAGAAACTCATGAGTCATGAAGCTCCTAATAGACTTGATTGGCAGCACAGTAATCCTGAGAAATAGCAAGGTGTTAGTCGAGGTAAAAGTCAGGTGAAAAAAATACATTGTTCCACCAAATGGCTGTTTGTTTTTGTTACTAAGCACCATACAGTAGATATTTCAGAGGCCGTCAAATGTTTCAAATGTATTGGCTGCACCAGGAGTGGCATTAGAAAGGCACAGAGTGTGATGGCTGTGTTATTGGGCTGTGTTGTTGTTTCAAAGTGGCAGTCTTGCTTTGCACTGCACCAGTGGCTGCCATCTTTACCACAGTAGGCCTCAGGGTGACAGTAGGATGTCAAAGGAAAGAATTCTAGATTCTAGTCCCTTGAAAAAAATGTGTGTGTTTGTGTGTGTGTGTGTGTGTGTGTGTGTGTGTGTGTGTGTGTGTGTGTGTGTGTGTCTGTCTGTGTCTGTGTCTGTGTCTGTATGTGTCTTAGTGTGTGTGTATTGTGAGTAATGTAAATGTGTGTATAATATACGTACATACATACGATGCTTGGAGGGCAGTGTGTGTGTCTCTGCGTGTGTGTATGACCACTGAGTCTTTGAAGGGTAAAGGGGATTAGACCTCTTCAGGCCTTGCAGTGACAACCCCCCCACCCCCCCAGAGAAGTCCAGACGACCCCCATGGGTGAGGCACAGAGGTCAAGGGTCATTGCTTTCCATGGGCCATGGCCAAAGTCACGACCCTACGAGTGAGCAAGCGGTCTCTTCATGCCGCTGATAATGCTCTCTGGTGAGTAAGTGATATTTCGCTTTTCTGTTTGGAGAAAAGGGGGGATATGTGGGTGTGTGAAAAGGCATCCGCCAGAAAGAATAAACAAAAAAACAATAAAGTCAAGAAAACACACACACAGACACACACACACACATACACATAGGCCCTCCTGGAGAGCAAAAAGCACCTCGGGGATATCAAACAACCTTTTTTCTAATCTTCCGGATGATGAATCTCTGTCTCCACATTACAACAATATGCGCAGTTGAAGAAGAAGACAAAAAAAAAAACATTTGAGGTAAAAACAAAACAATTAAGAAGATAATTAAGAAAAATCCAAAAAAAGAACAAAAAAGCAACAGTCCTATGGGAATAAAATTGGAAAAGTAAAAGTTAAATGATAAACAAAAGGACGGGACAAGAACAAAAGGCAAGATAAGGTACTGCCAAAATACTGTACTTGCACAATGTCTTTGTCTTTGTCTTGTCTAAAACAGTGTTGGCAAAGCTACACCCAAACTTTTCTTTACTTTTGATTTACTTTTATTCAGTTATGTAGAGTTACCACCATGACTAGAAGTGGTTTACTGTAACATTCATGGCTAACTACATGGCTTTAGTAAAACAAGCCTAGCATGTGTGTTATTGGCAGAGGTGATTCCAAGGTGATTTCTTAGGGGCCCCAAGCCAAAAATTCACAAACTACAAACCAAAAAAAACTAGAAAAGCACTCAGAGAGCGCAGACCTCCACCAAGGCAGCTTACGTCTCCACCTTATTGTCATTCTCACCTTAAGACGGTTTGTTCACTTATGCTCACACGAACTTGGTTGGCTCTTCGGTGCAGGAAAGTACTTTATCTAATTTCCACTACCAACATGAACTACTGGGCTGCTCACCACTACCGCTGTAACTCTCCTCTGTCTTTCACTGAACCCTCTAACCAAAAACTCAACAACTCCTTGACCCGCAACAGGAGCCTCATTTCCGTACCAACCTATATTCCCTCCTTTCAAAATAAAAGTCTCCATAGATTCCATACTACACTGGTAACTTGACTGAATAAAAAAATCCTGGATCCAGATGGTTATCCGGATCACCACCAAAATCAAATGCTGTTCACAAACGGACAGACAAACGGACAGACAAACGGACAGACAAACCAACGCGGGCGAAAACATAACCTCCTTGGCGGAGGTAAAAATCCAAGCCAGAAAATTCCCAAGCCAAAAAATCATCCTGAATACTGTATTGCCACTACTCTAGTTTAAGGTTTTGTCAGCACACAGGGGCCCTGCAGTGGCCTGAGAGTCACAAGCAGTGTGTCTTGTGTTGCCCTTCTGACAGGCTATGGCTTTACTGATTCATGTCATGTCTTTGGGCATGGTACCTCTTGCTGACATAACAGTCGCCAGTGTGTGTGTGTGTGTGTGTGTGTGTGTGTGTGTGTGCGTGCAAACATGTGTATAGGCATGCGTATATGAGTGTGTGTGTGTCTGTATGCGCATGTGTGTGTCCGTGTGTGTGTGTATGCGTCTGCGTACGTGTGTATAGGCATTTGTGCATGAGTGTGTGTGTGTGTGTGTGTGTGTGTGTGTGTGTGTGTGTGTGTAAAAAGGGAATGAGATCTGATGTCTGGAGGGCCGCTACATCACAGGGTGGTGTCCAGTGTGGGCTAATGACTGTGGCCAGGCCCTGCTCATGTCTCTTGGCCGAGCCCCTCTGATCTGCCGCGCGTGTCATTTCCTCTTCCTGTGGCCAACAGCCAGTGTCTGTCTGGAGAGAGTCCAGAACCAGCTCACACACACACACACACACACACACACACACACACACACACACATAATACATCTCCCATGCCCCCTCTAGCTACTCTCAAAGGCACACTTAACATTTACACTCAATCCTCAGAGATGGGGATGAGAGAGAGAGAGAGAGAGAGAGAGAGAGAGAGAGAGAGATGGAGAGGGAGAGACAGAGAGACAGAGAGACAGGGAGAGACAAACAAGAACATGAGTGAAAGAGATAGAGGAAGAGAGAGAGATACAGCAAGATATAGAGAGCGAGCGCGAGAGAGAGACAGAGAGAGAAAGAGAGAGAGAGAGAGAGAGCCAGGCAGAGACAAACAAAAAAAGAGTGAAACAGAGAGAGAGAGAGATAGAGAGAGAGAGAGAGAGAGAGGGAGAGAGAGACAGAGGGAGAGAGTGAAAGGGAGAGGCCACCCTGAGTAATCCCCATCTATCCCTGCTTTGCTTTGCTCTGCTTCGGCCCATTTGCATGATCCCATCTGATTTGTTTGGGGAGTGCCACTGCCAAGGACGAGTGACTAACGTCCAAACACCAGCCCCACACACACACACACACACACACACACACACACACAAACACACACACACACACACACACACACACAAACACACACAAACACACACACACACACACAAACACACAAACACACACACACACAAAACACACACACACACACACACACACACACACACACAGAGGAGCATTGCTGGGGTATTGATCGATGGGTTATCATTGATATTGATTATCTTCGGCATTTCCTGCGTCATGCATAGACAATTCCCTAATGTATTCATGGCTAGAAAACAATATTTCCCCTGACCTTCTGTGTAAAGAATCATACAAGCACAGAGCTAGAAGCACAATACAGTTTGAACCAATTAACCTGTATCATCAATTTCGAGGTAATGTGTTTTTTTTTTTTCAGTACAAAACTTTGTTTGCTTTTGTTAACTGCAATTAAGTCCTCCACTGTTATTGTTACTCTGAGCAAGCAAAAAGCAAAATGACCAAAAATACCTCACGGACACACACCAATATACACACACACACACAGATGGAAACACACACACATACACACAAACATGCACACCCACTAACACCGACACAAACTTGCAGTAGACATATATTTACACATTGTGTTGCTGTCCTGCTATAGCTGTTGCCAGCATTCGGATAATAAGCTAATAATAGACACAACAGCATACAAATAACTAAATACTTTGAATAAGCAGGTCAGGACTATTTCGCATCCATCTGTGGTTGTGTGTGCATGAGAGTGTAAATATACAATGAGTGTGTGTGTGTGTGTGTGTGCGTATAGGTGTGGGGGAAGCCTGCACGTACAGTGTGTCTTAATGCCTGAATTTATACGGAGGTGTGTGTGTGTGTGTCTGTGTGTGTGTGTGTGTGTGTATGTGTGTGCTGGGAAGATATGCATGTATAGAGTGTGTTTGTGTGTAAATGTGTGTGTGTGGGTGTGTGTGTGGAGCGTGTATGTCTGTGTGTCTGTGTGTATGTGTGTGTGGAGCATGTATGTCTGTGTGTGTCTGTGTGTATGTATGTGTGTGTGTGGAGTGTGTGTGTATGTATGTCTGTGTGTGTCTGTGTGTATGTATGTGTGTGTGTGTGGAGTGTGTGTGTATGTATGTCTGTGTGTGTCTGTGTGTATGTATGTGTGTATGTGGAGTGTGTGTGTGTCTGTGTGTATGTATGTGTGTGTGTGTGTGTATGTGTGGGCAGTGACAGGAGTGAGACGAAAGAGAGCAGGGATGACTAATCATGTTCGGGGATTGACGGTGGCTGCTTCTTGTGTTTCGTGTCCGCCTACGCGTGCACGCACACCCCCCCACCCCCCTCGCTGACAGAAGCTCAGGCTTCGCCTAAAAACTGCTCGTCCATGCCGCGCACACCATGTGAATTAGATGAGGCCACTCGAACCCAGTGACTCCCCCTCTCAAAACCCTTTATCCTATTGTGTGTTTGTTTTGCATTTTTCTATAACGAATGTTTAC
>CM059281.1:13323363-13328363 GCA_030347295.1 Setipinna tenuifilis
TAATACAAATGAGCTAAGATGTAAGCAGCTGGACTTCTTTTAGTAGTTTGAAGACGTTTCTTTAGTTCTGGACTGTAATATGTACAGTTTCACACAGCAACACGGGTAGATGGGGGCTGGGGGCTGGGGGCTGGGGGTGGGCAACTTTATCTACGACTACTCTAAGAGACATCCTCTCTTTCTCTCCACTTTACACTTCCGAACACACACACACACACACACACACACACACACACACACACACACACACGCACACGCATGCACGCACCCACACAGCCACACACACACACAAATGATGTTTTATCCCCCTCATTCTCTGTGCTTTTGGAGAGAAGCCTTTAGTGACACTCTCCTCTTTTTTTCTGAGACTCCCCTTTCTCTCTCTTTCTCTCTCTCTCTCACTGTCTCCGTCTTTTTTTTCTTTCTTTAGGTCTTTCTGTAAGTCTTTCTTTTTTTCTTCATACATTCCTTCTCCCTCTCTCTCTATGTCTCTCTCTCTATCTCTATCTTTTTCTTTCTTTCTCTCTCTCTCTCTTTCTTTCTCTCTCTATCTCCCTTCCCCAGGTTGTAGTACATCTCCTACACTTCCTCTAGCAATGCAATCGATCCAAACCTATTCTGGGGGCACAATACTCCCCCACCACCACCACCACCCTCCAGGGCTTACGTTTCAAATCCCCCTCCACTTCCTCTTTCTTATTGGACTTCTCCTCTACCTGGCGCCACTGTTTGCTGCGCTAACACTAATCATCATCTAGTCATCCTTCTCTTCCTCCATTCCTCCCTTCCTCTCCTCCCTTCCTCTCTTCTCTTCTCCTCTTCCGCCCAGCACCTCATTCTGTCACTCTTCAGGCCTCTATGCGTGTTCTATGAGGACTGTACACCACGTCATCAGTGTGCTCCTAAATAAAGCCACAGAGCGAAAAGAGAGAGCTGCCAAAAAGATGGTGGTGATGGGGGTATATTGGGTCTGCATAACTGTGTGAGAACTGTGTGAGACTCTTGTGATGCTAAGGACCCTATTTATGGTTATGAAAAGGTACATTGTATTTACGTATGTATGTATGTATGTATGTATGTATGTATGTATGTATGTATGTATGTATGTATGTATGTATCTATTTATGTATGCATGTATGTATGTACCACACTTTAACAATTGACAATATTTTATTAGAACATTTAAATGAACGTTATCATTTTTTTGTACTGAATGATGACCATTCGTTTTTTTTTTTCATTTCAGCAATACTGTGACAATAGCAGCTCGAACCGGGCAGGATACAACAGGACAAACACACACACACACACACACACACACACACACACACACACACACACACACACATGGAACAAAGTATGGTGGTAGTGGTGGTGGCCCAGATTTCACACGCCAGTGCCCTGCGCCCAGACCATTTATCAGGCCACTTAGTTCATCGCTCCACCACCACCGTCACCACCGCCACCGTCACTGCTACCACCGTCACTGCCACCACCACCGTCACTGCCACCACCGTCGTCTTGCTCTGACGCAGGAGTAAAGGGGGCCGATCGATGGGTGCGTCTGCCTCCCTCTCCCCCTCTCGTTCCCCTGGTTCTCTGTCCCTTGGCCACCCAAGTGACGGGGCCATGAGGGGTAAGCAGTATTAATGACAGGCCCCACTGCTCCCTAATGAGCTGTCCAGACACCTCCACCCGGGCACCGGAGATTACCACTGGCCCCCTTTTAGTGTGTGTGTGTGTGTGTGTGTGTGTATGTGTGTGTGTGTGTGTGTGTGTGCGTCTCTGTGTGTGTGTGTGTGTGTGCGTCTCTGTGTGTGCCTTTGTGACTGTGTGTGTCTTTGTGACTGTATGTGTGTGTGTGTTTTTTATCACCTAAAAAACATTGCCAAACTTAGAGGTCTTATGTCAAAACAAGATCTAGAAAAACTTGTACATGCCTTTATTTCCAGTAGGGTAGATTACTGCAATGGCCTTTTCACAGGCCTTCCTAAAAAGACCATCAAACAGCTTCAACTGGTCCAAAATGCAGCAGCAAGGGTTCTTACGAAAGCAAGAAGAACTGAACACATCACTCCAATTTTAAGGTCCCTACATTGGCTCCCAGTAAGTTATAGAATTGACTTTAAGGCATTGCTTCTTGTGTTTAAAACACTAAATGGGTTGGGACCAAAATACTTGTTGGATATGTTCTTGCTATATGTACCAACTAGGTCTTTAAGATCACAGCAGAAACATCTGTTGGTAAAACCTGCTGTCACAACAAAATGTGGTGAAGCAGCTTTCAGCTGCTATGCAGTTCAGCTATGGAACCAGCTTCCAGAAGACATTAAAAATGCTCCTACTGTTGGAAGTTTCAAATCTAGACTTAAGACTAAACTGTTCTCAGATGCTTTTTGCCAGTGATTCACCTTTAATTAATTTATTATTTTATCTTTCATCTTTTATGTTTACCTATTGCTTTACTCTATGTCTTTTACTTATCTTACACATATTTTAAACTTATTTTATCTTTTATCTTTTTTTTTTGCTCTTATATTGTCCTTTGCTTTTATTTTTGTTAAGCACATTGAACTGCCTTTGTGTATGAAATGCGCTATACAAATAAACTTGACTTGACTTGACTTGACTTGACTTGACTTGACTTGTGTGTGTATGTGTGTGTGTGCTTGTTTCTATATGTAAGTGTGTTTGTGTGTGTGTGTTTGTATATGTAAGCATGTGCATGTGTGTGTGTGCTACAGGAATGGACCCTCACCTTGGATGAACCATGAGGGTCATTGATTAGGAATTAAACTCCATCCTGTGGTTTAGGCGTGTATGTGTGCATGCTTGTGTTTGTGTGTGTGTGTGTGTGTGTGTGTGTGTGATTACATTAGACAAGGTTTGCAGATCTAAAGGTTGAAGATGATGAGTAGTGTGGCAGAAGAAGAGGGGGATGAAGAGGAGGAGAGGAGAGGAAGAGGAGAGGAGAGGAGAGGAGAGGAGAGGAGATGAGAGGAGAGGAGAGGAGATGAGCAGACACTCTGCACTTACACACTCTAGAGCTGAGGGATTTGCACAGATGAGGGGAACGGACTATCATCACAGTCAAACACACACACACACACACACACACACACACACACACACACACACACACACACACACACACACACACACACACACACACAGCGGGGGTTAAAGTTCCACTGCTGTGTGTGTGAGCTTTTTGATGTGAGCACGCTCTGTGTTAACCGAGCCTAAGCCTCTCCTGCTGAGAGAAAGGGAGCATGAGAAAAGAGAGAGAGAGAAAGAGGAGTAGAAAAAGAGAGTTAAATAGAGAGAGCTAGAGTCAGAGAGGAGAGGGAGAGAGACAGAGAGAGAAAGAGAGAGAGAGAAAGAGAGGAGGACATAAAGGGAGAGAGAGAAGAACAGAAAAAGGGAGAGAGGTAGATAAAGAGAGAGAGTGAGTGACAGAAAGAGACCGCAGAAGAGAGGAGAGAGAGAGGGGTAGTTAAAGAGAGAGGGGGGAAAAGAAAGGAAAAGAGAGAGTGACAAAGTGATAGAGAGACAGTGGAAGAGAGGAGAGAGAAAGAAAGGTAAATAGAGAGAAAGAGAGAGAGAGACATAAAGAGAGGAGAACATAAAAAGAGAGAGAAAAAAGAGAAAGACAGAAGTACATAAAGAGAGAGAGGGAAAGAGAGTGTGACAAAGTGACAGAGAGAGACAGAGAGGTAGATAGAAAAAGAAAGAGAGAAAGAAGGAGTGAGAGAGAGAGGGAGAGAGAGTCAAGCCTCATTTCCACCTACGCAACCTCCATCCAGCCATCCCAGGCCATCTGGAAGCAGCAGGAGAGACATTAATCAACCTCCTACATCTGATGGGCCGGCCTCAATACGGCTCCTGCTTCCTCCATCACTTCTCTACCTCTCCCTCCTCCTCCTCCTTTTCCTTGTCTTCCTTTTCCTCCTCTTCCTCCTCATCCTCTCCCTCCTTCTCCTTCTCACCCTCCCCCCCGCACCCCCTCCTCCTCCTCCTCTTCCTCTGGATCCCACTTCTGTTCTTTCTCTTCTTCAGTCTAAATTTGGAGATGGTGTGACGGATTAGAGAGAAAGGACAGTAGAGGAAAACAGGGGAGGGGAGAGGAGAGAAGAGGAGGAGAGGAGAAGAAAGGAGAGGAGAGGAGAAGAGAGGAGAGAGGAGAATGGGGGAGAGAAAAGAGGAGAGGAGAGGAAAGAAGAGGGGAGGAGAGGAGAACAGAGGAGAACAAAGGACAGAAGAGGACAGGAGAGGAGAAGGCGGGAGGGGAAATGTGCTTTTTGGGTGGAAGCCTCAACTGAAGTAGCATCTTGAGAAAGGAATGAATCACAGGAGTGAATGACAGTTGGAAGCAAAAGGGAAATCTGAGAGATCTCCCATCATTCCCTCTCTCTTTATATATCTCTTTCTCTCTCTCGCTCTCTCTCTTTCTCTCTCTCTCTCCCTCTCTCTCTCTCTCAATAAGCTTTACTGATATGACCATTCAGATGCAAACAGTGTTGTCAAAGCACATATAACATTTCTGTCTGTCCGTCTGTCTGTCTCTCTCTCTCTCTCTGTGCCTCTCTCTCTCTTACTCTCTCTCTCTCTCTCTGCCTCTCTCTCTCTCTGTCTCTCTCTCTCTTTCTCTCTCTCTCTTTTTCTCTCAGTCTACTGTCTCATCCTTTTCTTCCCTCTAGTTGTTTTTTAAATGGTGCTTCTTCAAAGGCTGCCCTGAAACTACTGCCGACTGCAAGCAGAGACTTACTTTCATCGTCTACTTTACTCTTCTCCTCCTCTCCTCTCCTCTCTCCTCTCCTCTCTCTTCTCCTCCATCCTCTCTCTTGTTCTCTATTCTCTCTCTTCTCCGCTCCTCTCCTCTCCTCTACTCTGCCTTTCAGTGACGCAAAAAATCTCTCATGGGCATTGAAACATATTCACACTGAAACATCACACACATACACACACACACACACACACACACACACACACACACACAC
>CM059281.1:13333363-13338363 GCA_030347295.1 Setipinna tenuifilis
CAGACAGACAGATTGGGTCACAGATAAACACATTCTGCCCCAAGAGCAGTTGCACCGAAACAAAACTTCCTGTGTTCCTGTTCAAAAACATCATCCGGATATTGCAGCCTGCTACCTCATATGACAACACTGCGTTGTGCAATATGTGCAATACTCTATGTGCAACACCACAAACTACATAGACTATTTGCCATGAACAGGTATGGACTTTAACTAATTTAGTTGATATCTGCACCATGACGGTGCAAAAGTGTGGGGAAACACCACAAGACGTGTCGGTTATGGGGTAACTATTCTTCAAAAACGTTGGTTGATGTGAGGCAATGCATTTGAGGAAGTGGATACGAACATACTGTATGTGTTGCAAACCTCTGTAAGCATCTAAAAACATCCTGGGCAACTGTGGAAGGTAAGATGAATCAAACTGCATAGATGATTCAAAATAGCTGTTTAAGTATGTCTCTGTGGACTTGTTAAGCTTGTTAAGTTAAAAGGGGAATAAAAATAGATTAAAACAATAAATGGAGAAGATAACAAAAAATATATTATAAAATAGAAAAAATAACTGCATCAGTACTGTACAAACGGACAACACTGCCTGTGAAGACTGATCGGAACAGCTACGGTTCCAACAAAGATGCTAGACTGTTATGCAACAGCAGACGGGTTCAAAGGTAAAGGTAGCAATAGGGTAGCAATATCACACCAAACCATCCTCAGACAACGCAGAAATAAATGAGTATAAACAGGCCTTTTATTGCAGAGTCAAAGGATGAAACTCCAGTCCAAACTCAGATCTATTGGCTCCTGTAAGAAGTGTTTCTGTAAGGCTGCAAAACAAACGGATTTGCCACATTGCGATTGTAATCTTGACTTGGGGCCAGTCAGACATCCTTTGGTCTAATGTTCCAAGCGGACCGCCCTGATGAAAGGTGTTAACTAAGTCCGCAGTGGAGCTTGGCAAAGGGGTTCGTGCGGAGGCTTTTTGAATGATCTATTTATGAAGGGTAAGCCAGAGTGATGAAACTGGACTAAGAGTGAGAGAGAGAGAGAAAGAGAGAGGGAGAGAGACAGAGACAGAGACAGAGACACAGAGAGAGAGTCCTGAAGTTTGTTAAGTAAACGTAACGTTCACCAAAAGATGTCATGGTAATGATGTCTGATAAACTTCAGACCAGATGATGTAAAAACAGACTTGGGGATGCTGGAGGTCCATTAAAGAACATGACAGGGTAAATTTTGTAAGAATTAGAGATGAAAGTTCAGGTCAGAACTTCTGTGAAATTCCATCAATATAGACTTTACAACTGACACTTGTGAGAACCTGACAAAAAAGCTCCTTCACCTCAAACTTTGTGGTATTAACTCACGTTTACAGCACTGCCATTACTGGTTTCACCTGTTGCACAAGTTCATTATTTCCACACTTGTCCTCTAGGGCCAACTTCAGCCAAAGTGGTTGGACCCCAATAATCACTGCTTGCGGAAAAGTTTACAAGTTACAAGAATTCAATGGAATATTTTCTTATATACAACAGTTAGGTCTGGTCAAACTATTTAGCAATTTCTTACTGAACGAGACACATTGTACACGTGACTAGAAGTTAGGATATTCCTCAACATACCATGGGTGACTCTTCACAGTCAATAAACACTCCACCAAGGATGAGAGTGGAAAAGTGAAAAAACAAAATCAAAGTTAATTTATAAGCTATGGCAGACTTTAACAAGACACCCAAGACTGCAGAACAGCAGCTGTGCATTAGGCCTAGTTCGGACTGGGAACAACCATATCTCAACGGACGCACAATACATAGGAATATTCAAGTCAATGTGTATAAATAGACACTTGTTGCACATCAACCACAGATGTCATAACACTAACTGTAACTATTTGGTAGAGCAGAGACTGGAGCGAACTGAAATGCAATTAAATTTACTTTTAACTTTAAAAATGAATTAAAAAATTGTGTCTAAAAACTTATTTTGTTGCGAAGGTAACTGTTGTATAAAAGCAATATAACACTCGTGTTTGTAAGGTTGTTCATGGATATCACCACGGGTGTAGTTACCTATGGCACTCAGCATTCAGCCTACAGCCTACAGCCTATGGCGGAACCACACCCGTGAGGATATCCACGAACAACCTCACTCCCACTCATGTTATATAGCTTAATTAACCTCGTACTTATAGACAACAGAGATTATGGGTGAAATCTAGGGATTCAGTTCTTTTGCCTGTCCAATTTCTGCACAAACCAATTTGTTCCTATGGTGTTCAAGAAGAAATTTCAAACAACCTCACAAATCATGCTCAGTTACACAGTCACTTTTAACAAGTATTCAGACATCTCAATATCAGGGCCACTGTTTCTCTTAAAACCAGTGTAGTGCTGTGTAATCATAAAAACTGTCATGTTATCTGTGGTGCCCACAGCTAAAACGGCGTCACTCAATCATAATCTGAAGTTGAAAGGAATCAGAGGGCTTTCAACTGTTATTAAAATGGAGCAAAAGTTCAATGATGAGGAGACAAGATACACATTCTCAGTCAATGCATCATCAAACAGGGAGCTGATAGGGCTACAGGGGTGTACTTGTGCAACGCTCACAAAAAAGACTTGGAGTCTTTTTACAGTTAGCAGAAGTGGATGATGTGAAAATGCACAGTGAAGACAAAACTCCAGACAATTTTTGGTTTTACAGAGCCTAAGTTTACAAAGCTGTTGCCCTGGGTAATGATTCATTTTTCATTTGCTCCTGATCATTCTTCCACAGTTGTGAATTAGAACAGCTTTTAACGTCTCACCTGAAACAGGCATCTGTCACCTGCTGTTTTTATACGTACAATGGAATGAGCAAATCAGTCATCCTTTTCACATCATTCTTACCATATTGGGGGTACTTGTGGGTGCAATTACAGTCTGTGAAATGTCCTTCCTGTGCTTATGATGTGTTTTAATTACCTGACTGAAATGTATCTATTTCATGTGTGTCTATTCCATGCAGTGCAAGTCTATTATATTCTATTCTACTCTATTCTATTCTACTCCATTCTATTCTACCCAATTCTATTCTACGCTATTCTACTCAGCTCTATTCCATTCTACTCAATTCTAATCTACTCTAGTCTACTCAATTCTATTCTACTCAATTCTACACAACTCAATTCTATTCCACTCTATTCTACTCTACTCAATTATATTCTACTCTATTTTACTCAAGTCTATTCTGTTCAATTCTATTCTACTCTATTCTACACAACTCTATTCTATTCTACTCTACTCAATTCTATTCTACTCTATTCTCTTCTACTCCATTCTGTTCTATTCTATTCTACTCTATTCTACTATATTTTACTCTATTGTACTACATTCTATTCTACTGTATTCTATTCTACTTTATTATACTCTATTTTTCTAGATTCTATTCTATTCTACCCTATTGTATTCTATTCTATTCTACTCTACTCTATTCTATTCTACTCTATTCTATTCTAACTGCAACATGTCATTATGCACTGTGTGCCTACAGTAAGGCTGAATGTGTCTGCCAATGTGTGGTCTGTTTAGGCATATTATAGCATGTTTTGTATTATAGTACGACATGATGTCTAACATGGGCTACATATGTCAGAGCATCTGCCCTCAGTGACAAGACTGTCAAGAGCCAAGACTGGCTTCTGGTGCTTCTGAGTGGCCTTTCTATTGATGCTGATCTGGGGTGCGTTTCCCAAACAACGACGGATGTTAGCATTTGAACCACCGTTGTCCGTAGTAGGTTCAAACGACACAACAGTCCGATTCCGACCGTTTCCCGAAACTCTCCAACTACCTACGTACAACGTAAGTCTGAACTATGTTAGTTTAGACTTCCGTCGTTGAAACTGCAAAGTATCCAGATGTGTCGGAAGTGCTCGGAGAGTATTCGGATGCATTCGTTGCGGGGAGGCAGAAACGACACCACGACAGTAAGCAATAAAAACGTAGCCTTATTCAAATTCAGCCGGTATGTAGGCTGTGACAACTTCAGCAACTTAGGAAAATGTTCCCCAACACAATCATGTCCCTTACTCATTAAAAAGCAGTGACTGAATACGTTTGTAAACTGTATACGTTTGTAATGATATAATCGTATATTTCATTTATGCTACCCTACATAGGTGTGCATATAAATATAACCAAGGCCACCGGTTACTTATGTAATATGATGGTTGAGTGGTTAGCCTGTCAGCCCACTATGTAGACCTTCTTACTTTTTCGGAGAGATACGGGTTCGAATCCTGCTAAACCGTAATCAATTTGAAACACGTGTAATGGCCTTGATTGTGCATCTGTGAACCGCGATCATACTCTACATCACAGTATTAAAAACGACCTGTCAAATCAGCCAATAACTTTAATAATCCAACAACATCTTGCAACAACTTTTGGTGTGTTGTGGGCTGAATTTTCTATCGTCTTTTTACATGACCTGGCAAGTGCCAGGATGAAAATGAAGTGAATTAAAGTAAAACCATTCATGCAGTGGGTGGCGGTAAAGCATTGAATGGTGCCTTATCTGACCCAAGACGGCCAAAGGTGACGAGCAAGACGTCACGTGTACAGAAACCGACATAAACAATGGTCTAACGACAGGTCCAAGCTAATCGTTCGAACTAAGCAGTTTAACGATGGAACTTCCGATGGATCGTCCAGACTTTGCTGTTGGGAAACACCTGCGTCGTTGAACGATCCATCGGACTAATGTTGTTGTAAACATCCGTTTTGTTGTGTCGTTCGAACGATGCTGTTGGGAAACAGTAGTGTCGTTAGTCCATCGTTCAAACCTACGAAGTTGCTAAGGAAGTTAGCAACGACGGTTTTGGGAAACGCACCCCTGATGCGGTATTGTTGTTGTTGTTGTTGTTGTTGTTGTGGTTGTTGTTGTTGTTGTTGTTGTTGTTGTTGTTGTTTTGTTTGTTGTTACTGAGGGCCTGTGATTAGGGATTAGAGGTCTGT
>CM059281.1:13343363-13353363 GCA_030347295.1 Setipinna tenuifilis
CTAATATTACCTGTAGTAGTAGTAGTAGTAGTAGTAGTAGTAGTAGTAGTAGTAAGCCCTTTATTGTCACTAGTCACAAGTACCAGCGAAATCAGCCATCAACTCATTCGACATAGATACAAACATACATGATGTGATAAGGGGGTAGACAGGATGGGAAGACAGGGATGTAAAAGAAATGCAGCATCACATGAGGAAAGGGGAGGAGAAAAAAGCCAACCCCCAGACTATGCTCCTTTGTTACATGTAGATACACTAAGAACTGTAAAATAAAGTGTTACCATTCTTTGCATCATGTTTTTTAAAGCCTCCCAGCAGGTACAATTGGAAAACACTGGATGAAGCAGTTTTCATGGACACTCAACAACCCTGACAGCACAACTGAAAACTTTTCATGGTGTTCCTGTAAAAGTTGTGTTGTAATTTGGAAACTGGTTTATTCACAATGAGTTGCTTTGCTGCGTCAGGTGGAAAAGACTAAAATTTACGATCCAGAAAATAATTAGTGTGGAATTATTGATTATGGGTGAAGCCATGGAGATGAATAATCACACCACTGCATCATGTGCCCGTTATTAAATTACAATAGAACAATACAATACAATTTTAACACTGAGTCTGTTTAATTTGTACTAAAAATGTGCAGTCTGTTGGGGGCCCACACAAATACAGTTGTTCATATGTGTATAAGTTTGTGCATACGTTTACATACCCTGGCAAAATTGATGATTTTTAAATTATTTTTCAGAGGGTCATTTGGGTAGTTTCTGTTGTCATTATGATTTAAATAAAGTAAACACAGGTGTTTGACAATAAATGGCTTCAGCCACCACTAACAATGAGTGAAAGAAAGGGTTTTGTGTTGTTATTCATATTCTCTGAAAAATGGTTAAAAAATCATTAAATCTGCCAGGGTATGTAAACTTATGAGCTGTACAACTGTACAAACCACAGCTTACAGTGTTGCCTTCTGACAAGCTACATCTCTAAGACGATGTCCTTCAGTCCACCACATACATACGAAAAGGTTAAATAAGGCGAAAGTATGGTGATCAAACACCAGACCAAAATCTCTTCTATTCAGCTGTAAACTCAAGCACCCATCTCTACACCGCTGTGATACATTTGACTCATCATTACCTGTCACCGTAAATGAAAAATCTGTCCACCACTGACTGCAAGAACGCATGTGTCAGTTCTTGTACTAGACTAGAGGATATTTTAGTCATAAAAAGACTAATGACATAGAATAAAGGTGCACAAAATTCTTGTGGAATTTCAGGTTTGATGTGCCGCAAACGTAAGAGTGTGTGTGTGTGTGTGTGTGTGTGTGCGTGTGTGTATTTGTGAGTGTTTGTGGGGTGTAGTTGGTGGTTTGGTTAGGTGAAAAGCGGCACAACGCTGAAAGGATGATTTGTGTTACAAGCCCAGGAGAACTATGTGTATATTGGGTAGTATTTAACTCCCTCTTTTCTCTCTCTTCTCTCTGACTCTCTTTCTCTCTCTCTCTCTCTCTCTCTCTCTCTCTCTCTCTCTCTCTCTTACACACACACACACACACATAAAGAGAGAGAGACAGAGAGAGAGAGAGCAAAAGAAAGAGACAGACATAGACAAAGACAAAGACAGACAGACATAGACACAAAGAGAGATACAGGGAGAGACAGAGGGAGACAGAGAGATAAAGAGACTGAGATAGAGGAGTCAGGCGATTGCCACAATCAATAATCAGTAGCAGAGGTCTTGCCTGCCAGAAAAGTAATTGCTGAGGAAAGCCCCATGACTAAAGGACCCACAGCACAGCAGCAAACACTGAATAAGAGGCATACAAGACCCTCTGATACATTATCACGGTGCTTTAGTCCACAGCATGACTTGTTCTGATGGGTTACTAGATAAGACACGCAGCCATAAAAAGACCATAATAATACTTAACACAAACAAAAGCAAAGTTCCTCCACACAGCCAAATCTCTCTGGGGGACCAGGTGCTGATGGGTTGCAGGGACACAAACTTCAAACAAGTTTGTTAAAAAATAAATAAATAAAAGGTCAGTAATGCCCTTTCCAGTGTACGATAGTGACTATTTATTCTCTAGAACAAAAATAATTCTCTTACACTGTGGCATTCTTAGGCTGTGTTCATCTTTAAAAGGTCTAATCTTTTTGACGAAAGCCTACAAGTGAAAGCTTAAGAGCTTGGGGACTAGCCCCTTTTAATCTATTCCTTTTTATATGATGCAGTTCAACTATCTAACAACATATTTTATAAGGCTCAAATTCAAACATAACTCGCGTCTTCTACATTTTCAATGCTGTTTAGGGACACATCAGGTCTACTTGCATTCTTTCTGATTGGTCAACTGTCAAAAAACAGTTTGAAGTAGGGCTGTTTTAAATTTACCTGAGAAGTTAAACTTTTTTTAATCTGAGTAAAACACCAAGAGCTGTAGAAAAAAATAAATAATTCTGCAGA
Organism: Setipinna tenuifilis; assembly: GCA_030347295.1. Classification (NCBI taxonomy): domain Eukaryota; kingdom Metazoa; phylum Chordata; class Actinopteri; order Clupeiformes; family Engraulidae; genus Setipinna; species Setipinna tenuifilis. Next base: position 13,345,839 of record CM059281.1, read on the forward strand.
CTGAGGCCTTCAGAAAGGAAGCTTGTTTTTTTCAAAAAAACTCTTCTCCACAAGGTTATCATGTACTGTAGGACAGACACCCACGGACAGGCAGGGAGGTGATAACTGCTTTAGAAAAGACAGCATGTGTGAAAAGAGCCTTTGCTTTTTCTCACCTCTGCTGAAAGAGGGAGGACATATTGTGTTCAGTTCTTTCCGGTGGATTACCACTGCAACACAGCTCATGACGGATCAATGTCGGGTCACTTCAGAAAGATTAGGCACTAGGGCTGGGTGATATTGCGAAAAAAAAAGATTACTGTATGTTTTCCTAGCCTGGTAAACCAGCCTCTCATACTACACTACATTTCTTACAGAGAGTCTGGCTGTGCTTCCATTGATATTGTTGTCTCAGGCAGCATCTTGCCTGACCAATCAGTGAGCAGTTTCTTTCTGGAGGTGTAGACTATGCTGAAGTTTAAAATGATTGGATCTGCCTTCACAGTTGATAATCACTCCGCCAAAGATGCAATGTAACTGTTAAACCAAGTGCATTATTAAACTATGGCAGACTTTAACAAGACACCCAAGACTGCAGAACAGCAGCTGTGCATTAGGCCTACTTTGGACTGTGAACAATGACAACAATCATATCTCAGCGCCTGCACAATACAGGGGGAATGTCCAAATCAACATGTAGGACACTTGTTGCATAGCAACCACAGACGCCGTTAACTCGAACTGGAACTATTCTGTGGAGCGGAGACTGGAGTGAAATGAAAAACTATGAAATAAAACTTTTAAATGAATGTTAAAATTGTGTCTCTACAGTAATTGTGTTGGCAATGAAACTGTTGTATAAAAGCAATATGACACTCGTGTTCATGAGGGGGTTCGTGGATATCTCACGGGTGTGGTTGCCTAAGGCACTCAGCCTTCAGGCCTGCGGCCAAACCACACCCGCGAGGATTTCCACGAACACCCTCCCTCCTACTCGTGTTATATTGCTTAATTATGTTATATTAGTTTCTTTTTTTTATTCTGCTGCATTTCTTTTTAAGGGGAATGTCTTATTATGTGTATAAGATCTTAACTGTGTTCCTACTCTCTACAATCTGTTATCATTATTGTCTGCATCTATTCTTTTCTTGTGAGCTGTAAAATGTGTATCCTACTATAGTTTAAGGGTTTATGTGTTCATGGAAAACTGAAAATGTGAAATAACTTGTGTCTTCTAATAAAAAAATTGTTAATGACCATTTAAAACTTTCCGTTAGCATGTTCAGCTCCTCCAAGTTCATTTTTTTTTGCTGTAGCAATCAACCATTACCTAAACACAAGACACAGTTAACATATACTACATCTCCCAAATGAGTTATATATATATATATATATATATATACTCTTCTGTTATTTCTTGACACTGTTGGATACCAGGATGCCTTGCTGTTTCTCTTTCCTCCTTGACATATTCTGATGAACGAGAGCGAAAATGACTTTGGAATCTTAAGCCTCCTCAAAGAAAAAAAAAATGAGAGCACGGAGGGTGGGAGTGGAAAGATGCAGCACCACTGTGTGAGGGTTTTTTTTTTCTTCCTTTTTTCATCTCTCTCTCTCTCTCTTTTCTGCACGCAAATCCTGCGGAGACGATGTGAGCTCCGTTACTATGGAGACACAATTGTGCTGAGTGCTCGCAGCAGCCAGCCATACACACACACACACACACACACACACACACACACACACACATATGCACACACACACACACACACACGGGTATGGAGCAATGTGCATATTACTCAACCATGATATTTTTTTTTGTGCTTTGTTTATTTTTTAATTTATTTTTCCCCAGATGGAATTTATCTTGCGTGCTTCATTTTGACAAACAGAGGAAGCTTAGTTATGCACTATGCCATTAAGACGCTGGGAAGGCTGCTGTGCACAATGGCTTAATATCCACGAGCGAAGAACGAGCTAATGCGTCTCTACGAAGCCAAAAGCTAAAGGCATATTTTGTACCAATTGAGTTAAAACTGGAAATTTGACTTTATAACACCTCCTTTGTCCTTGTGACTAAATCTTTTGCTTCTTCCTATGAAAAAAAGTGCATACAGTACAAGCATCACCACTATTTTAGCTACAACATGTTTGACTGGGCAGTATAACACCTTTCAAGGCCTTTTTTTCAGTTTCTGTTTTCACATAGTTACTACACTTTGCTTCTGTAGGACAGAATGGCCACAGAGCATACTGTGTATATTGATGTGTTATTCATAATCAGAATCATATTAAGTTTTATTTGTTTTAGTACACGTACGTATACAAGAAAGATGACTGCGGTAGATGTTAGCTCTCTATACACCCAACATATAAACATATAGTAGTATTCATATAGTATTATATATAAAACAATACAATACAATGTAAACCTAATAGAAGAAGATCCATTACCATTTATTTAGCTAGGAGAGTGAAGTCATTGGCTCTTCTGCTTTCAACAGGTAGGTCAGAAGTTATAATTTTCCCATACAAATACATTTCATATGCTACAAATCTGTTTAACAATGTGAAGATATGTAAGGGAAAAATGGCTGAAGAGGTGACCAGTTCCTTGGACATTATGGTGAGGTGGAGGCGAAGTCTTGTATCTGACAAGTCCATTATTATTATTATTTCCACAGAACTGGTCACCTCAAAGGCTGTTATCCCTTTTGTCTCTCATTTGTTTTTATGATCTAATTTTATATGCTTAAACTACCAAAAATAAATGGCTGATTTGCTACTTTATAGCATCCATTAAGAAAACGTAAAGCATGACATAGTCATTTAACCTTTAATGTGGAGACGACAGTTGTCATGGTGACCATGTATAAGTGAATTGATATGGAACGGTGATTAAAATTTTTGAGATCTACCTCAAAGGTAGCTAGTTATAAAAAGTTAATTAACACCTCATCAGCCAATCAGAAAAGAGAATTCCATTGTTAAGGGAGATTATTTTTATTACTATTACATTACACTTAGCTGACGCTCTTATCCAGAGCAACTTACAATCATTTAGGTACAGGGTTTCAGTTACAGACCCTGGAGCAATATGGGGTTAGACGCCTTGCTCAAGAGCACTTCAGCCATGGATGAGGGTGCAGGAGAGCACTAGTTATTTGCTCCCCCACCTGCATTCTTCTTTCTGGAATGGGATTCGAACCTGCAACCCTCCAAACCCAACCTCAACTCTCTAACCACTAGGCTACAGCTGCCCCCAAAAAAGAAACAAAACAAGATTGGTATAAGAATGGTATAAGACAGGGGCGAATCTAGACCATTTTTAGGGGTGCCAAGGCACCCCCGTGAAACTGCTCGGCACCCCCTGGCTCAGTGCAAAATGAATAATGTATTCTATATAATAATAGTGTTGTGTGATAAGCACTGGGGGCCGGGCACCCCTAAAGACCAGATGCTAAAATCGCCCCTGGTATAAGATATAACTGTTTTAGCAGTCTAGCCCTAGAGACAGGGATGTGCTGAAAAAGGCACACTGAACCAGAAGCCTCCTGTCTGCTGAGTGTGATGTATGATCGGGATGATAAATATCTCTTCTGCCTTTCTTTAGAGCGCCGCTCGCCGCCACAGGCCTCAGAGGAAGAGCATGGGGAAGATCAGCTGACTGCTAATGTTGGCATGGGCTCAAACACACACACATACACACACATGCACACACACACACACACACACACAAACGCATACACACATGCACACACACATGCATGCACACACACGTGTACACACATGCATGCACACACACACACACACATACACACACACACACACGTTCAAATATTGACTGGGAGTCATGGGTTCTTGTCTTACCAACACTGTCTTTGATTGTGTGTGTGTACATCATGATGTGCATGATTCTCCCCTGACCATTGATCTGGTATGGAGATTAATTTGCACACAGCCTTAAACTCAGAGCATACTCTGGGGTACTCGATCACAAACACACACACACACACACACACACATACACACACACACACACACACACACACACACACCCAGGGCATCTCTAGGATATTCATACATACACACACAGAGGCACACACACATGCACATGCAAATATGGCATCTCAGGGCATCTTTTGGATATTCACAAACAACACACACACACACACACACGCATACACACATAGCATCAGAAAGCCGAGCTGGCTGGCGAGGTAGTCAGGGATGACAGTGATTCCCATTTTGTCACTGTGATCACACAGCACACCACAAAATTCAGTCTCTGCACTTAACCCATCACACGTGTGAGCAGGTGCCCTGGGGAGCAGTGTGTGGGGACGATACCATGCTCAGGGTTATTATACCTTCATAAAGCTTAATAACGGTTTCAATTAGTATTCATAACTATTTATTTATACATACTCATGACTGCACTTGTAGGCAGGTGAAGCTTTGTAACCAAGAATGCACTGTGTCACTTGAATGTGGAATAGGGCTTATGACACAGCATTATAATGCCTTAGGAGAACAGCCATGAGTGGAGCGCTGGTCTTTCACTCCCTCCACTCCATGTCGGTGAGGTGGAGGAACCCAAACCTGTGCCCCTTTTGGCGGCAGGTCCAAGGCCTTAACCACTAGCCCATGACTGCCCCAGAAGAGAACACCCATGACCAACCCTATGTGGCTCCATCACAGCCACCCACCGGTTCAGAATTCCATCAAAACCCTCAGAATCCTGTTATGACTTGAGACAGACTCCGGAGCTTTTTGAACGGACACACAGTGCAACAGCAGTTCACATTCCTCTTGATTCAAACCACACAGCAGTTACCAGTCTTGATTTGTTGCTTTTGAGTGGGTGGGGTACATTTGTGACTGTTTCTTGTGTGCACGTGAGTATATGTTTGTGTGTGTGCGTGCGTGCACACACACAGACGCACACACACACACACACATACACACACACATACACACTTACAAACACACACACACACAAACATACACACTTACAAACAAGCACACACACACACACGCTCGGAGGAAGGCCAGATTCCTGCAGTATGGAGAGGCATCTGCCATAGGGACCTAGGGACCGGAGGAGTAGATACACACACACACACACACACACACACACACACACTCACACACACACACAGGCACCCACACATACCGCTCCCATGCTGTTATTACAGTTTGATTCAGACAAACTCCTCACAAAGCTCTTGTTAGATGTAAGCCACACACACACACACACAGACACTCACACAAACACACACAAACACACCGTCATGCAGTGTCTCAAATCAAATGTTGTCTAATCTCTTATCTGCCCTGGCAGGGGGGCGGTGGGGGCGGTGGGGGGGGTTGTTATAACAGATGGGCTACAATTTGAAGCTGATCCCACAAATCATATCCTTGATGACAGAAGGAAGCCCTTAACATCTCTTTCCCCCTCATCGCCACGGAGACAAAGAGACTGCGACACAAGTTAATTGGCAAAACTGATACTGCATTTGTTTTGCCTCACTATGTTAAAAAAAATGTGGATAGGGGAGTGAATAACCAGCACTCTCCTGCACCCTCATCTATGGCCGAAAGTGTCCTCAAGTAAGGCATCTAGCCTCATGTTGCTCCAGGAGGACTGTCCCTGTACCTAATTCACTGTAAGTCGCTCTGGATACCATATCTAGCTAACTTTCTAGGAGGCTTGTATTCATAAGACTCTATAACACACATTCACAAAGGGTTATTATGCCTTCCTAAAGCTTAATAATGGTTGCAATTACTATTCATAAATATTTATACTGTACATTCTCATGACTGCACTTGTAGGCAGGTGAAGCTTTGTAACCAAGAATGCACAATGCACATTGTACATGTACAATCATGACTAAATGAGTATGTATAAATAGTTATAAATATGTTACGTACTTCGTCTTGTGAATGGAAACCTCACAGAAAGTACCTATTACTAAATGTGTGTCTGTGTGTGTGCGTGTGTGTGTGCCTGCGTGGGTGTGATAGGAATAGGAAGATAGGAATGTTATTTGCTAACGCTAGGGTACATGTAATGTTTTAGCCTACGTGTGTTATGCATCCTGAATCAAAGTATTGTATTATAATTAGTAGCTAATGCAAGAAAATGTGTGTTTTGAAAAAGTGTGTATATTCATGGCAAACAAAGTGCAAAGTAGAAATGATGTTTATAGTTGTGGTGTCTTGGTTTCATGAATAAGAGGTTTTTATTGACTTGGTCGAAGGGATTACTGTATATGTAGTGGTCAGAAGTGCATTATTCACCTACAAAGGCTGTAAAGGGCAGTCCTGTAATGTCCTGATGAATGCATGTGCTGCTGACAATGGGAGCACTGAAGCTGCCCTGCCTGCCATTGTCTTGTCTGTCTGGCCATTCTGCAACTCTGTGTGTATGTGTATGTGTGTGTGTGTGTGTGTGTGTGTGTGTGTGTGTGTGTGTGTGTGTGTGTGTGTGTGTGTGCGCACTTGTGTGTGTGTGCGCACTTGTGTGTGTGCACTTGTGTGTGTGTCTGTGTCAATGTGCATGTGTGTGTGTGTGTGTGTGTGTGTGTGTGTGTGTGTGTGTGTCTGTGTGTGTGTGTGTGCGTGCGTGTGTGTGTGCGTGTATGTGCACTTGTGTGTGTGTCTGTGTCAATGTGCATGTGCGTGTGTGTGTGTGTGACCATTCTGCAACTCTGTGTGTGTGTGTACCTGTGTGTGTGTGTGTGTCTGTGTGTGTGTGTGTGTGTGTGTGTGTGTGTGTGTGTGTGTGTCTGTGTGTGTGTGTGCGTGCGTGTGTGTGACTGTCTGTCTATGTGTATTTGTATTTTGACAATGGACTCCTCTTCTTTCAGAGTACTATACATATGCTTCAATAGAAGTGCATGCATTGTGCTTTCTGTGTGCATTTCTATGAGACTGACTGACCCTAAGAGCATTAGGCTTTTGTTGTCATTATTCCCATAGACAAACACAATACCTGGAGACATTCTTCAGTGCTCCTTTATGCTCTCCTGTGCTTCTGAAATTATACATACTATATGTGTCTCTATAAATTGGCATGGTGGTTGCTGTTTGTGTGCGTGCCCGTGTGTGTTGTGTGTGTGCCCCTGTGTATGTCTGTGTCTGTCTTTGCATGCATGTGTGTGTGTGTGTAAGTGTGCATTTGTGTGTGAGTGTGCCTTTGTGTGCATATGTGTGTTTGTATGTGTATGTGTGAGTTGGTATGGTGGTTGCTATTTGTGTACATGCACGTGTGTGTGTGTGTGTGCATGTGTGTGTGTGTGTGTGTGTGTGTGTGTGTGTGTGTGTGTGTGTGTGTGTGTGTGTGTGTGTGTGTGTAGTGTGTACATGCACTCGTGTGTATTTCTGTCCTTGTGCTGAGTGGACAGGTGATCCTTGTGGTGTTATGGTATTAGGTGGGCAGATAGATAGATGTTAAAGGCTTACAGATGTTAAAGATAGATGTAGATGTTAGAGATGTTAAAGATATTATAGATGTTATGGATATTGTAGATGTTATGGA
>CM059281.1:13360863-13363363 GCA_030347295.1 Setipinna tenuifilis
CATACGCACATGCTTACTCACACACGAACAGTCTGATTTTTATTGGCCTTCATGAATAATACAAACAGACCAAGCACATATTGTATCACTTCACTGTGTGTGTGTGTGTGTGTGTCTGTGTGTGTGTGTGCTGTCTGTGTCTGTGTGCTGTGTGTATGCTGTGCGTGTGTCTTTGTGCACATGTGTGTGTTTGTGTGTATGTGCACATGTAAGTGTGTCTGAGTGTAATGTATGTGTACGTCTGTGTGTGCCTGTGCATGCATGCGCATTTGTGTGTGTGTGTGTGTGTGTGTGTGTGTGTGTGTGTGTGTGTGTGTGTGTGTGTGTGTGTGTGTCCGATGGGACAGATGTGGAGCAATGAGGCGGTCTGCGTCATGGGAGCCATATTTAGTATCTCCACAGGGACTGGCTGGTGAGGGGCCTCCAGAAGATCAGCTTGATGGCATGATAGAGGGTCAAAAGATCACCAGTATTTGCTAGCTATATCAGAGTGTGTATGTGTGTGTGTGTGTGTGTGTGTGTGTGTGTGTGTGTGTGTATGCATGTGTGTCTGTTCGCCCATGAGTATATGTTTGTGTGAGCGTGTGTCTGTGTGTGTGTTTGTGGACGTGCACAGTTGTGTGTGTGCATGTGTGTGTGTGTGTGTGTGTGTGCATTTGTGTCTGTGCAGCCATGAGTATGTGCTTGTGTACGTGCACAGTTGTGTGCGTGTGTATGTGTGTGTGTAGGCATGTGTGTTTGGGCGTCCATGAGTATGTGTTTGTGTACGTGCACAATTGTGTGTGTGTGTTTGTACACTAATGGCAGAATTACACAGACGTGCAATGACAGAGGGCCCTCTAATGAAACCACGGGGGCTGGAGGGCAGAGGGGGTGGGTGGGGGCGGTCTCAGTGACAGCTCACATTAGGGCAGCAGACACCCACGCCACAGCACCCAGCCAATCAGCTGCATCCCCTGTTTGACTGACACATCAACAGACCAATGGCGCGACTCCTCCATGAAAAACGACAGGCCACCTCCAGGGACAGAGGAAGTTGTCCAGGCACAGGGGGAGAGGGAGGAAGGAGCCGGGGAAAGCGGACGTGATTTCCATCAAAACCCAAACACGGGGGCCCATTAGTCTAATGGGGAGGGGGCCACTTAAGTTGTCTCTTCCTGCCCAGGTGCTCTCAGGAGGCCCCTGGCCAGCGTCTGTCTGTTCTCCCCCACCCCCACCCCCCACCCCCAGTCCTGGTGACCTAAACTGCACGGACACCACTACCAACACTCTGAGAAGACCTAGATAATGACACATAGACACGAATGCAGCCACAGGCTCTAAGAGAGAGAGAGCATAGAACAGGGCCACAGCTGGAAAATTATGAAATGGGTGGGCCCAGCAAAAAATAATCAGGTGATCCTAGCCCAAACCACATAGGTTACTATTACTACTTAAACAGTCAATCAAACAAAGAGAGCTGTCTGATTGGGTGGACAGTGTGTCTCAGGGGGTACAAAGCACAGAAAAGTTCAGGAGCCGGGGGTGCTGTGGCACAGTGTGTAGAGCACCCGTACCATGAATGGGCAGTTTGAATGGGTCATTTCCCAACCCTACCCCATCTCTCTCTCCCACTTACTTCCTGTCCCGCTCTTTGCTGTCCTATTTCAACAAATCCAAAAGAACCTACAGTAGAACCAAGATGACGTTACACAGCCATGAATGCAGTCACAGGCTCTTGCAGAACCGAGAAGACACACTAATGACACGTCAATGACGATAGCTTCAACCTGCCTGAGCAGGGCAGGCATATTAGTGGCAGTACAGTAGTTCATGGGGATAATTAGGACTGTATGGAGATGTGGAAAGTCCCAGTGTGGTTATCACAGACAGTAATGGTGTAGACTTCCTGTACATTCAGAACGGGAGCAACTACAGCTACAGATACCACAGTAGAAGTCAGAAGTCATTTTGGCTCTATGGAGAGATGGCATTTTTTTAGGCAGCAAGAGCGGCAAGGCTTTGGGCAAAACCATCTTGGCTGACCAGAGCAAAAACAAGAAGTTAAAAATCTTGTTACAGATTTCTTGTTATGGAAATCTTGTTATGATAATAAGTGAGGACGTGGTTCGGTGGTAACTAATTAAAATATGTAGATTTACCCTAAATTTGAAAGTATGATTACTGTAAATGTGGTGCCTTATGCTTCGATAAGTCTGCGTATGCAGGGTGTGTGTGTGTGTCTGAAGTGTCCCTGCTCTGGGAAACTTAACTAAGGCACATGTATCTCCTTGTGTGTATGAGGGTAGTCTGTTTACTCTGTGTTCCTCTACACCTCTGTTAGCTTATTATGTCCTCCTTTTGTGAGTCGCTTTGGATAAAAGCCTCTGCTAAGTGTAATGTGATGTAATAATGTAAACATTCTGTAATTTAACGTCATAAGCTACCAGGAGCGTTGCTGTTTGGGCGTCTTAAGGTGGTTTGTGGCTTTGGGTAGCTTCCAATGTGAACGCGCAGTCAC
>CM059281.1:13423363-13453363 GCA_030347295.1 Setipinna tenuifilis
GGACCACACGCATGTCTTAGTCTCTACAGTACAGAGCTTCCCTGGTGGGTTACACACAGCTGACAACGTGATGTGTCAGCTATCACAGAACACACTGGAAGGAATACTTCAAGGAAAAAAATGATTTTACATGGAAGATTTCACTGTCTTTTTTATGGTTAACGGCTTCACATTTCAAAACTTCAGACTTGAGCAACACTCTCTGGTACACACACACACACACACACACACACACACACACACACAGACACACACACACACACACACACACACACACACACACACACACACACACACACACACACACATACACACATAGACACACAATGTGAAGTCCTATAGACTGCAGCACAGGTGGAGTCTGTCTCGTTGGTGAGTGATACAAAAACCTTTCGGTCTGCACTACACTGAGGTGCAAACAGATTGTCTTATCAGAAGCACCAGGTCACCTCTACTGAGTATAGTCCTTAGGGGTATATGAATTAAGATGTCTAGGAACAGCACACCAAAATAACACCACTTACCACTGTTCCCAGGCCAGTGTCTGTGGCTGATGTACAGGTAGCTAACAGTACCACTTTAAAGTCACACTAATGTAAACCTTGGTTCTTGGTGCAGTCAAATAAACATAATAATAAGCAGAACACGTACGAACTGACACTGTTTACTAGCTCTCCAGCACCATAATCTACACTCACAAACACTTCTACTTAGGCTACCCTCCCTTCTTTCCCATGAACCCCTTACAAGTACAAAGCATTCTGGGAATTGTAGTTTTAACAAAATCAACAAATACATTTTCAGTTCTTACCCTAATAAAGAACAATTTTGAGTGAGCTCCACTGAAAAAAAGCATCTATTGTGGTGTGAATAAATGCCAGTGCATCACAGTATCCACTCACAGTTTACCTCTTCAAGTGTCCCCCTGGCTGTCACATCAATACAGCAGGCAAATGCACCACAGCCAAAGGCAGTGGAGCCCTGCACTGGCCACAGGGAACAGGAGCAGAATAGATGTGTATATTTTTTGTACATTTATGCATTGCTTGACTCATATGTATTAAATATCTGTATATAACATGTACATCGACATGTTACATGGTGTGTTGATATTGCCTGTTTACAATGTGTGGCAGGCTTATAGCCAGGCTAACCTCACATGTCACAACCAGACGTTTTGGTGATTGGGTACAGGCAGATCCAATGGTTTTAAACTTCAGCAGAGTCTACACCTCCAGGAAGCAAACGTTTCTTAATACAGCACAGGCAGACCATCTGTACAAAGTGCAGTGTAGTACAAAGGACTGGTTTACCAGGCATGCATGGCCAAAGAGAGCTGATTCTGATTTTGATTCTGATTCCATTAGCCTGGTACAAGTGGTCCATTTGCAGCACTTATAAGAATGAACAGATGAAAGGGCGAGAAAGGATTGCCCTCTTTGACCTTTGTGGCCTTTCGCTCCAACCCTAATGACAGACTTGGGAATAGCTCACATCACACATCACATAAACACATATATCACACATCACATAACACACAGCCACCTGCCAGCAGGTGACATTAATAACGCCGGCTTAACTGCAGTCCAACTCCCATTACACCAGCAGTGGACATTAGACTACCCCAGAGGCATCAACATATGTTGACACGCAGAGGATTCTGATCACACATTTAGCGTGCAGTCAAATGCTCTGCTTTAGGATGTGCAGGTGTGAAGATGATGATTCCTGTTTGTGTGTATTGTGTGTGTAGTTATGTGTGTGTGTTGGGGGGTGGGGGTGACGGGATTTGTAAGCAGAATACCCAAGAGGGTATTCTAAGCAAGAGCAAACCAGTGTTTTGACAACACATCTCAAGACGGCCCAGAATATTACCATAGGCATCTATCTCTACAACACTTTCACTTCACTTCACTTATGCCAGTAACCCCCCCCCCCCCCCTTGTAAACCCATCATGTCATAAGTGGCTTTAGAATACACAAAGTCATGTTTTGCCAGTTATTGGAACAGAATATAGGAATCGTCTTCATAACCAGAAGGTGTACCACACCGCACTTACTGTACTCATTATGACTTCTGATGTCTCAATTAATTATGTACGAGGTAGAGGCAGTGGCTGAGATGACTCACTGGTGGACAATGAGGGCAGAAAGGTGCCATCATACAGAGAGATAACGAACAGGGTTGAGGAGACACTTCAGCGTTCACTAAGTGCTTTTCATGTAGATTGCCACCCACTCACAGACTTACAAGTCTTTTATATCACTTATTATTTTTATACGTCGCCAGTGCGCAGCTGTACGAAAAACTAACAAACAAAAAAACACTACAAGCACGTTAACCAATGAGCACAACACGTGCCAGCGCAAGGTTATTGTGACTTTAGATGAGTGACGGGCACATAACACAACAAGCTGGCTGCTACCTGAGGTAACTCTACGCATCAACAGGTGGAGCGGACGGTCCAGCTCGGATCTAAAATAGCAGAGGTAGCCATACTGGAAAAATTGAAAATCGTGCACTTACACAAATGCGTGGTATACAAAAGCCCAGGCCCGCGGTCTCTCCAGGACGTTGTACAGATAATTCTGAAGCCGCCGATAACGCACGTTCCTCCTGCCGCTCTGCGCGCTGTACACCAGCGGCTTCCCGAGTAGGCTGAGACGGGCACCTTGTTTTCCCCGGTGGCTCTCCGCGCTGCTCGCACCTGCGCCAGAGCCAGCCACGGCTGACAGCAAGCCGTCCCCAGATCTCGACTTGTGGTTCATAATCCTTCCGCCGGACTCCACATCTTTCAAGCTGTAGCCCTCAGTGGAGTTCCCTTTGGATGAGGTTTTCATCCAGAGCCCTGGGCCGCCTTCATCTCCGCTGTGGTTGCGGGGCATGGCATCACAGGCGCCGGCTGGAGGAAAGCTGAGAGCGCCTGGGTCATGCGTGTGTCACTTAATGTAACGGTGTAAAATACAACGAACTGAGCTAGAGAAAAGAATAACAGTTCCCGATGTTCTGCCTTGCACAAGCACGCACATGGGTTAATAACACTATTTACGCAAGTGAGTCTAAACACTGTCGCGATGGTAGACTACGCGCGCTTCACTGTATTTCGCCACTAATTCTCGCATCTATTTTTATTTCCTCTCTTAGTCTGTTGAAGACACTGATATGTACATCAAACGCACAATGTAAAATATCGCGTATAAACAAATTGAGAGAAGAGCGCACTGCCTAACTTTGATCTAGGCTGTAAGCCTGTACGCGATAAACGAAGACCGCTGGCTAGTCTTGACAGAACCAAGAACGCTCTCGCGCTCAGTCAGGTTGCAAAGCGCGCGCTCACAGGAAGTAAAAGGAGTCGAGCGGGCGATTTTAGATTAACATGTAGATGGTCATCATCAATTTCTTTCTTTCTTCACTCGAGGCTGCTCAGGCATTTCCAGTGTGGTCTTTGAATTGACAATTTTAGTCATGCCATGATCCACAACAACATGGACATAATAATCATGCAAAGTGGAAGCACGCGGTGCTTTGCCATGTGTGCACTTTGTGAAGTTCCGCGTGTTGTGTAGTTTATGAATGAGGAATCAGTTTATGGTATACCCTACTATTCACAACTAAGAACGTGTTTAGATTATTTTGTTGATAAACCGTTTTATCGCCAATTGCCTTTTCAACTCGACATAACATCGCGGCAAATAAATGCAGAACAAACCAGATATTAGCCTATTGTAACTGTAGCTTACACGCACATGCACTGATGAAGGGCAGTTCGCCATTTAACCGTTGAATTGCTTGCCATTTGATAAAAAAACACAATGTACTTAAAATGCTGTTTTTTTTTTTGTTTGTTTGTTTTCTCACACCGTTGAATTGTAACCTAAATCATATTTACTTCTGCTTCTCTCCTGACCACCCTCATTCGGCTACTGTCAGTTGACAAACTTGTGACCATGCACCCACTGGTTAACTCAGGAACAATGCCGCTTATTGTAATCTTACAATGTAAACTAATGCAGCCTACAGTATATTAATAACTTCCCACATTACAGCAAGCAACGGGGTGCAATCTTAATTAACCTTAATCAGTCTCATTTATCCTTATTTGAAGAAGTCTACACATTTGCTGCGCCTTTTATTTCCGTTTCTTTCTTTAGCACTTTCTTTTACAAATTGATAGGCAAATAGCACGAATTGCATAGCCTAATTTGTTTAACCGTGGCATGACTGAATAAGCATGACAAGCTCAGACGCATGAAGATGCTGATATGTGACTTCTGCTTTTTATGTGTTAGACGACGGGGGTGTCTTTACAAATCCCTGGCACGCCTGCAGCCTACTGTAGATAGCATTATTTCTGCATTCCAAGAAGTTGCAGGCCTATTTTAACTTGTTATGTTTTAAAAGTTATGAACATGTGTTCCGTGTGTAGGGTCTGCTTGACTACAGGAGCAAGTGACCTATTCATACAAAAGTTTCACTGCTCACTCTACCACGAGAGGGGTATATTAATTAACCGGCTAATTGACTTGACTGAAACCCACTTGCTGTGCACAGAGCTGTTTTCTCAGATGCTTAAAATAGAAAGAAATAATAATCAGACTGTTTCCGATCCCAGTGCTGCTGAAGGCCCGTTGATTGAATACGTTCCTGGTTTGACCTCCCCGGGCAAATTACCAGCCATCCCTTTTCAACATAACTCCCGTTTGATGTCGGTACTGTTAGATTCTGAAGTAAAAGTTGTCATCTTCTCTGAGTTGTGCTTTGAGTTTCAGGAGCAGCAGTAGCAGCAGCAGTAAAAAAAAAAAAGATGACTGACTAAGGGGTCAGGATCAATAATAACAGATTTATTACAGATGAAAGAACAAAGAGCCTTAGAAAAGACATAGCCTAATGCTACAACTGAAGACTAAGTCTAAGACGAGGGCAACAAAGTCTGAGTGAGCTCGGGCGAGTTGTCTTAATCAGCAGTCTTTTAGTCGAGGATGCTGATACGGCATAACAGTAACTTCCACAGACGTCGGCTGTACAGACAATTCATAAGTTGTCAACTTATTGTTGTAGCTTAGCTCTTTGAAGGCAGCTGATTGTTCGATAAAGATAAGAGATATTAAACTGACGATTGGCAGGTGAACTAGGTTATGTTTTGATTTTTCAGGTGCAGTAGTTAAGCTGTTGGGCGTCTGGGAGTCTGTTTCCTTGACGTTGTTGGCCTACTAAAAACTGAAATATATCACACATAACGTGCGTACACCGGTTTTACAACGTTTGACCTGTGCGTCCAGAGTTGAGACCTCAGTCTCTTAATCTTTGGAAATTAAACCGCTGTCATCCTTGAAAAACTGCGCCCTCTAGTGGACCTTTGTGTATTGAAACTTCATTACATTCTATCGTAATATAGGCAGATTCACATAGAAAAAGAATTAAACTTCTGGCTCACCTGTATTATTGCTTGAGGTATGAACCTTATTATTGCTTGAAGTATAACAGAGCACTTAAGGGGCATAATAATTCATAGGGACAGTCCATTATACAGGGAAATAATTCAAAGCCTCTTCCAGACTGATCCATATATTTTCCTGCATAATAAAAAAACTACAAATAAATAATATATAATAATAGTAGCAATACAAGTAATACATAAATAAGTAATGTAAATAAGTAATGCTTTCACATGTCCTTTACAGTCATTTCACCAACCACAAAAGACTCGTGATTGCTGGACTTTAATGGAGAGACATTTCCTGTGTACAATGTAGATAGACATCACCATGGTGACCTTAAGCAGCACCCCTCACTTCCGCCAGACCCTGTGTTCCACACATGGGTCATATGGTTGGGTTGAAAGGTCAGGAGGTCAGGGGTCAAGATATTGCCAGCAGATGTTGTACATGTGGAAAGCCCTTTGCTTTCTCAGCCAGATGGAGTATTCATGAGGAGAAAAAAAGGGACGGATGGAGGGAGAGACAAAGAGAGAGAGAGAGAGAGACAGAGAGAGAGAGAGAGAGAGAAGGAGGGGGGAGGGGCAGAAATAGACAGGCAGAGAAAGAGAGAGCTAGTGTGGACAAAATCATAATATTGATTCATTTTGTGTGAACCTAGTTGACAATATGCTCCAGGTAATTGTGATTGAAATGCTTAATGCACTGAACAATTGTTATGATACAAATATCCATTAAAGGAAAACTACAATAAATCTGTTCAGGGAAGAACACAACAAACTGTACAATGTTTTCTTCCACACACTTTTTTTTATTTGTAAATAATAAAAATGAACTCTTTTTAAATATAAAACATACACATCATTTGAGCCACATCTGTATACAAACAAAAATGTTGCAGTGAATATTTTTTTCTAATCATATTTTCTCTTTTCAGTGAAACACATTAATTGTAAACAATCATTTTTTCATTATTATCATTATTGTTATTCCTATCCAATAATACTGACAAAAAAGAAAAGAAAAAACAGCCTCACTGGACATAAAAACAAAAAAAAGAAAACATTTTTTTCCTTTTTTTAAAATTATCAAACGTGTTTACAGGTAACCCAGTGAGAGGCAGGGTTCAAAGTGATACAGAGAGCTCTCTGAACAACTCTGAATTCAGCTTTTAAAACAGGACAACTGTTTGACCCCTCCTTTCACCTTTGACCTCTGCTGGGTCACTGGTCAGTCTGCCTGCCTGCCTCTTTCGTGGACCTCAGGTCCACCCTCCAGTCCGGCCTCTGGACTGGAATGTGTGGTCTTAAATATCAGACTTGGCCCCTTTTTGTGAATATGAGCAAAAAACCAAACATTTTGGGTTGGTTCGCCTCATATTCAATAAACATTTTACGCATAAATGAGTTCTCTGTGCGTCTATATGAAGTTATATTGTTAACATGTACAGTACTGTATGTGTCATATATTGGCTATCGTTATCTGCTAGTTACACTTATAACTCGGACTGCCTCGATTAGCACGATGTAGTGCTAGTCTCTTCTTTCCCTCCCCCCTCTTTGAGGTAAATTACGATGTACACAAACATACAGCATCTGTGTGGGGGTGTGGTGTGTGTGGGGGGGAGGTTACATTTTGCCGCATTCTACCAAAGAGCATATATTTTGTCACAGGGCTCATAATAATAACAAAAAAAACTAGTTGGACAATCAAAGCAGCTTCAAAAAAACAAACCAAAAGTAGTCTCGGAGACATTCAGCGTGGGGATGTAGGGCATGATGTTGAGCTTGGTTGATCCGTATGTGTAGGCGTGACAGTGAATGGCTTCTGTTTCTTGTTGCAAGTATTTTTTTTTTATCTCTTTATAATCAGGTACGAGCAAACTGTACAAGTACATGCAACATACAAGCTGGCCTACGGTATGTGGAACAAACACATATTTCAATCTTTTTTTTTTTCTTAATTTCTTTGCTTGTTTGTTTTGTTTTACAAAAAAAGTGTGCATGCAGCTTGGAAGAGTTCCGAGTCATGCGGCTCCGCCTCTCTCTCATGGGTGGGAGGAGACAGTGGCCTGGCGGAGGATGGCGATTGGTGCGTGTGTCTGTAACAATCAACCTTGATTGGCTTACATTAACATTCACATAGATGCAAGAAGGAAAAGTATTAGCACAACTTGATTTGTTTCTAAAATTGAAAAAGAGGAGGGAAAATAAAAAAAACACTGATTCAAGAGAATGAGGTGGTGTTAACCCAAAAAGAGAGGAGCTAAAATTGCCATAAACATGTTTTTGGTCTCTTTTTCAGCTTCTTTACCCTTAAACTTTAAACTTTTTTTTGTAGTAAAAAATTAAGCTGTGTTGTGCTTGCTTTTTAAATAGTAAAAGAAGTCAGTGGAGGTTTAGACTAAATCCTCCACCAAATGTGCACAGAAAGGAGAGGGTGTCTTGACAACAAGGGTTCATCCAAAAAAAAGTACTTCTACTTCTTTTGGGTCCTCTGTCTTAGTCTTTTTATCTTTTAGATGCTCTCGAGTGGTACAGAGCTGTTAAAACTTTTATATATTTTTTTTTTTCTTTATGTGTATCCTCCTGGAACGGGGAGACATATTTACAGTACACAAAGAGAGTGAAATTAGACATCATCATATTACGTGTCTTGTCTTCTTGTCCACTTCTTTATCAACATCTGACAATCTTGTTAATTTCTGTTTGAAAAGAAAAAAAAAACGATCACATGACCTAAAACAATCTCAGAATTATCAATGAGGTTGTTTGGCTAGAAAGACGTGACGTTCGTATCCTATTATCACTACCTGAAATAGGTGAGCAGTTCGCACACCTTTGTGTTTTTATCCTGTGCACTTTTGTTGCGTTACCTGTTGTGTTCCCGTCCTTTATGCCCATTGGCCATCCATCAGATGATTAAAAAAAAAAAAAAAAACTAGCTCATTATAAAAAAGTCCATGTAACTGTATGAAATGGGGGGAAAAAACAAAGTGTACAAGTGCAAAGATAGAATCACAGAAACACAGAAATGAAAACTGAAAAGCTAGCTGTCACTTTTAAAAACGAAAAGATCTCAAGAACGGGATCTCAAGAACTGGATGAAAGAAAGAAACAAAGAAACAAATTAAAAAAAAATGTTTAGGATCAGGACTTGGGTCCTCGAGGTATAGGCACCAAGAAAGGCCCTGCATTACCAGACAACCCACCTTAGAGAGAACCCCATTTCTGCAGGCTTGGTCTTGGTCCCAAGATTACAGGAGGGGAAAGGGGCTTGGGACAGGGAAATGGGGGGAGGGGCATCAAGCTGGTACCATTGCAAGATTGAGAAATCTGTGGGGTAATCTCTGGTTTGGGTTGATACATTCTGATGCTTTGTGTATACTAGACATACATTTCTTTGTTGTTGATTTAACGTAAAGACCAAAAGCATTAGTCCGTTCCTCTCACAAGGTGTGCTGTGGGGACAGATGTTTACTCATCGCTTTGTAAAAGCAGCTTTCCTTCAAATACTGACTATGCCCTACAGAAAAAACATCTACTGATGATTATTGAATATTGTTGAAAAAAAATTACAGTGAACTAAACAAAGAAAAAAAAAACACGCAAATGTGAGAAGTTGAAGTTACCTAAACACAGAAAACATATTAGCAACAAAAAAAAAAACAACAGGAGAGGAGTGATTGTCAGATTTTACACATTTTTCCATTGTGTTTTTTTTTTTTTTCATCGCATTTTTTTTCTCTACATCTGCCTCTGATTGGTTGTCCTTGCTTTGTCTGCTTCTTTAGCATTCACTTCCTGGTCACTTCCGGCATGGTGAGGTTAGGGGGAAAGGAGATGGGGGTTAATGGGGTTCGGAGGGGGAAGGGGGAGTCATGGAACATCTCACTATGACCGTCCCCCCGCAGGTGTGGACGAGCTGTCCAGGGACGATTGGGACGCCCGGCGAGTCAGGGAGGCCAGCGTGGGGTCCACCAGCGAGGAGGGCGGGAACAACTTGTACCAGCCAATCACTGTGCTGGAGAGGTCGAGCTCCTCCAGTAGGATTTGTGCAACGCCCATGAAGGACTTGTGGTCCATTCGTCCATAGTCTCCCCAGACTATGACCTAAAGGGGTGAACAGAAAAGAACAACAGGGTGAGCATTAAGGGAGAGAAAGACGAAAAGCCCAAATGCTGCTAACATTGCGTGGAAGCAGAGGTGTTAATCCCGGGTTCAGAAAGTAACAACCCTTCCACAAATTGAATCGAACCAGCTCGGAATCAGCTGATCGTGATGAGCACTCAAGGCAGGTAGATCAGCTAGTCAGTGAAGTCACCTGTGTTAGAAGGAAGCAGGGTTTTTACTTTCTGAACCCAGGATTGACACCTCTGCTTGGAAGTTAGCTTCAGTACAAATCCAAGGTGCTCTTTTAGAAAATTCTGCTAAAGATTTCTAAACTGTAATGATAAACTAGCTAACTCCTGATACTCTCAGGCAGGGTCAAGAAAATAATAAAAAAAGGGCCTAGTATGGCCAAAACCTTTTTGCGTTTTTTTAACTATTATATGATCAGCATGAGGATTTATATTTTAAGGTGCACATATGGAACACCTCAGGTCTGAGGGAGAGGTGCACTGCTCGAAACATCACTACTTATTAAATTTCTAAACGGGAGCTTTCTGGTCTTCAGATCATCTAACTTTTTAATTATTTTTGGATTAGGCAATGTTGCTCAGATCCTGCACCCTTTCAAAATAAGGTTTGGATGTGTGGGATATTACTCTGCATCACAAACACATGGAACACCTTAACCGTGTTTTAAAATAAAAAAGACACACATTTTTCCACATTAAATGGTATAAACTGGAGGGTTTCATGGTTGAACTGTTAAAATACAAATGCCAGAATTGGGGATGTTAAAACCATTACTTATTTTATCCTGCCATTTTACATAAGTGACACATGTTTTGTGTAAGACTGTTTTCACAGATGGGGGAAAGAAATGACTCGACTGGTACTCACTTGTAATACTTTACCCTTCGGACTCTCTTCGAACAGCAGCGCTTGCTGGTAAAGTGGATCGAGCGTCTTACGTGCGATCTTGGTTTTCTTTTTGGCTACGTAGGCTCCATTGTCTAGAAGGTAGACCTTGACATAGGGAGCTGAGGAGACAAGTGGCACCAGGTGTGAGAGTTAGGCAACGTTTACGATTTTTCCACATTTACGATTTTTCCTATTATTGCAGTGGATGTGGTATGCCAAGACAGACAGAAGTTGCCAACCGTTTTCAAAACCATTTGAAAGACATTAGTTTTAATCCATTTGTATTACAATTACTGTAATAGTTCAGGTAAAATTTGATTAAAAACAGTAAAAACAGCAATTAAAAATAACCAGCATGCTTAATGCAACAAAACATATATGTACAACAATGTTAAATAAATTGAAAAAAAACCATCGATTACCACTCCTCCTCTTGTATAATAATAATAATAATAATAATAATAATAATAATAATAGTTAGCAGTAAGATTATATAGGGGAGTGGGTGAAGTGGGATGATGTACCAGGGAGAGATTTGGAGCCTGGTTTCTGGATGAGGCCTCGGGCCCTAATGACCTCCACCTCCAGCTGACCCTTCTTGTCCGTCATGCCGATCTGGATGTCCCCTGCACACAGCACAACACAACACAGGAGGCCCAAACAGGAAATAAGTTCAGAAGATGAGGAGGAGACAGGAAGATGGGTGAAGTTTGCAGACACATGTGTATGCACTCACACACAAACACACACAGGCAGGCAGGCACGCACGCACACACACACACACACACACACACACCCAAGAAAAAAATATTCAACACATTGGTGGTTGCAGTCTCACACAAAGCTGATTCTGTTGTGAAGAAACTGTAAAGAACTGGAAATCAAGTTTACATTCTGATCTATTTGTCAGACAAGCTAATATGTGGGTTACTTTCTATCAGCAAAAAAGGCAGATTTTTTATTAAAACCTTTGAATATAAAAATGGTTAAAGTTTTAAGTTATTAATAATAATAAAGTGAATCAGACCACCGGCAAACAGTGGAGGGGTAAACGTGTAGCATAAAAGGACTGTGGTGTGGGTGTGGTCAAGGTCACCTATGGCGGGTGTGGCCAAAGTCTGCCGACCAACCAGCTGAGCCGGACCCAGGCCATCCAGGAAGTCACTGAACTGGACACTGGAGAACATCAGGCTGTTGGAGAGAGGAAGTTCAGTAGATTAATCAATCAGCCAATCTATCAATCAATCAATTAGGTCAATCAATCAATCAACCAATCAGGTCAAATCAATCAATCAATCAATCTATCTATCTATCTATCTATCTATCTATCTATCTGTCTATCTGTCTGTCTGTCTGTCTGTCTGTCTGTCTGTCTGTCTGTCTATCTATCTATCTATCTATCTATCTATCTATATCCCTAATCCATCAGTTAAAATACAGGGTGACCAATAATGATGGGACATATTTTAAATGCAAATATGCAATTTATTTTGAGTCCATGATATTGTGAGGGTCACCAACATCAACTATGTGTAAGAAGTAGCAAAATCTATGATTATTAGAAGTAGCATAATCTACGCTCCTGTTTATTAGTTATGTAATTAATATATACGGTACTCTATGTCATTTCTTATAATCAACGATCCTGGCATTAAAAGTATGTCCCATCACTATGTCCCGCCATGTATTAAACAATGAATGGAGTTGTGTTGGGGACTGGTTTTGGAGATGTTTACCATGCTCAGAGGGTAGAGATGGCTTTGCACTAGGTAACTCTTTGCACTGTGGAGCCCTATACTAGGTGCCTATAGCATATAGCTGGGGCACAGTGCCTACTTGTGTGCACACATACACACACACATACACACACACACACACACACACACACTCTCTCTCTCTCTCTCTCTCACACACACACACACACCTCTCTCTCTCTCTCTCTCTCACTTACACACACACACACACACACACACAGTAAACACACTATATATTTCCATCCCTCATGGAATCCTCTCTCCCCACGAGGCTGCGCTTTCCACTACCTACTGGCTGCAGGAATGCACACAGTAGACGCTGCCTTTCATTTGAAGGGAAAAGCAGTCCTAGAGGCCCCCTAACCATCCATCCTTCCACAGCTCGCTCCATCTCTCTCCACATCTCTCTCTCTCTCCATCTTACTCTCCCTCTCTCTCCCCATTTCTCTCTCTCCACCCCTTCACTCCAATCATCAGTTCCTCATTAGTACTAGTTCCACCAAAGTTCCAGCTCCATCGCCCATTCTCAATCTTGCCCACCCACCCCCCCCTTTTCCTGTCTGCCATGACGTGTGTGTGTGTGTGTGTGTTTGTCTGTGTGTGTTGGGTGTGTGTGTGTTGGGGCAGACCGACAGGGAGGGGGGTGTCCAGACAGGGTGTCTAGAGGTCTGGGTGTGGGTGGTGTAGGTGGATGGTGTGGTGTGGTGTGGTGGGGATGTACTGTAATAGGGGATGAGGGAACAGGAAAGGAAGAGGGTGGTCTGGTACTACACTAATGGAGAAGGATGCCGCCACCGCCACTCTCACTACCGCTGCTGCTGCCTCTGCTTCTGCGTCTGCGTCTGCGTCTGCGTCTGCTGCTATTTTGGGCTCCATGTACTGTCGTGTGTACTGACTGGGTCTGGGTCTGGGTCTGGGTCTGGCTGGGCCCCGGTGTACGTTGACGTTGACAAATGTTATAATTAGTGGGAGGACTGGGAAAATGACTTGCGGGGGTTGTGTGGCTGTCAAGAGACCAGGAAATGACTTTAAGACCCTCGAAAAAAAAACAAAAAAAAAAACACAGCGGCCCATGATGGGGGAGTCACACGCTAGAGCTCTGTGGTGAAGTCTGCAGGTCAGTGAGGTATTAGACATGCAGACAGAATGGACACAGTGCTGGGTGAAGACCATTTCATATAATATGCCTAGATTTGTGTGTGTGTGTGAGTGGGTGTGTGTGAAAGAGAGAGCGACAGACAGATATACAGACAGACAGAATGGACACAGTGCTGGGTGAAGACCATTTCATTATAGTATGTTAAGATGTGTGTGGGTGTCTGTGAAAGAGAGACAGACAGACAGACAGACAGACAGACAGACAGACAGACAGAGACAGAATGAGAGAAAAATGAGAAAGAATTTGTAACAGAAAGAGAGAGATAGAGAAAGCGATAGATAGAAAGAAAGAGAGACTATCAGAGAAAGGCAGAGAATGGAGGAGGTGTAAAGTGTTAAAAGAAAGAAAAAGCCAAGGATGGAGATAAACGCAAGCAGACACACAAACACACTTGCATGGAACTAACACGTCACCACCAGCCTCTCTGGCTCCATACAAGCAGACATGCACACACACTTTCACACACACACACACACACACACACACACACACACACACACACACACACACACACACACACACACACACACACACACACGCCATGTGACAATCATATACTATCAGCTGCCACACACACACACACCCATATGACAATCATGTACCATCAGCTTTTAACATACAGACACCTCTCCATCACCATCTCTATCTCTGTATCTGTATCTCTGTATCTGTATCTCTCTCTCTCTCTCTCTCTCTCTCTCATCTCCGTACTCTAATGGTCCGTACTCACTTCCCCTCGGAGTTGCAGCTGGCCATGCTGCCGTTGGTGGACTCTCGGCTGGGCTGCCGGCTCATGTTGCGCTGCATCTCCACGGCCATGCCCGTCTCCTGGCTCCTCTGGATGGGGCCCGCCTTCGACTTCTTGTCTGTTACGGCATAAAACAACAACACACTTGGCATTTAGTAAAAAGGAAGGCATCCTATTATCAACACAGTGCCTATTATCAGCCATTTCTTACTGCCGTTTCACTTAAAATGAGGATTTACCCAGTGAAAAAGTGTGTATGTGTGTGTGTGTGTGTGTGTGTGTGTGTCTGTCTGTGTCTGTGTGTGTCTGTGTGTGTCTGTGTGTCCTGGCTACGCTGGATGGGGCCAGCCTTGGACTTCTTGTCTGTGTAACAGTGTAAAATATAACATTTTTCATTTTTCTTTTATTTATGTGGAACTTATGGAGAAACATGTCTCTCTGTGTCTCTCTCCATCTCTGTCTTTCTTGCTCTACCTGACGTATTTCAGCCATAAAGTGCTTAAAGTGTTAGTAAGGTTGCCTGGCAACATTGCTTCAAAAGTTGCCCAGTGTATCATCAATGATCTTACCACCTCAGCACTACAGTCTGATTTAGACTGTTTTAGAGTTTTTGGAGCACACTGGAATTCTGGGATGTGCACCCCACACAGCAAAAAGTTGGTCCGGCCTATAGCTGCCCAACACATTTCACATTACACTTGACCCACGTAGCGCAATGCATTATGGTCCATTACTGGGCCAGCCCTGGTAGCCACCAGGTGGTACATATGGTAGTTACTGTGTAGTATTTCATATCTATTAAATATTGGTTAGCAGAGATGGCGTATTAGTGGACCATAATTCATTGTGTGGGCCAAGTAGAATAGAATACAATAAAATGACTATACACATGTACAATGAGATTAAAAGCAGCTCATTGTCCAGTACAGATATGTATGTAGAATATTTAGAATAAAATAGAACATATAATAAAATAAATAATAGGGCAAGAAAAGATAAAGGAATAAAACATGGTGGTAGTTTGCACAGTTCTAACGCACTATATACAGTACATGTGCAAAAAAGAACAAATGAGATTTTATATAGAGTGTGATATGCAGTGTGGGTTATTGCACATGAATTAAATATTGCACAGTAATGATAATACTATGCTATGGATAGTGGATATTGGACAATGACAGTAATGATATTGTGTGAGTGTAAGTGTGAGTGAAATGTGTGAGCCAGCTCTTGGCAAGACCAACTCTCCGCCGGTAACTTGTTAATAGTAGTAGTCTATTTGTTTAGTGCCTGTATTTGAAAAAAATATATTTCCATTTTAGAATAGAGAAAACAAACCTTTATATTGTTTTCCACCATGTTCTGTCCCTTTGTCGGTCTTGAAAAAAGACCACTTAATAAGAGACATTTCTTACATCAGAAATGATCCAGTGTCTGAGTTACAGAAATCCAGTGGCTGGACAGCCCAGTCTGCTGTTCTTTATTGTCACAACAGTGACCCGAACAACAACCCAGAAGCTGAGTGGCACTAGATTTATACATACTGGGTTAGAAGAACTCAACTAAGGGTTGTAAAAGCTTCAAGCCAGCATCTGGGTTGAGAAAATAAGCCAGCATTTTTGCCCTAGAAACCCAAAAGGCAGTAACTACATATTTTGCCAAAACTAAATTTAGACTGGAATTTGACTTTGGAAATTGATACCTCTTTTGTGCTGTGACTAAATCTCTTGCTTATTTGACTGGGCAGTATAACAACTTTAAAGGCATTTTTCTCAGTTGTTTCAATGTTTCTCAATGTTCACACAGTTACTGTAGTTTGCCGTTGTAGGGCAGAGCTCAATGGCACCACATTGGGTTAAAAGAAGTCAACTAAGGGTTGCAACAGCTTCAACCCAGCGTTGGGATTGATGAAATAACCCAGCATTTATTATTATTATTATTATTATTAATAATAATACATTTTATTTAGAAACACATTTCTAAACACTCAACTACACTTGGGTGGGTATGCTAACTAAAACAGATGAGTTTTGAGTCTAAGTTGAGTTTGAGTTTAAACAGGGAAAGACAGTCAACGTTACGGATGTCTGGAGAGAGCGAGTTCCAGAGCTGGGGAGCAGATAGTACTCAGGCGGGTGGACGGCATAGTAAGGGGGATGGAGGAGGAAGATCCAAGGGAGTGACAGGAAGTGGCAATGTGGAGAAGATCAGACAGATACGGAGGGCCGAGTGTAGAGTGTAGAGGGTAGAGTGTGTGACCCTTTGTCATGTGATGATGGGTGTGGTTTACAGCTGCACCCCCATTGATCCAGAGATTTCACGCCTGGTTCGCTACCATCATGCCAGACGTGAAACAGCCTTTTGGATAAAAGGTGAAATGTCTTCAAGGTACTAAAAGAAATCCAGTTGCTTGCAACTTAGCTCCTTTTACTAACATGACCTGGGTTAATGAGAATCCTCACAGACATGTAGAGTGTAGAGTGTAGCGTGTAGAGTGTAGCGTGTAGAGTGTAGCGTGTAGAGTGTAGAGTGTGGAGTGTAGAGTGTAGAGTGTGTCTCACCCCCTCCGCTGATCTGGGAAGTGCTGCGGCTGCGGCGGTTGCCCACGATGGACACGACCCGCGCGCTGATGCTGGAGCGTCGCTTCTTCCCGGACCCGCCCACCGTGCCCAGCGCCGTGTCTGATTGGCTGCCGTCGGTGCGCTCGGGCGTGTAGATCTCGCCGCTCACACTGGTGCTCTTCATCATGCTCTGGCCACCAGAGCCACGCACCTGCCTGCTGCAGGCACACACGGCATGGATGGGGGGATGGAGAGATGGAGAGAGATGGGGGGATGGAGAGACAGAAAAAGAGAGACAGATGGATAGAGATGGGAGGATGGAGACAGACAGAGGGAGAGAGAGTGAGGGAGAAAGAGATACAGAGGGATAGAGATGGGAGGATGGAGACAGAGAGAGGGAGAAAGAGAGACAGAGGGATAGAGATGGGAGGATGGAGACAGAGAGAGGGAGAGAGAGTGAGGGAGAAAGAGAGACAGAGGGATATAGATGGCAGGATGGAGAAATGGAGAGAGAGAGAAACAGAGGGAGAGAGAGAGCAAGAGAGAGACAGATAGAATGGTTGTGTGTGTGACAGAGAGAAGGGGAGAGAGGACCAGAAAGTAATAGAGAAAGAGAGATAGAGAAAGAAAAGCAAAGGGAGAGAGAGAGAGTAAAGAGACGATGGAGTCATACAAAGGCAGGGGTAAAAATGAAATAGAAGAAATGAAGGATGACAATGAAAGAATGGAGAGCAAAAGCAAAAAAAGAAAGAGAAAAAGGAACCAGGAGAGAAAAAAAGAGAGACAAGCAGTGGGGAAAAATGAAAGGAAAGGAAGAGAAAAGTTATGAGAGAAGAGGAAGGGAAGAGCAGAAAGCAAACAAGTGATATGAGAAAGGAAAAAAACAGTGTGAAAAGAAACGCCAGGAGAGAAACGAGCATGAGGGTTGAATTGAACAAGAACAAATGAATGAATGAATGAATGAATGAATGAATGGGAGAGATCAAGGGAGTGGAAACAAACTGGAGGTTAGTACATGACTGAAATTTTTATTCTGAATTAGTACATTACTGAAATGTTACACTGAATCATGTCTACCCAATTATCTATTGCTGTTTACTTGTAGTCTGCAGGATACACAACACAACACAACTGACAGAACAAATGTACACCATCTCAAAAAGTCTAGTCCATGTGCAGTAGATAGGTATTCTTCAAACATTACTGTATACAAACAGAAGACCCAAATGCTCAAATGGCTGATTCAAATGAGATGTTGATATTATACTGTATTTAAAACAGTGACGCCTGAATTGATACAGGTGAAATGAGCCTCAAGTCAAGCATCTAACAACACTGTTTGGCAGAGACTGATTAATGGCTTAATGGAATTACAAACTCATATTTTCTACTCCACCACCTCTAATAGTCACGGTTCTTGAGTGCCCCTCTTTCCACCCTTTTTGCCATAACTTCCCCCTCAGTCTGTTTTAGAATAAGTCATTGTCGGTACCTGATCCGTACCACCTGCCTGATGTATTCTGCACATGTGCATAATTATGTATAAGGGAAAAGGACCAATTTTCCTGCTCAATTTGTACCAGACATATGGCACTGAACCGCTTGATGGCTAAGCAAAACAACTGGCAGTTTCTTTATTTCACAGACTCTGTTGAATCCATTTCATTTACGACTACAACATTTTGTGGTTGTCTGCATGGTTCAGACAGGCGGTACAGATCTAGTAACTCATAAATCATCTGTCCAAACACTGTCTGCAGTGCTGGAAACACGAGACGCAGAGCTGCCAGACTCGCTGGCTCCCCCTGGCTGTGTGGAGGAGATGGCGGGTGTCAGTCCCCTCTGAAGGTGTAAAGGTGCTGCAGGAGAGGCTGCCCACACTGCCAGCCCCCCCTGCCACCACTACCTGCCCAGGTAGAGGGGGCAGCGAAGTGTGGAGAGGAAGGGTGGCACTGGGTCTCTCAGCGGGGGTCTGGAGGGGGGTGAGGGAGGGGCGGCCGGGGCAGTTGGGGCAGTTGGGGCAGTTGCAGGATAAGGGCACTTCAGGGACGGAGTCAGGCCTGGGATTTGGCACACCACAGCAGCGGAGGTAGGGGAGGAAGCATGCAAGAAGGGTGCTGGAATGCACACACACACACACACGGGTGAACATGCGCACACACACACATAAACAAACATACACACAATGCACAAGCACAGCCAGGACTCAGAACAAGATATGCACACACACACCATAATGGAACTACTACAAGAACTGGTATATAGTTGCAAATGTAAAGAACAAGTAATGAAATGAATGAGCAATTCAATCAGTGTAGCACAGACAGGCTGATTAAGGATTGAAAGTGGATTGAAAGATGTGTTTGGATTGAAGTCAGGATTTGAAAGAAACACCCATATCTCCCTGCATGGCCACAAGGTTTCTGTTCGAGTGTAGGCACGGAGATGGTGACAGGGTGGGGTGGGTGGTGTCAGGTGGGGGGGTCGGGGGAGTCGGGTCCAGTGATGTCATGATGAGTTTCCTGTGCTCCTGCTGTCGTCATCATCTCACACTTCGTCTGGGCAGGGACAGGTGCAGAGGCGGGGACGGTTGCCATGGTTACCTGACGTCCCCGGCGACGGTGTGGCGCCTGCGTTTGAGCTCCTCAGAGAAGCGTCTCTTGCCCAGGCTGCGCCTGTTCTGCTCCTCCGTCCCGTTCACCCCCCACGAGATACGCCTCTCCTTCTTCTCCTCCCCCTTACAGCTCTCCAGGGACTTGGATCTGTGTGTGTGTGTGTGTGTGTGTGTGTGTGTGTGTGTGTGTGTGTGTATACGTTGTGCATATGTAAGTATGTGCGTGATTTCATACATGGGAGAATGTGTATGTGTGTGCATATGTGTGTGTGTGTGTGTGTGTGTGTGTGTGTGTGTGTGTGTGTGCGTGTGTGTACAGGTATGGTGTGTGTATGTAAGTATGTGTTGCATGCATGGGAGGAGTATGTGGTTGTGTGTGTGTGTGTGTGTATGTGTGTATGTGTGATAAATGGGTGGCATAGCAGGCAGGTGAAGACAGGACAAAAAGGCATGCAAGATTAAAAAAAAACAACAAACAAAAAAATAAATACAATACAAAGAGACACATAGACACACATGCAAAGTCAAAGCCATGCAAACTATTAACACAACAGCCAACAGCTGCATGCATTTCAGTGCCCGATTCTTCCCTACAGAACAAATTTGGAAAGCTGCCTCTTTGTTTGTTTGGAAATTACTGACTCGTGATCTGAGAGAACACTGCCATGTAATTCATAGTGAGTAAGACAAGAAATTGATAGTGGGACATGAGTCAACAAGAAAAAGAGAGGGGGGAAAAGAATAGTTAGCTGAGAGAGAGAGAGTTCAATAATCTCATTTTTTAAGATGAAGACCTGTGGAGAGACAGAGAGAAAAGACAGAGGAAGAGAGAGACAAAGAAAGAAAGAGAGACAGAGAGAGATAGAGAAAGAAAGAGTGGGAGACCAGTGAAGAGAGAGAGAGAGAAAGAGAGAGACCAAAGTACCGTGCAAAGACAAAAGACTGTAACTTCAATTTTGGGCAAAAATGAATTATTGTCAGTTGTGAAACAATAAACATCAGTTTTATTTTTTGCCATAATGCCACTTTTTTTTCTGCACACTCTGGTGAGTTAAGGTATTTTGCCTTTGTAGGGCAGTGTACACCATGGTGGTTTTATAATAACTGGACAAAGGGAGGAAGTCCATGGGAAATTTATGGAAAGTAATTTTAGTATAATATAATTTTAGTATAAAGTCATTTTTTTCTCAGTTTCACACTCTAGCGAGTTAAGGTCTTTTCCCTTTGTAGGGCAGTGCAGTCAGTGAAAGAGGCAAGTCAAGGCGAGGCAAGGCCATGGGGGTGGCCGCGGGGATGCCTGACCTGATGCGTCCGCCGCGGGGGTCCTCAGAGCGGACGGACATGTAGGAGGCGCTGCTGAGGCGGGAGGCACTGCTGGCGTGGGACAGGGCCGACGCGTCACTCAGCTCGCTGTCCGAGGAGCGGCCCGACACGTTATCACTGCTGCGCCGCTGCTGCTTGTACATCTGAGGGAGGGACACACACATGCACACACAAGTGAATGTTGTATGTATGCTGATGTGTGCAATATGGTGATTTGTTTGTAATGTGTATTTATTATGTGTAATGTGTATTATGTGTATGCTACGAGACACCTTAATTTCCTTCGGAATTAATGAAGTTACTCTACTCTACTCTACACACACACAGGCACACACACACACACACACACACACACACACACACACACACACACACACACACACACACACACACAATAGCATGCATGCCCACATGCATGCACACACACATACACAGACACACACACACACACATACACACACACACACATACACACTTTCTTCAAAACTTGCTCAGACATTATTTAGTTATATGACACAAACACAAGCATACACGCACTCAGACACATATGCACACATGCGCACCTACATGTGCCTGTAGACAGGCACACCTACATGCGATGTGCATGTGTACACACACAAACTCACTCACACATACGTATGCACACAAGCATACACACTTCCCACTTCTCTCTTCCTATCTTACTTTTATCATCTCTTCCTATCTCTCCATCTCTCCCTCCCTACCTCCCTCCCTTCCTTGCTCTCTCACTATCAACCTCTGTCTCTTTCTCTCCCTGCCTCACTCTCTCACTCTCAATCTCCCTCCCTGCCTCCCTCTCACTCTCTCTCTCTCTTTCTCCCTGTATCCCCCTCTGCCTCTCTTTCTCTTCCTCGTTGTCCATCTCTTTGTCTCTCTTCATTTTTTGCTCTCTCCCTCCCACCCTCCCCCCTCACCTCTCTCTTGGCTTTGAGCTCTGTCTCCTGCTGAGGTCCTGAGCTGGATGGCTTGATGGTGCGAACCTTCATCTGCAGCTGCCGCGCTCGCTCCTCCACCGCCAGAGCTGTAGACAGAGGAGGAGAGAGGGGTGGGGGGGGGAGGGGGGGGGGGGGTGGAAAGAGAGAGAAAGAGAGAGAGAAAGAGAGCGAGAAAAGCAAGTGTAGAGAACAGAGAGAAAGAGAAGGAGAAAGAAAGAAGGGGAAGTGAGAAGTAAGAAAAGCAAGATAGGGATAAGAAGATAGGAAAGAGAGGGATTAAAACAAATGGAGAGTAAAAGAAAGAGGTGGAGAGGATTAACAAAAGAAATGGAGAGAAAGATAGAGAAGAAATGGAAGAAAGAGAGGGTATTGGTATCATTACTATAACAAAGTACTACTGATTCCTTTTTACTTGCTTTGCTGAACAATACAACACATGATAGACACAAACAAACTGAATTGTTATTGGACTGCAAAATAGAGGTAAAGGGAGAGAGCGAGGGAGAGAGAGGATAGCTGAAGGGAAGATACGTGGAGGTTGCAAGAGCAGGTGGAGTACACAGCCAGGTAGATCAAAGTTAAAATTACAGAGCAAAAATATCAGTCGCCAGTCAGTAAATCAATCATCGCCGCTAAAGGAGAGGAGAGGAGGAGATGAACACTGAGAGATGTGTGACTGGGAGAGGAGAGATGTGTGACCAGTGTGTGATGAAGTGAAAATGGAGTGTCACAGTCAGAAAAATATCACCTTTAAAAAAAGCTAATTTTGTATAGTTTTCTTTTTTTTTTTTGAAAATGACTTGTGTCCTCTGTCCTCTTCTCCCTCCCTGTCTCTTTGTCTCTCTTTCTCTCACAAATACACAAGGTAACACTTTATTTGAAGGTGTCTACATACGGGTGACATGAGCCCTTCATAAGCATTACATGGGACATATCATCAACATTAATGACATTTATTGACACTCATTTGGTTTTTGCAATGTCTGCATTCCACAAAATATCAACTTTAAAAAGCAAATGACTCTTAATGACAACAGTCATTCACATGAATGAAGTGTCATTATTGTTCATGATACTATATGTCATGTCATGTTTATAACATGCTCATGCCACTCTTATGAAGACACCTTCAAATAAAGTGTGACCACACATGCTCCAAAAGGACTGTGTTAGCTGTTATGAAGAACAACATGCTACGCAGGCATGCAGTACCATGACATATCTTAACTGTGACCTGTGTCTGTAGAACTGCAAAATATATACTATATATAATATACTTCATACAGTGGGTTTGTCAATTTTGTAATGCCATTGAAGACCCAGGAAAGTCAAAATAATATTGTCTCCTCATTACCAAGCAATGAGCTGTTACTAATCACCTTGCCTATTTTGGGTGAATACAAACATTGCTGCAAGGCAAAATTAGGTCACGAAGTGGTGAAAATATAGGCAGCACTTTCTGTGCGTGGATGGTGCGGGGGTGTCAGCTGAAAATACTGAAACAGTGCCCATGCAATGCTACACTACGCAATGCTACACGAGGCAATGCTATACAGTGCTATACTATGCAATGCTATACTTGCCAATGCTACACTAGGTAATGCTACACTATGCAATGCTACACTAGGCAATGCTATACAATGCCAAACATAACCTCTCCACATAAGCAGTATATGTTTTCAAAGCCACCTTACTTAAAGCATAGAGCACATTTCTTTAGTGAAATTTTGTGAAAAGCTGTTAAACTGCATAACTCTACAGAGCAGTTAGAACTTACTTCAGGGGTTTCCTACATCTTTTTAGACACAGCTTTCTGCTATTACATTACATTTTTTTTATATATATATATATAATTGTTTTATTTAATTATAAATATTGCACTATACACTTTTACTCGGTCTTATGTCTTCATTGTGTCTTAATGTGCTTTATTCTGTGAAACATTCAAGTGGGCAGCAAAGAAAAATTTTATTGTGCAGGGAAACACGTTTTCTAACCATATTATTATTATTATTAAACTTGAACTATTATTACATTTAGCTAATGCTCTTATACAGAGCAACATACAGCGAACTAAGTACAGGGACACTTCCACTGGAGCAATGTGGGGTTAGATGCCTTACTCAGTGACACCTCAGCCATGGAGGAGGGTGCAGTTAAGTGCTAATTATTCACTCACCTGGACACATCTTTTCTCAACTGTTACAGGAATCGAACCTACACTCTAACAAATAATGGGGCCCGTACCGATTCTTCAGAGTGATGCCATAGAATAATCTTTTTTAGTGCTTCAAAGAACTGTTAAGCAACAGTTCTTTAAAGAACCATTTAACACCGATATGACATAGTATAGCCCATTATGATTTGAGGTTCTGAAGAACCATTTCTAATATTAAGAACCTTTCACATAAATATAATGGTTCAATACAGAGTCTTCACTCTCCATGGAACCATCCAGAGATTTAAAGAACTACTTAAGGACCTTGATTCTTTAGAGTGTAGGTCCCTCTGATCCAAAAACCAACTCCTTAACTAAATCAGTTGCCCCACAAAAGTTGCCCTGTTATATTTCAGACGTAACCAAACCAAGTTTTTTTTTACTTGACTGGGTCTTCAAGAAACATCTTGTCCTTGTCTGGATGTTCTGGCATCTACTGGGTTATCAGGCCCCTGACATGCTTTGTGTTTCAAGTGTATAAAAATGTTCTTTATTATCAACATACTTTTAACCACAGAGTGCAGAGTAAGTGAGTGAGTGGAAAAGGAAATGAAATGTTACCTGCATCTTCCTCTGGTTTACTATTTACAACAGCGTCTTCATGAACAGAGCATGAGGACAAGGGATGAGATGAGAGAGGCAGAGAGCAGGAGAGAGACAAATGAAGAGAGAGTGAGAGAGAGACAGTGTGTGTGTGTGTGTGTGTGTGTGTGTGTGTGTGTGTGTGTGTGTGTGTGTGTGTGTGTGTGTGTGTGTGTGTGTGTGTGTGAGAGAGAGCGAGAGAGAGAAAGAGAGAGAGAGAGAATGCTCAGCTCACATACACAGACACACAAGCGCACGCACACACAGAGACACACAGACACACAAGCGCACACACACACACACACACATACACACACACACACACACACACACACACATAAACACACACATAAACCGTGTCTTGGGGAGGATGGAGTGGAGTGAATATATCAGTCACGTCTGTTTGCTGTTTCAGCAGGTTTCATCGACACTCTGGCTTAAGCACATCAATTTGAGGCACACAGGCGCACCTTGAAATACATAGTTTCAGAAACGCGACCCACACGCACACACACACACACACCTGCCAAAATGTACTACATTCACAAACATGCTGATACGGAGAAGCTTTGGCACAGTGAGATGAGGTGCTGGGAAGTTACCTCACACACACACACACTCACACACACACACACACACACACACACACACACACACACACACACACACACACACACACACGTTACCTTGCTCTATGCTGCTGCTCTTGGCCGGGAGCTGTGGGAGCTGACGGCCACGCCCCCTAGGTGCCCCTGATGTAGGGGAGTGGCCACCATGTGACCTGGATAGATAGATAGATAGATAGATAGATAGATAGATAGATAGATAGATAGATAGATAGATAGAGTTAACAAGGACAGAAAAAGAGAATAGATAGATAGATAGATAGATAGATAGATAGATAGATAGATAGATAGATAGATAGATAGATAGACAGACAGACAGACAGACAGACAGACAGACAGACAGACAGGTAGATACAGTTAACAAGGACAGAAAAAGGATAGAGAGATGATAAGACAGTTAGAATAAGAGGACAGTGAAAGAAACAAATAAACAAAACGAACAAAGTGACAGACTGTGAAGACTAAGAGCCTCCCTAAATGCCCATTATGTTGAGTGTCTGTGATCAAGCTCGAGCACCTGTCCAGGCGGGGAGAGTTTGGGCAGGAGCCCCCTGCAGTCTGGCCGAAGGGGCGCAGGGGAAGGGCCTTGCCCCGGCTCCCCCTCAGGATGGAGGTGGGCTGGATCCTGAGCAGGCCCAACAGGGGGCCAGGTGGGGCAGGGCGTGGGGGGGACAGAGAGTGCAAGCACAGGCCATTGTGGTGGTGGTGGTGAGGAGAAGAAATCAAAAGAAAAAAAACGAAGAAGAAATGAAAGAAAATGATGAGAGAAATCAACAGAAAAACAACAGAAGCAATAACCTGAACAAAAAAACATGACAGCCTGAACAAAACATGACAACATAACAGTAATGGCCAAAGTGCTAAACCAAAGACTGGTGATATTAGCATGCTTGACAGACCAAGGTGAAGGAAGAGGGAGGTATACGTGCCCTAAGATCTGAGGTTAAGAGGGTGAAAAATATAGACAGTTCTGGAAAATAATAGATTGTTAAATTAAGGGTAATGCGACTGAAACTGAATTATTGTATTTATTATTAATTTTATTCACCAGACGGTTTATATGTTTTTATATTAGGTATAGCCCTAAACATATAAAAGGTGAATGCACCAACGGTGTACTAGCAAAAAGGGTGACAATGCATTATTTTCTTGTCCAGGTGGCGGGAGGGGCGTGGGTGGGGGCTGTGAGATAGAGTGGGGGGGGTGAGGTGGGGGGGTTGTCTCACCTGTCATTCTCTACGAGTTTCTTATTTGCCTTCTGACAGCCAGGCCTGTCTAGACTCCCAGAATGTCTAAAAGGTTGAAATGATGCAAAATGAATGTGAAAACAAGTTTTTTTTTAAAAGATGACAAGAACTTTTTTTTTTCAAAAAAAAAAGAGCAAAGGCAAAAAATAAGACTGAAAGCAAATGACTGTTTTGATCCAAGCCCACGCAAAATCTTGCTATGGTCAGGAAAGATACTCGGAGACATCTGGTTTTGTTTGGCTCACTGCATACAGCATTCTCACACTTCTCAAGGTGAATGCAGTATACTGAATGATTTAGTAGACCAATACTGTACATAGTACGCAGTTTGAGACATACCCAATATGCTTGCCGTTAAAATTGTTACATCGTCTAAAACTGTGTGTGCGTGTGTGTGTGTGTGTGTGTGTGTATGTGTGTGTGTGTGTGTGTGCGTGTGTGTGTGTGTGTGTGTCAAAGAAAGAAAGGCAAGACGTTTCCCTGTTTCCTGTACTGTACCTGTCCCGCTCAGGTGAGTGGAATCCTGTGTCCGGCCTCAGACAGGTCGTGCTGGCACTCCTCACCCTGTCCAGACATGGCTGGAGATCACTGTACAGAAAAGAAGAAAGAAAGAAAAAAAAACAAAGAAAGAAAGAAAGAAAGAAAGCCAGAAAGAAAGAAAGAAAGCCAGAAAGAAAGATGTAGGTTAAATCTTACTCAAAAGCCAACCTAAAACTGCACTGCAAACAACAGGCTGGATTGGTACCATGGTACCTTGAGATTAACACAAATCTCCATGAGTGACAACATTTGCAGTCAGTCCCAAGGGCTTTTGACAGTGCATCGATTTCTGTTGGAAAACTGCCATCGAAATTCATGACTAACACATGCAGATTTTGACATTTGAGTGAGTCTCGATTTTGGACCAACACAAATGGCAGATGGTCCCACTCACAAGATCAGTATGAGATCCAAGTCAGATATACAGTACAGTACAGTACACTACATGGTCTGTTTACATATTATTATAAATATTGTAAGTAATTTCAACTTCATTCTGGGTAGCAATCACATCCTCTATCTATTTGTCGGTCTGTCTGTCTGTCTATCTGTCTGTCTGTCTATCTACAGTATGTATCCAGTTTTCTTTATCATCCCCCCTCCCCCATCCGTCTCTTACCTAACGCTGACCTCATCAGTGAATCTGAGAACACGCTGAGGGATGGCACTGCGGGGAGAGGCCATGCCCCCCTCCTGTCGCCGTGACGACTTGCTTTTTAAGCATGCAGGAAGGGTGGAACTTTTTTTGTGTGCAGGAAAGAAAGATATAAAAATGAGCAAGCATGCAAGACAGAGAAAAACAATAAGTAAATAAAAAGCAAATACACTGGAAGACATTAGTACTTGTAAAGGCTAAACACAGAAGTGATGTCGCACACACAATGATGGGTTGGGTAAGACAGCAGGAGATGATGGAAACAACTGTATCGAAGACTCCTCTTCAAAAAACAATATAAATATGATCGCAGCTGATCGCAGTCTAGCCTAGCGCACCTGGGCTAAGTGTTGTGCCTCTTACAAATGTTCAACCCAACTCTGGCTAAAAACCTCGGCTTAGTGTTGTCCCTCTCACACATGTATCCTTGCTACACTGGAGGCATGTTTTTGCTGAATTAAGCCTTGGTCCTGCAGTCATGGCAAGGACATAACATAACCTTCTGACATGTACTACTGTACACAGATGGGGCAAACTGCCAGTGGCAAGACCAACATCAAGCTACTGGGGACTGGGGTTAGAAGAGTGACTATGAAGTATGATGTAATAGAGTGGAAATGGCCAATGAAACACATTTTGGAATTATTGACATAAATCTGAAGTGCTATATAATGGTAAAGCAAAAGTAGTTAGCACAGATAGCTGGAGCATATAGGCTGAGACAGTTACAGTGTTATGCTTGCCCTACTCTACCTAAGGAGATGCGCAAGGAATGATGGTTTACCCTGATGTAGTTGTTCAACTGAATCACAGGGAAAATGCACAGTTAAGTCTGGCTCTGTGTCTGAATGTTTAGGAAGCTAATAGCATAAATGAAATAAGTTCTCTGTGGATATAACATACTAAGGTTGTGGTGTACTGTGGTGTTAGCCTGGTAAACCAGCCCCTCATACTTCACTTTGTTTTGTACAGAGGGTCTGGCACAGGTCTCATTGAAATGACTGGTTGTAGACAGAATCCTTCCTAGCCAAATCAGTGCAAACAGCGGGTGTTCGTAAGCGTTCGTGAGCATTCGTTGTTAGTCTGTTAGTTTCTGGAAAGCTTCATAACTTCCTTCACAATAATGTTTGTGTGAAGGCAGACCCAATCTTTTAAAATTTCCACACCTCCAGGAAGAAAAACATTTCTCAATACACCACAGCCAATACAGTACAAAACAAAGGGACGTACGAGGGGCTGGTTTACCAGGCTACTGTGGTGTAGCCAGTCAAGAGACATGTGAGTCCATGTCTATTCTGTTCTCTTGCACCTCTCCCTGCACTGAAGGACATCTATACAAGGAGAGTTAAGTCCAGAGCCCAAAAAATTATTAAAGACAATACTCATCCAAACAATGGACTATTTAAGAAGCTTAAGTCTGGAAGGAGACTACGTTGTCATAAAACAAAGACAGAAAGACTAAGGAAAAGCTTCTTCCCTCAGGCCATTCGTCTTATGAATTCAACCTAAACCCCCTCCCCCCACCACCTTCAGCACACTTTTTGCAGAGGCCAATTCATTTCACTACATGCGTCACGAAAGTGACTCTATGTATGTGACAAATAAAGTATCCTTGTATCCTTGTATCCTTGTATCCTTGTATCAAAGGAACGATACTCTGTTATGCAAGGCTTGGGCCATTACAGCAGCATCACTTACTGACAGTGCTGGCATCAGTCCAAAGCAAACCTCTGAAATAGAAATGCACTTGTTCCTGGACGTATAAAAATTAATCATGCAATGTGCATGGATAACCCCAGAAACACCAGAGGCTCTAAATGCAGATTAAATACAATTCTGCTTACATAAACCCATCAACCCTGCTTTTCCGAAAACGATAGATTAAATGCACACATGCACACACATAGAACTTCACCCCCAACACACTCAGAGAGAGAGAAAGAGAGAGGTAGAGAGAGAGAGAGAGAGAGAGAGAGCGAGTGTGAGAGAGAGAGAGCATCCATACAAGAGATTATGAGCTTCTCCACAATATAGAATAAAATAATTCTATAATGTATAGAATTATGTTCGCAGATAGCAGCCACAATCCCACCCTAGAAAGTTCTCTCTCCTTCCTTCTATCCATGTCTTTGTGCTAGCCGCAACATTTTCTTCTGCAAAACAACACACTGACACCTAAGCAGTGCCAATCTCTTAATCGGAAAATATCCAACAACCCATTCAGACAACTAAAATTGTGTTACAGGGGAGTGCAACACAGCAAGTTGGTTTGTGAAGTTCGACAGCTAATTAGCTCTTAGAAGCAGAGGAGACAGAATATTTGCAGTCAACCGCCGTCTTTGCATTGCGAAGTTTCACAATGCATATCTATGTGTGATTCCTTACGGTGGGGTGTCTCCTCTGATGTAGAAAGTCTGTGTTCAAGACATTAATACACCCCACACACTTGAAAGCAAGGCTGGACCAGAAGTTAATAACAGAAATGAGTGACTTCATGTTGTAGTGTTATTTAATGTGCTGCTAGCTCAATTTGTTTCCCCTGTCTCCACTA
>CM059281.1:13458363-13475863 GCA_030347295.1 Setipinna tenuifilis
AAGGAACCTTATCGTGTTCAGGAACTGGGATCCGTGGTGAGGCTATGGTCCAGCACCAAAGGCGAGAGGGACTACAGAGAACCCTGGCAGAGGTCTTCACGGCTTAGTCGTAAATGCTGACACACAGTAAATTTTAAATGGAAGTTTACTTTAAAAAGCAAGGAAACCAACTGCTTTGAAAAAAAAAAAACTAGACTAGAGTGGACTTGGAATTGAAAGTTGAACTTACAAGCCATTACTTAGTGCAATGTTGCTTGTAAACTCAACTTTCATTTTCATGTCCACTTAAGTCTGTTTTTTTTCCCAAGGCAATTAGTTTCCTTGCTTTTTAAAGTAAGGGCTGCTAATTATAATGTATAGTGCAGTTCTTGTTCTAAAGGGACAAGCCCTCTGGGACTTAGAAGATCACCTCTGGGTTGCTGCACAAACTACAGCCAATGAGTAAAAAATAATTAAAGACCTAAGTGTCTATTAGTTGCTGGCATTTAAGACACCAACTGTTGTCAACGACTTTAAGGGAAACATGTTCGATTGCCAGACTTGACCATAATTAATTAAAAATTGAAAAAAAATGTGTTTAGGTTTTGATGATAATGAGCATGATAACTGTTATTATTGTTGTTATTTTTTAGAATTATTTAGGAAGAGATATTCAAATATTCTAAAGGTTGGTATTGAAAGAGGCATAGATTTGTCATGGTGTTGTATACACCAGTAACAGCCATCTGTTCTTTGATTGCCAGCATTGCCGCCAGATGGTTTGTAACTACAGCATAACATTGAAGGGAACTGAGCTTCATTTGCTCTAAAATGGCGTCTGTCCCTCCCAGCCCTTGTTGGACACTTCAAGTGTTGCCACAGTAATCGATACCCCACACCACACCCCCCCCACATCCCACCCCCACCCCCACCAACCTGTGGACACTACCGTAATACCATCATCATAATCTGTCTCAATGATGCGATGTGATCCTGAGACACACACACACAAACACATGCGCCACACACACACACACACACACACACACACACACAATAAACAAACCAC
This sequence comes from Setipinna tenuifilis, assembly GCA_030347295.1. Classification (NCBI taxonomy): domain Eukaryota; kingdom Metazoa; phylum Chordata; class Actinopteri; order Clupeiformes; family Engraulidae; genus Setipinna; species Setipinna tenuifilis. Next base: position 13,459,412 of record CM059281.1, read on the forward strand.
ATATATCATCAGTACTGCTTGAGCAAGTATATCACCAAGTTGACATGTGTATGAACACACACAGGCACACACCCACATATAGGCGTAGAGGAAAACAGTCTTCAAGGCCAAATCTTGCATGCACTATAAATCAGAATTTGAAATTTCAACAGTGCACATAAAACATCCATCTCTCTCTCTCTCTCTCTCTCTCTCTCTCTCTCTCTCTCTCTCTCTGTTTCACACATACACACACTCTCTGTGTGTTTCTTCCCCCCTCTCTCTCTTGCTTTCTCTCTTTCTCTCTCTCTCTCTCTCTCTCACACACACACACACACGCACACTCACTCTGAAGCTTCTTCTCTCCGTGTGTGTGTCTGCGGGGCAGGTAGGGTGAGGGCTGTGGCAGAGGTATGGAGGACATGTCGTGCGTCTGCAGCTTGTACCAGTGCGGCTGGTCATCCAACATGGCAGTCTCCAGCTCGATCAGGATCTAAAACAGAGACAGGAGGAAGAGGAAGAGCAAGGGGGAGGTGGAGGGGCAAAGGTAAGCAGGAACAGTCAAACACAGAAAGAAGTTAGACACGTGAAGGACTCTTAAAGGAACCAAGGACTCTCTCTCTCTCTCTCTTTCTCTCTCTCTTTCTCTCTCTCTCTCTGTGTTTTATCCACTCAGCAGTACTCACCTATGGCTTTCTCATAGGAGATCCACTGCCTAGCAACACACACACACATGCACACACACACACACACACACACACACACGCACACACACACACACGCACACACACACGAGTGCACACACCTAACACACACACACACACGCACACACACACACCGACACACACACACAGACAGACCTCGCCCAGGAAGTCGCTCTCCTCCTCCTGCACACGGGGTTGGTCCCAGACGGTGATCTCCAGCATGCGCTCCCTGAAGTCTCGGCGGTGCACGTGGGGGTAGAGGAAGGTCTGGTTCCACTTGGGCTCCAGGCTCTTCTTCACCGTCTTCGTCCGCCGCTTGCTCTTGTCACTGGGCACCAGGCACGGTTGGCATCGGTGGGAGAAAGTGAAAGTAAAAACAGATAGAGAGAAAAAGAGAAAGAAGGAGAGAGAGAGAAAGAAAGATAGAGTGAAAGAGAAAGAAAGAGAGCTTAGCTTATTATGATCTATATGATGTGCTCTGAAGAACCTCTTCTAGTGTAAAGAACCTTTCACATAATGTAATGGTTCAACACAAAGTTCTCACCCTCCATGGAACTATTCAGAGACTTTAAGAACATTTTTAACACCTTTATTTTTTAGAGTGCAAGGGGATACTTCTGAGGGCCAAGCAAAAAAAAAACCACTTTCATTGAAAACTGCTTTGCCATCGCTGTAGCTGAAAGGTTGAAAGGTTGTCAGATCTCCGAGGCCCTTTAGTGGGCTACAGTAGGAATCCCAAGCAGTTGCCTATGGTCAGAGGTGGACAAACTGGACTGAAAAAGTAAAAGTCCTGCCATATCTTCATTCTGCCTGTGCTCCTAACACAGGTGATTTCACTAACTAGCTCATCCACCTGGCTGAAGAGTTATGCTAATTAGGATTGGCTGTTTCAGTGGATTGGCTGGAACAAATATGTGGCAGGACTTTTACTTTCTGAACCCGGGATGTCCATCTCTGCCTGTGTTGCCTGTTGGCTAGCTAAGCCTCTACTCCTCAGAGAGGATCTGCACCTACCTGCGGTCGGGAAGGAAGTACATTTTGACGTAAGGGTTCCTGGGCAGGCCGTCGGGCCGAGGGGGCAGGTCTATGGCTTGTAGGACGTTGACTATCAGCTGGTGGCCGACTTTATCGTACCACAGTTTCACCTTAACAAAGAGAGAGAGAAAAAATAGAGACGTTTGTTTTCTGACCTCATATTTAACATTGAAAATTGATTATACAGTAATTGAAGTGCTACATTCTGACTGTATATGAAAAGGTTTAGTATGAGTTTTTCAGAAAGTGAAATATTTTCCATAGATGATAAAGATGTGTGTATTAGTCTGGCCCTGGTGTTAGAGCAGCGCTCACTAAGAGTTGTGCCTGTAGTGTCGTACTTTTTACAGACTTGCTTGTTTTCTGACCTTATTATGAACATTAAAAAATTGACCATTCAGTAATTGATTGTTGCTAATTTTCATATGAGAACACAATGTTCAGTACTGGTGTCAGAGCAGCCTTCACTGACAGTTGCAACTGTAGTCTCAAAATTTGTATTCACCTCTTTTTGGCCTAACTATCCACATCATTTACTACATCATACACTGATCATTTAGTGTAATTGATATATAAGAGTATATACAATTTGTGTGCAATGGTCTGGTAGTGTCGTTGGAACAGCAACTACTGAGATTTGTACTTGTAGCGTCATTATTTTACCTGACTTGTTTTTTGACCTCGTTATCAACACTGAACATTGTTCTTTCACAGTAATTGTAGATATTCTGGTAGATATTCTTATATGACAATACAATGACTTGTAGAGTGTTTCTGGTCCTGATGTCAGAGGACAGCACTCACTGAGAGTTGCCCAGGCAGGATGATTGGCAGCTCCCTGCGCATCCCTGGGCTGGTGGGGGACATCACGGAGATGGACGGCCTCTCCATCTTCTGCGACTCAAAGGAGCTGGAGCCCGCTGTGGACATTTTGGAAGCAGGAATTTTATACCGCAGGTGGGAAAAATCATCATCAATCAACTAAGGCTTGCATAGTTACTGTGTAAAAATCATTCATCTATGTAGAAAGTGTCACAACTCATTGTGTATATAGCTTTGTAGTGGAACCAAGGGCAACAATTTTGAACAATTTTGCCAGGCAATGTACAAATAACTACCATTAGGCCACACATTTTTATTAGAACTTAACTCAAGGCAACTTTTCCAGTCAGAATATTAGGAACCTATCACTCTTAGTTTTTATAACCTTGAGAAATGAAGCAATCTCAGAAAAGTGGGCACAAATCTTGAATAATGGTTTCCCCATGGTTTCCCTTCTGACATTAGTACTTACTTGATTCTAAAGGAGGGTGTGTTGTTTCAGGGATCCTCGGTGTGTCCCTGTGGAAGAGAATCAGATTAATTACCACCTCACACATGTAACGTACAGTACAGTTACATAATGCCACATGCTCTCAGCACACAGTCTACACTCTTAAAAAAAGTGCTGTTTTGAACCAACTCAAAATTACGTTTTTAGTTTTTTTTTAATGTAAAAATATTAAGGCAATGTGTCACATGGATCTTCTTTACATTGGTTTAACTAATATGTTCATGATACTTGACGCGATGCAAATGCAAAAAGATCCATGCAGTCCATTGACTTAATTCCTTAAGTTGGTTAAGCAGCACTATTTGCACCTTGAATCCCTCAGACTACATCACGATGTATCCACAGGTCATCTCAATTGGTGCACCAATGCAAAAACTACACAACCTCTCTAGAAATGCACAAATATACAGTTCAAACACACAGAAAATGCCTAACACACATCCCATTGTACAGCATGGGTTAGGAGTCACTTTTACAAAGGAGTTGGGAATGAGATAGGAAGTGGCATGCTTAAAGCCTCAAAGGGGTCAAAGTTCAATACAAGAACACAATAGGGTCAACGAGGAGCAGAAAGGTGAAAGGTCAGAGTAGGGCGATGGGGGAATTTACTTACTCGTAGTCTCTATGGACCTTTCTCAAGCAGTTATCGGGAAGGATTCGATGGATACATCTTTGAAACGAGGCATGGAGATAAACAGCAATAGTGAGGCCATAAATTATAATGGCTCTCCATTGCCACACAGACTTCATTACACTGACGCTGATGCTAAAGTAAGGGGGCTGGCCAACTAAAATCTAACCTGAGTTGCTTTTAGGTGCTCTCAAAATAAAAAAGAATACATAAATAAATAAATAGAAAAGACAGACAACAATGCTCCATTACGTATTCTGAACTTACCCAATGGGCCTTGAAACAACTATTTCAACTTGAGGTGCGTTTTTAGACTCCAAGATAATGTTGTACACTTCTTTCTTGGTTGCTCCAGGCAACGCCTTTCCATTCCATTGCAGCACCTCATCGCCTGCAAATGAAAATGAGCACCTTAATATGAGAGCAAACCTCAACTACTGAAATAAAATAAATAAAATATAAATACGGCACTGTTTTCTGTACTGTCTATCATATGCATGTCCCTATATACACTTACATGTGGCTAATGTTTCAGTGATTAACATCTACTCAAGCACAAAGAGCTCGAAATTTGTCTTTATTAGAGAACTAGTAAAGGCACTGCACCCTCTTTTTCTGCTCTATGGCAGTGAATATTTATTAGAAGAGACAACATGTCTGACTGTGGCCTTTCTCAAGTATCTCAATTATCGCTCTTGTTACCAACACCTCAATAAGTTTGATTTGGTGTGTGTCAGCGTTCTTTTACAGTAACCAACAAAGAAGCCATCTGGACTGCTTCATGCTACAGCAAACTGGCCCCAAGAAAGCTCAATGGAAAAAGGAACTGTCATACTCTTATAACAGGCATGTTCGGAGGATTAATATTTTGAAGATTATCACACAGCAAAAAATGGAGAGTTAAAATTTCAGAGTTAAACATTTGGGAGTTAACTGTAACTCCCAAAGTGTAATTTTAACAATGTCTGATTTTGAAATGTGTCCAGAGTTGGGGTAATTTCACATTTTGAAAGTGTTCATTCTAACTCTGAAGAGTGTGGAGCTATATAAACCCTCAGCAGTGTTAAAACTCTGTTGGAGTTAACTCAACACTGGTCTTTTTGCTGTGCAGGGTCCAAAGAACAACATATGCAAATTGCTTACAATTCTTTTCAAGACTGTTAAAAAATCCACCACTAAGAACATATGCATTCTACATTGTATTGCGAAGTAGTATGATCTCAACAAGATCTGATGTAAAAGTAGGTACTATCATACTGGTTACACAATACAACACAAGACAACAAACTCAAGACCAAACCACTGCCTGTACCCCCATACGGACCACCTGCATACAATTTCCCATGATGCACACCTGCACGTAAGTGTCCTACGATGTCAGCCAGGCTTCCTTTCTTGACTTTGGTGATGAAGGCCCCAAGCCTCCCTGTCTCGGTCATCTTCCCACCAACCACCTGTAAAGACAAGAGCATTATCTGATGTTCGATAGTCGCCCACTGGCAAAGGACACACTCTAGGCTATCTCAGGGTGTTTGCACACTGGCACTGACATTATTGCGGAGCACTTTCCAATACAACAACTTTGTTTGCCCCTGCACACCAACTGTGCAGCAAACATCATAGGATAGAGGAATAACGTCTGAGTCAAATTCCTTGTACTGTATATGTAAGTATGCTTAGCCAATAAAACTGATTCTGATTCTGATTCCATCTACAGTCTTTATAATAAACAATGAATTGTATTAAGCGTTGTCGACACAAATAGACTCAAATCGTTATCCACATGGTGTCGGCAGCAGAGTTTGACGAGGCTGGTGTGCGGGGGTTGTATTAAAAACAATGAAATATAAACTGATTGAATGTTGGATACGTAGTACACCATACTCTGTCTGTCCCGGTGTGCAGATCATTTTACACTGTATTGCCACATCAGTGCAAATGGCTATACTAATATTTACATTTTAAAAATATATACAAATAATACATGCATATCCGTTTATAATATATGTGGAAGGTGGTATAAAAACATACATTTTAAAATGTACATGTAATTTCTGTGGACATGAAGAGGTTAAATGTACTGTACATGTGCTTGCATACACATTTGCAAATTATGTATGTATGCATGTGTATTACACACATGTATCTGTGCAAAATGTTGTGTATGCATGCATGTCTGCATAATCTGTGTGTGTGTATGAAAATTAAATTAATGTATGTATGCAAGTATGTATGAAAAATCTATGTGTGTTTGTTTGTGTCTGTGTATGTGTGCATGTCTGAGTATGAGTGTGTGTGTGTGTGTGTGCCTTTGGCTTTGGGATGATGAGGGGCCAATAATTGGCTAGTAAAGTGCTCCCCTTCCGCCCCCAGCAGGCTCACCTTAAGGCCCAGGAGGGAGCCGGCTTCTCTGGGCATGGCCGAGCGCTTGCTCAGGGTGATGCGGCCGATTAAATGATCCCCCTCTTTGGATGGATGCCACGTAACCGGATGCTATCCAGAGCACAGCGCAGCGGAGGAGAGAGGAGGGGAGGAGAGGAGAGGAGAGGAGCGGAAAGGGGGGGTGGGGGGATGGAGAGCAGTGGTTTTTAATCCCCTTAGTACACAGCCAACAGAGAATGAGACATGCTCTCACTCATTCGCTCACTCACTCACACTCTCACACGCACTCTCTCGCTCTCAATATCAACCCCCGCCTTTGTTTTTAGCCTCACTCGCACTCTGTCTGTTTGTCTCTGTCTATCTGTCTGTCTGTCTGTCTGTCTGTCTGTCTGTGTGTCTGTCTAAGACAAATGTTATTGCTGCTGAGTGCTCCAGTTGCATCCTGTCCGGCACAGGTCATTTCACACCAACTTGTGCAAACAAATAGCAGCCCTCAGACAGGTATGGACTTGGTGTGTTAACACACACACACACACTCTCTCTCTCTCTCTCTCTCTCTCACTATCTCTCTCTCTGTCATTGCATTCAGTCATATTTACACAAATTCAGATTGACACACTAACAAACACAAAGTGATATGCAAAAACCCCCATGGGTGGTTTGACTTCATTTGACTTGCTTGTACTCTGGCTGGACCGGCTATACTTGTCCAGCAACAATTACATTTGCCTTTTTGTCAACACAATATTTACAGTACTATTGTTTACAGCATTCTATTGTAATTTTTGCTGTTTTATCTAAAAACATACATTACAAAAATGTTACATAATCATTATAAAACCATTGCTCTGATTTTCTCTCTTTCTCCCTCTTTCTCTCTCTCTCTCACACACACACACTCACACACACACACACACACACACACACACACACACACACACACACACACACACACAGTTTAAATATGAAAGCAGCACAGCACCTTTGGTATAGCTGAGACTGAAATGGTTTCTAATTAAACGTGCTTGCACCTGTCTCAGCCTGTCTGCATGTAGGGCTGCAGTGTCATACAGAGCCTGCAGGTGGAGCACTGCTCCTACATCTCTTTCCCTCTGGCACCACAGAAGAAGACAGAGAGAGCGACAGAACGAGAGTGGGAGCGAGAGAGAGAGTGAGAGTGAGAGAGAGAGAGACAGAAACAGAGAGAGAGAGAGAGAGAGAAAAACAGAGAGAGAGAGAGAGAGAGACAGAAACAGAGAGAGGGGGGGGGGGGGGTTGACAGTACTCCACACATACTAAGCTGGAGAAGATGACAGAAAAGGTGGCACAATGTCAAAACTTACATGCCATACAGCTGGGTCCATTGGATAGCAGTCCCAGTCAGCTGAGAAAAAGACACAAATATGCATGTGTGAGAGTGTGTTAAGGGGGAGGAAAAAACTGATGATTATTAATTAATAAATATAGGGTAAGTTATAGTTATACATTCAATACCAATGTATTTAGATGCTTGCTATACATTGCAACACATTTGATGCATCTCACATATCATTTACCATCTTCCTCTGTAACAACAGTTCCATGGAAAATTGACATTTGTGTCACATCCATAACAACAGTAAAATACCATGATGTTTGTAGGATGTTATTATATTAAATTTGCACATTGGCTATTCTTGGCTGTAGAACTTATATTAAAAAATGTACAATTAAAAAAATAATAATAAATAAAATAAATCAAATTATATGTGCTCATGTTCTGTCAGATCCATAACCAGGAACTGTGCCTAAATAATGAATATTATTGTCCCTAAATATGACACTCCCCACAAAATGTATAGCAACACTATCCTAGTTAATAGCTTCCATGAAGTGACCCCTAACTAACCCTGTGACCTAACTTGACCTCTAAGTGACCCCACCAAAGCCTCATGACAACTGTTGCAAATTACTGCTGATAACAGCTTATGTACACAGATTATGTCACGACAGCATAATGGAGGACTTGGTCTTGCGTTAACTTCTGGGACCACAGCTACTGCAAGAACCCAACAAGAAATGTTGGGCCCTGTAGCGAAGGGGAGGAGAAGTCACCCAACCCGGCTTCAAACCCAGTTCTTCGGGTCTACCAAACATGTGCTTTGACCGCAACACCAAAGAGCCAGGCTTGTTGGTATGGTAGTCAGAGCACACCCACAACCCTAGTGATGGTCACTCCATCACAGGCCCTATACAAGATTACACTTTGGGGACCCTCTTATTATCAATAATAATATAACTAGTGTCCTTAAAAAAGGGCCCTGTGTCAATGCTGGGCCCTTAGAACCATCTTACTTAACACTCGCCTCACTGGTGGCACTTCTGGCCAAATTTAAAAAATAGATCCCCAAACCTGACCTGGCCTTAGTCGTAGTCTAGTGGTATCCACTATGTGCTCTTGTACTCTGGGTGGGAACTATGAATAAAAGTTAAAAGCTTAGTAGAACTGAAGTGTCCAGACCTCTTATTAATTTCTTATATATATATATATATATTTTTTTTAAATTAATTAATTAATTAATTTGTTCAGCACCTGCTTAAATTACGGATGTGTGTGCCCTTTTTTTCCTTTTTCGAGACTGGCCTGTCTTTGCCCTGATGTAACCTTGATCTAGCTTTGATATGGCCCTACTTTAGCCTTGGCATGGCCTCCACCTGGCCCTGGTGCTGCCTCGATGTGGCACGGCCTGTGCGTCGTGACTGCTCATCTTAGGGTAGCACCATTTTTTGTTCCCCCACACTTCCTCTGTTCGTTCGTTCGCTCGTTCGTTCGCTTGTTTGCTGCCTCGCTTAGGCGTCACTGTCAGACACTGATGTGCTGACTGATTAATTAAATCCCCAAGGCTCGGTGCCTTGACTGTCAGCTCCAATGATCCTCAGCCATCAGTGCTCCTGTGTCCCCGTGCTTCAACCTCATCCCACACAGCCAGCACACAACCCCCCTCCCCACCACCACCCACTCAGAAACATCTCCATCTCCATTTTTATTTTGGGTGACACAGGTTAGGTATCATCCTTACACAGCATGGTGGGGTGTGGGTGGGGTGGGGAGGGGTAGTGGTGTTAGGATGACATGGGATGTGGGACACATTTCCCCGCAATGAAGCCAAAAAAAGTGTTTTATAAAGCTCCCGGAGCTCCAACGAGATGTTATACAACGTCACGTAAAAGTTTTACGGTCTCATTTGACCAACCCTGATTACATTCGTAAACCTCAGGCCCCTCATTCCTCAGGGCATATACAGTATATAGAGTGAGTCAATCCGCCCCCTACCAAATGTACAACCATATACTGTCAATGTGTATGACTTACACTACCAGCGAAGGCCATGTCAACTGTTTGGGGCAGAGGAGCAATGTTTACAAGCCTGATTTTACTAGGATTCAATCAACCGACTAAAAACTATATCCTGCTCATGTGAGGGAGGGTGTTCAGCTGGCTAGTATTTCATAGAGTTATCATCTAAGTACCAGGGAGGTTCACTGCGGGGGAAACAAATGAACCAAATGCGTATTTTGGAAGTTCAACGTGACAAATGCAGTGACACAAAGACTAAAAGGTGTGGCCATGTTAAACTGTAGCATAAAAGAAAACAGAAAGAAAGAAAGAAAGAAAGAAAGAAAGAAAGAAAGAAAGAAAGAAAGAAAGAAAGAAAGAAAGGGAGAGAGAGAGAGAAAAAAAGAAAGAAAAAGTGCATGTATTTAACCCCTTTCACCCACTGTTCTGCTGTGCTGTGATAGAGGTCAAGGCAACCTTCTTGTAGATCACAGGAAGAGCTGGGGTGGATCAAAGGGGCTCGGGTGAGGTGGGTTTGGGGGCTGAGGAAAGCCTTAGAGAAGTCTGATCAAGGCCTGACACATTAGCACCATGAAACCACATCAGGCAAAAAGAAGGGAAGAGATTTGCAAGCGAAGAGAAGAAAAGAGAAGAGAAGAGAAGAGAAGAGAAGACGAAGACAAAGACAAAGACGAAAACACATAAACAAAAAAAATAGGCTGGGAGGAAGTTAAGCAGATTGGCTTAAGTTCACTTTTTGCCAGAGAGTAAGATGGACAATTGCACCTCTCTGGCAACCAGTAGCTGATGGCATTCTGCAACCCTCTAACCTGTCTTTAAAGACAACCAGCACCATAGGAGCACAGGAATAGTCAAACTCAGTGATCATTGAGTCAGCTGCAAAAAAACCTCAACGTGTTGTGACGATAATGTAAAGTGAGTAGACCCTTTCATCCAGTAATTCGGACAGTAATTTGCAACAGTGAGATTGATTAGAGAGCTACAATAGGCTAGCCCACTACACACATCAGGTGGCAATGGTACTGTACCACCACTGCCCACCCCCCCTTTCCCCTTGCACCCCATTCCCAGTGCCACCTGCTTAGGGGCCAGGGGTGAGTCGAGGGGTGAATGGGCTCGGGGGAGATGGTGGTGTAAAATCAGATGATGCACCATTTTTTTTAGGTTACTAAAAGTCCTGGAGAATAATAAAAAGGCCTGTTTGTTGAGGGGGACAGATGAGTTGTGGGGAGGTTGTTGTCAGGGCACGGCCAAAGCGGCGTTGTGTTAGCTGATGACCCAATTCCGGCTGCCCTGGAACAGAATTGAGAGCAACAGCTTCCCCAGATAAATAAAAAGAGAAGAGAGCATGTCAAAAGACCAATAGGATGGTAAAACATGCTGATTTTTCACAGCCAGATGCATTGCATAGTCCCTCTTTTTGTTTTAAATTATTGTTTCGCTTATTCAAGCATTTGCAATTCATGCATTTGCCTTTAGATAGCATGACACCGTACAGGCATATATATGTTTTAATCAGTAGTTTCTGTGTGCTCCCCTAAAATCTCCAGCTAAATTATTGTTCTGTGACTTGCTGTCCTGTAACTGAAATGAACGGTATCATATGTTCCCACGAAGCACACAGAGCTAAAACTTCTGTTGCTCTCACACTTGAACAAACGAAGGAACTCTTTTTAAGTTTTGTGTTTTCCTGTCTGTCTGCCTGCCTGCTGCCTGTCTGTGCAAAATGCAGCAATAATAATAATAATAATAATAATAATAATAATAATAATAATAATAATAATAATAATACCGGTAATAATAATAATGTGCCTTTCAAATCACCAAAGCACACCAACTAAAAATCTGGCACAAAAAGTCTATTAAACACAGGATCTAACGGTTTCCACTTTAAGTGAGGAAGACTTTTCTTGCATGGGTATTTTAAAATGTTGGCTTGTAAGATCACAACCATCCACCATCATCATGGGCAGTGGAACACAGGAATAAAGAAAACAAAGAGCAAGGAACATGCTGTGCTCTGGGCCCTTGCCGAGATGGACAGCTGACTTTTCAAACAGATCTGTCCCAGATTCACCATAGATCTGATTAACAGAGCGAGCTGCTATTTTTGCTGAACCCAGACAGGAAGAAACAAAAAAAATGTAACCAGAAAACAACAAACATTTCATCCAGCACTGTGAAAAACAGAAACTTTTCCACCGTATCTAAACTGTATAGATTTTAAAGTTTGAGGTGAAGTAAACATAGGACTATGGAGAGTGTCCAGATTCTTTGCACAGAAAGAAAGAGTCTGCTCAACCAGATCCAGTATACTGCATACAGCACAGTGAAAGACAGAAACATTCCCATCATGCCTGAGCTGTGTGTTTTAGAGGGTGTGCTTTGTTATTGCGTGGTGTGCACCATGGAGGTATTATATTAACTGGAGGAAGTTAGGAAGCACCCCCCCACCCCCCCCCCCATTCATTTCAATTGGAAATGCTAGGCTAGTAAATTCAACCAAAATTTAACGGCTTTTCATGGGATGTTAGGGTTAGGGTTAGGGTTGTATGTTTACTGATTTAATCACACACAAACCATAATTATTAACAATAAAAGGGAGAGATTTGGTGCAGCACGGGAGTCTTCTTTTTTTATTTTATTTTATAGGTGCAAAACAACTAACTAACGTTTCGACGCCATGCGTCTTCATCAGAGTCCATTTCTCCATGGACTCTGATGAAGACGCATGGCGTGCTGCACCAAATCTCTCCCTTTTATTGTATGCTGTGTCCTGTCTTGGTTGCACCGGGATTGTCAACCAGAAGCGCGGTTTTTACCCATAATTATTAACAGTCTCTACATCTGTAGATATTCTATAAAACCAATTATCCAAATAAAGTGTGAGCCCAGAGGTGGACAAAGTGGATTTAGAAAGTAAAAGTCCTGCCATGTATTCCTTCTGCCTGTGCTCTCAACACAGGTGATTTCACTAATTATCTCATCTACCGAGGATCAGCTGTTTCAGTGAATTGGCTGAAACAAATATGTGGCAGGACTTTTACTTTCTGAACCCAGGATGTCCGCCTCTGTCTGACCCTAACTGAAGCTCCTCTCCACGCCAGCCCCTCCTACACAGTACATAGTCCCCAACCTTAACATCACACACTTCTCCCTACACTTTTGTGCAGAGCTGCAGCTTGTCAAAAGGCAACACAGACAACTTCTTAGGGCCCCCAGGCCACTACAGGGCCCTTGGGGGCTGACAAACCTTATACTACCATAGTGGCAATACAGTTTTCAAGGAAATTAGGAATTTAGGAATATCATTGCCTGGGGCCCCAAAAATCTAAGACTCTGCAGTCGCCTCTGTCCTTATGAAACATATGCATCTCCAGCACTTATATACAGACCAGTAAATGTCTGCAGTGAACACTTTTCAGCAGAGTTGTCGATTTGAGGTACTATGGAAAATAGTAGTAAACAGGAAACAGATAGACAGTGCTACTCTCTTCCTCTTTTGCCAAATTACTAAAAGTAATAAATTACTATGTGGAGTGGGGGGAGGGGAATCTATGCTGTCATACAAAGCCAAGAGGCAGTAACTACATATTATCAAAATTTAGTTTAGACTTGAAATTGACTTCATAACAACTTTTTTGCTCATAAATGCGACACCATTATTGTACCAACAGCATGTTTGACTGGGCAGTTTTTCAGAGTTTCAGTGTTCACGTAGTTACTGCACTTTGCCTTTGTAGGGCAGTATTATAAATATTAGGAAACAGGAAATGGAAAGCAGTACTTCCTGCCTCTTTTATCAATTTACAGATTAAAAGTCTGCATGAATTACCATGTGGAGTGGGAAAGGATCTATCTTAAATCATAAAAAAGGGGAAACAGAAAGAACTATTCTTTACCTCTTTCGCCGACGCTCTCCATCTCCACATCCTCACAGCTGGTGTACTCGGGCGTAGATCCGCCCTCCTCCTCCGAGCTGCTGATGGACATCTGCCGCTTGTTGCCGCCGCCCCGCCTAACCTTGTACGGGCGTGGCGGGGGCGGCCGCAGGGTCTCGGATTGGTCGGAGCTGAGCGAGTCGATCCTCAGAAGCCCCTCCCCTGGCGGTGCTCCGTGCTCCGCCTTCTTCTCCCAGCGGCCCGGCTTGTGTGTGTGTGCGGCCGGCTCCAGGTGGGCCCCCCCTCCTTTGGGCCCCCACTCCTGCGCGTCCCTGAGCTCCTGGGGCAGAGGCCCCGTACGTGACTGCGACTGTGGAGGCGGCGGCCCGCCGTGGGTCGGCTTGTGCAGGGAGCCCAGGCTCCCGTGTCCCCCACCTCCGCCACCACCACCTCCTCCGCCACCACCCCCTCCTCCTCCTCCTCCTCCTCCTCCCCCCGCGGTCCTGTCCACCGAATACGCCCGGTGGTTCTCCATCAGCGCCTTCCGATCATCCATGGCAGTAGGGCCCCCTCCCCCTCCGCGCCGGGGCCCCAGGCGACCCCCTTGGCCCCCCTCGCGCCCCTCGCCAGCCGGCCCGAGCCCCACCTCGTTCAGGGCCATGTCGCTGTGGTGCCGCTCGTGGCGCACCTTGGACACCTTGGCGTGCATGCGCATCTCCTGCTCCTCCTTCTGCGGCTTGACCGGGTAGCGCGCCAGGTTGGGGTCGCTGCGGTAACGCGTCTGGAACTCTTCCTCCTGTTGCCGCTGACGCTCCGCCTCTTCGTCATGGGCAGAGCGCCTACGGGGGTCCGATGAGGATGTCTGGGTATGTCTGGGGCCACCATCCCTGTTGTCTCCTCCTCCTCCTCCTCCTCCCCCCTCCCCAGGCTCCTCCTCCTGACTCCGCCCCTTCTCCAAGCGACGCCTGTCTCCCGGAGGACGCTCCTCTGAGGACTGCTTTCCTGGGACCCGCCTCCGCTCCCCTCGGCCAATCACCTTTCCGTTCTGTTCATGGAGGGACACGGGTCGCCTCCTGTTAACAGAAAAAAACAGCAACAGAATCAGTCAGTCAGTGTAGCAGCAACTTTTTTATTGTTTACTCCTGGTGATTTATGATTAGACATTAATGGTCTAGAAAAGCCATAGGCATGGAAAACCTGAACTTGAAATACACTATGAATTCTGGGAACAAAGCCATTAGAGTTTTTACATTATACAGAGCTAGACAGCTACATTCATCTAAGATAATTATCAGGACCATCAATACATGAACTCTATTTGTTATTTGATCTGTACTTTGACTTGACACGCTTATAAGCATCTCCACACCCCCAGTAAACCAACAGACCCTGAGATATATTGAATTGTTTATTTTTAGTTACAAAAAAGAGTTATAAAATTTTAATATGAATTATTAGTCTGACCACAAACACCAGTGATGATATAGTATGTATAATATAACATTTATGACGTTTATGACCAGTGTTGAAAACCTGGCTTCAGAAGCTACAATGTCATACCCACTTTTTGTTCCATCCATTTACTAAATCAATTAAATAGTGAAAACACCTGTTTTTATTTCAAAGGTGGCACAAGTAGAACCAGGTGATTTCACTAATTAACTGATTTAGTAAGCCAACAAATAGTGGGTATGGCATTGTAACACTCCTGGCCCACTTCTATGTCACCTGCTTCTATCAAAGCAGATTTTGACTCTTCAAACACATACCCTAATATGACATAAAGAAATTGTATTTATTCATTTATTCATGTATATCGGTTGAAGGGAGAAACACTTTTTCCAACTTGAGTGACCCAATGTCAAAAAACCTATGCAAAGCATTTCTGTGTTTCAAATCTGTCTTTCTCAGTGTGTGTGAAAGAGAGAGACCATCTCCCTCAGGTTAGAGTCAATTAAATATAAAAAAGCCTAGTGCAGAGGTGGAAAGACAGAGAGGCAAAGGGAGAGAGGGAGAGAACGAGAGAGAGTGCAAGAGTGAGAGTGAGAGAACGAAAGAGAGGAAGAAAGAGACCAAGATTGCAGGAGGAAAATAAAAGAGACAGAGAAAGAGAGAGAAAGAGGGAGAGGAAGTGGGGAACAGCAGGGGACTGACTGTGCAAATAAGTTTGTGTTTCCTCCCACACTGGTCCCATGAGAGCACAGCACATCAAATGGGCAAGAGTGCCTCAGCATGTCTTTGAGCTCTCTCCTGGGATTTACTGGCATTTTTCATGTTTCCGGTACACTCATATTCGCTCCAGGTGGTAACGAAGCACTACGCTTGCATTACATTACTGTAGTAAATGGTGGAGGAGTCCTATCCAGGTGCATAGCTAAGGGGTGGTGGGTGGAGGTGGAGGTGGAGGTTGAGGGGGTGGTGGTGGGGTGCAGGGGTAGAGGCTTAGGATGGTTCTAAGGGCCAAGCATCAGCAGGGGTTCTTTTGAGGACACAATGAATATTATTATTATTTATAATAATGGGACATAAAATGTATTTTTTTTTATAAGGCCCAAAATTTCTGACAGCACCACCTGTTCTCATCTGAGTAGCAATACAACAGAGCTAATCATATCTACCCAGACATCTGAAGACTTACAGTATGTTTGGGGACATGTTATCTTTTTTTGGGTCATAACAATGATACCATCGCTGTTATTTAAACATTTCACCAGCGACTCAAGGAAGGTGAGATAAAAGTACTGCAATACAAATGGTAAAATGTGAGTTGCATCTTATCAGGCTGCAGGATGATATAGGCATCATGTGATTTTCCCAAATACCAAGACCAGAAGTAACCTTCAGATGTTGTGTTTTCATAAAAAAGTGGCATTTGCCATGACTTTGCTCACTATGAAGCTCACTATGAGGAAAGTAAATAACTAAGGTCGCAGACTCGCAGTAGTGGGCTAGACACGGCAAGAGAATACAGTAGCAGGCTATCTGTCCCCCTTCTGAACCCCTCCTCACTCCTCATCATTACGACTGTTCAATCTGGTCCCTCCTAAGGGAACTGTGGTTACAGCTATAACCCAGATGCTCATGGCTAATATATTCACATTGATGGCTAATATGTTCAGGTATAGGCCTAATATATTCAGGTACGGGGCTAACATGTTCAGGATCAGAGC
>CM059281.1:13478363-13483363 GCA_030347295.1 Setipinna tenuifilis
AAACCTGAGTATGCAGGTTCAATCCTGGCCTGAGCCCCCCAACCCTTCCTAAACACACACATTATTTTCTGCTATTTCTGATTTATACATATCTGATTACAAATTACAAATCTCAGATTACACATCTCATTTAAGGTTATTAAAAGCTAAAAAACAAGCTTTAAAAATAACTGGCAGTCCTACTGTGGAACACTGTCGACAGAAAGAACTGTGAGCGATTAAACGCAGATATGGTGTTATATAAAACAACACTAAAGAAGGTGGGGCGAGGGCTTAATGTTTGGCAGCAGTGTTAACATACGAATATGCGTCCCACAGGTGAATGGTCACCTCAGCAGACTGCAGGAGCACTTCTCCTTTCTTGAGAGCCTGTTTTAATGAGCGTGCATAAGCATGTGAATTTTTTCACAAGCCCATGACTGATTTGGTCAAAGGTAAATTCACACCCCTCCTCCAAAATACTGGAGAAAGCAAATTATGCAAGTTCAATGGTTCAGAATTTGGGAGATTCTGCATGGACCAATAACAGTGTTAACCGCCAGTAAATTTGTGTAAAATGTATAACTTTGACAAAATTCATAAAAACCTGAACCTCCACAGAACTTCCTTCAGAGAACATACACAAACACAAAGTAGTTCTAAACTAGCTCAGCGGTGCCACACAACACATTGCTTTCCTCAAAGTAGGTCCACCTGAGCTCTTTCTGGATTCGCCATCTCAGCATACTTACACACTACAACTAATGGCTCATCCATGGCTGAAATGCCCTTGAGCAAGGTGTCTAACCCCACACATTGCTCCAGGGACTGTAACTGAAACCCTGTGCTTAAATAACTGTAAGTCTTTCTGGATAAGAGTGTCAGCTCTTAGTAATATAATGTAATGTAATGTAACTTACATGGTGGCATCCTGTAAAAGAGCCCCTCCCCAGTGCTGAGGTCAGTGATGGGTACCTCCAGATAGATAGTCAGTCTTGCCAGAAAGGCCCCAAACCCTGATCCCAGAACAGAACAGGTGGTTCTGGTTCTCTCTGTACTGACTGACTGACTGGGACAATCCACAGGCTGCTTCCTGCACGCAACAGCAGCAACTACCACAAGTGCCTCTGTGTGTGTCTGTGTGTTCAGACTGGGAATAGTATTAGAGGGAGGGAGAGAGGGAGGGAGAAGGAGGGAGGGAGAGAGGGAGAAGGAGGGAGGGAGGGAGGGAGTAAAATACATAAAGAGATCAAAAGGGATAGTGTGAGACAGAGAAAAAGAGCGAGTGAGAGAGAGAGAATAAGGGAGGGTAAAACAAAGAGTGATAGAGAGAGTTTGAGAAAGAGAGGAAGATAGAAAGAGATAGAGAGAGAGGGGGGGGGTAGAAAGGGAGATAAAAAGAGAGAGAGTGAGGGAAGGAGAGAGAGACAGAAACAGAGGGAGGGGGAGAGAGAAAGATAAAGAGAGAGATAGAATGAGAGAGAGGAAGATAGAATGAGAGAGAGAGAGAGAGATAGAATGAGAGAGAGAGAGAGAGAGAGATGGTAGGAGGGAGAGAGGGGGCGCATCAGGCTGCCCTGATTGGATCCAGTTGGCTGGGCTCCAGTCTAATCTGGGCCACATCAGATGCGTCGGCTCCGCAGCTGTCAGCCGCCCAGCAGAACACTCCCAGCACGGATTAGAGGGCCCAGCGCTAATCCCGGCCCACCACGCGCTCCACACTCCCCACTGCTCGCTCTCTCTCTCTATCTCTCTGTCTATCCATCATTTCATCTCTCCATCTCTCCATCTTTCTGTCTCTCTCCACACTCTCCACTGCTTTCTTTCCCTTTCTCTCATTTCATCTCTCCATCTTTCTGTCTCTCTCCACACTCCAAACTGCTCGCTCTCACTCTCTATCTCTCTACCCATCATTTCATCTCTCCATCTCGCCCTTTCTGCCTCTCTCCACACTCCCCATTGCTTGCTCTCGCTCTCTCTCATCTCTCCATCTTTCTGTCTCTCTCTACACTCCCCACTGCAGTCTCTCTCTCTCTCTCTGCTCCCTCTGTCTCTATCATTTCATCTGTCCATCCCTCTCTTCATCCCTTCATCTCTGTCCACACTTGCCATTGTTCTCTCTCTCTATCAATTCATCTCTCCATCCCTCTCTCCATCCTTCTGTCTTTCTCCACACTCACCACTGCTCTTTGCCTCCTCTATCTCTAACATTTCATCTGCCCATCCCTCTCTCCATCCCTTCATCTCTCTCCACACTCACCACTGCTCTCTGCTCCCTTTGCTCTCTATCATTTCATCTCTCCATCCCTCTCTCCATCCTTCTGTCTTTCTCCACACTCACCTCTGCTCTTTCTTTCTCCTCCATCTCTCGCTCTATCATTTCACCTTTTCATCCCACTCTCCATCCTTGTGTCTCATTCCACACTTACCACTGCCATTTCCTCCTGCATCAGGACCATGCCACCCCCTCACCTACAGTAGCTATAGCTCTCAGTCTCTTTCCATCCCTCCATCCCTCTCTCCATCCTTCTGTCTCCCTCTTTCTCACTCTCCATCCTTGTCTGACTTCCATCATGGCAGCAACAAGTAACTATCACAAGGTACTACCTGTAAAACCTGTCTTTTTACTGTAATAAACAATTTGCACACTTACAAAGTTCTCAATTACTCGTTTTGAATGCCAGGGCCCTTGTTATACTGCCAAGGAGGTGTGAAGCCACTTCGAGCTTTTTTTATGGCTTACTGTAAAAACAGCCATATCTTCTGTGTCCTGATCACTAGCATTTTGAAAATTATAGTGTAAAATGCTAAAAATAGTAAAGTTCAAAATGCAACAGGCGTAGTTTTGCTCCTCACTAAACATACCAACTCATTATCATGTTTTAACATACAGTACCCAAAGTTCATTTTACACCACATTTCTCCTGGACTGAACCCTTCAGCAACTGGTCACTGTAAAATGTATAACATTGACAAAAAAACGCTTAACACTTCAGCAACTGGTCACTGCACTTGTAAATGGCCATGTTGCAGCCCTATCCAGTGAGTGATGACATGTGAGTTTAATGCCAGCAAGGCACGTATTGTACAGAAAGACACATGCAGAAAGAAAAATAGAGAGTGTGTGTGAGAGAAAGAGAGAGAGAGAGAGAAAGAGAGAAGTACAAGCTAAATTGTTCATGGCAAGATTACTGCAGAGCGTTCTGTGTGGTCGAGAGAAGCGTCTAAAATAATCCCGCGCCTAATCCCTGAATTAGATCGAATTCCAGCTGTGCGCACATTGGACAGATATGTATGTGTGTGTGGTGTGCGTGTGGTGTGTGTGTGTGTGTGTGTGTGTGTAGGTTCTTTTTTTTCCCTTTCTGCCCCCCCACACCCACCACCCTGGTCTCCTAATGCCATTTAGAGTAAAGCCCTTCTCCTCGAGGCATGGCTGTCCATGTGAACGTAGCCACATGTTCAACCACCCCCACCCCCCCCTGCATGTACAGTGAAATAAAAATTGCTGCTTCACAAACAGCAACCGTAATGAGGGATGACTACAAAATGACAATCCTGAACCAACTCAGAGAGGCGAGGTGGTGGGTGGAAGGGTAATCCTCTAGGGCATTATGGGAACTGTATGTTCCTGGATAGCGTGTGTCTGTGTGTGTGTGTATGTGTGTGTGTGTGTGTGTGTGTGTGTGTGTGCGTGTGTGTGTGTGTGTGTGTGTTGGTGGTAGTGGGGGGGTAGGCAGCTGCAAGAGGCCACCTAACTCCTTTGGTCACATAAACAGAGGCACATTTTTAGTGGTATTATGATTGCCACTCTAAAGACTAATGGATTTTCCTCCTCACTGTCCTTGCAGATGACATGTACTGTAGATGGGTGTCAGTACAGGTGATGTACGAATACCAAGGTGTGCTGATTTTTCCCATTGTGTGTGTGCGTTCTCACGAATATCAGTTAACTAAGAATTAACTTATTATTTGTCGATTATAAGAAAGTTCTTAGAATTAAGATTATAGTAAAACTGCACTGTGTGTGTATGTGTGTGTGTGTCTGAAGTGTCCAGGGAAATTTCTTACAGCACATCTATTCCCTGTAGTATGTCTGTGTGCTTGTGTGTGTGTGTGTGTGTGTGTGTGTGTGTGTGTGCATGTGCATGTGTGTGTGCATGTGTGTGTGTGTGTGTGTGTGTGTGTGTGTGTGTGTGTGTGCGTGTGCGTGTGTGTATGTGTGTGCGTGCGTCTGAAGTGTCCCTGCCCAGGGAAACTTACTTATGGCACATCTATCCCCTTGTGTGTGCCCTCTTCCACTGTGACACTAACAATCCCTAATACTTAAATCCTTGAATGTACGTATACAGTATATGTGTATATGTGATATATGTGTATGATGATGCATATATGCTGCTGGACACCTTAATTTCCTATATTAGATATATTAAGTATCTCTACTCTACTCTATACCAATTACCTGTAAAGTAGTACACCACTCTTATAATTTGTATGTAGGCATTTTACAGTACAAAAAAGTAAATCAGGATGTACTGTAACTGCAATGACAAGACAAATATGAGTTACATAACATCACACTTAAAACACCTACTCTACTGTGTACTGTGCAACAGTGGCATGTACTGTGCCAATCAGAACACAACGAGAGGGCACTGTCTTGTAACCTTATGTTCATGTCAACATGGGCTACAGCATAATGAACAGGGGAACCGCATCTGTGCGGGGGTGGGTGAGTGGGTGCGTGGAAGGGTCTATTGGGAGATATAGAATGAGAGAGAAAAGGAGAGAAAACAGAAATGAGATTAAAGTAATGGACTGGGAGGTAGAGAAAGAGAAGGCACATCGGACTGGGCAGAAAGCTTAGACAGAGAATCAGTCAGTTCATAAAAGGAAGGTTATGTTCTTCAGTTTCCTGTGAATCTCCTGCACCTCTCCATGGTAACCAAATCACTGGGTGAAAAGGGGAAGGTGTGTGTGTGTGTGTGTGTGTGTGTGTGTGTGTGTGTGCGTTTGGGGGGCGG
>CM059281.1:13503363-13675863 GCA_030347295.1 Setipinna tenuifilis
GGTGAGTATTCTGAACTTACATAGACACATTTCACCTTGTGGACAAATAAAGAAAGAATCTAAATCTGAATCCGAATCTGAATCTGAATTCGAATCTGAATCTGAATCTGAATATGAATCGAGTCAAAAGAGGTCTTTTGCACTTCTGCTGAGAGGGACACCGCAAGCAAAATGGCTTTGGATACAAGTCTCACTGCAAAGATGACTCATGTGGACAGACGGACGGACGGACAGACACACACCAAACCAAAAGCCTTAACATTAAGCCTGTGGATGAACGTAGACATGTGTCCTGGCACTTGCTATTTGATTTAGCAAAAAAATCAATAAATAACACAACATACTTAGTATTGGGGTCCCATGTCAAAAATCTGTGCATAGTCAAACACATATATCTATGATCCATAGCAGTGTAAAAGAAAACCTTTAACATTTCTGCAGATCAGTGGATAAAAGGTTGACAATGTGCCACTGCCAGGAGTGCAGCTGTGCTGCAGGTAGTCACCCGATGAGAGTCACCACAGTCACTGAGTATGCCGCCATATGGGAGATGCATCGCTGAACTAAAACGTCAACCAACTTAATTACACAATGACCAATGAATAGGCCAATGCATACGGTTAGGGGCTAAATCCATACTGCAACACACACGCACAAGCACACACATGCTCCCACACAGACACACACACATAAACGCAGACATACTCTCGCATACAGACACACACACACACACGCACGCACTCATACACACACTAATTCACATACATACACAAATGTATACACTTCAGCGATATGCAATAGAGCTACACAATCCAATCCCAAACCCTAATGCATAGCAAGAAGGCATGATATCAACGTTACTTCATAAACATTACTATCTGCTTATCTCCTTTAAGCAACTGAAATGAAGAGTGGCAAGATAAGGCGTGGCTATAGTAATCACCTCTTGTCGTAGTAGTAGTATACATCCATATCAGAGAGAGACATCAATCAAAATCCCCCGTATGAAGAAATCCAAGAGTTGCATCTGAAAAACGCTTAACCAACACCCAGTGGATGGTCTAGCTAGCTGAGTCTCGTGCCCCCATCGTTACTATCGTCCAGATCGCCAGGGCCACGGCCGCTCCATGTCCGACCCGTTTCGATGTTCGCAGCTCGGGGAACGAGCGGCAGACTGCAGGCTCCAGGAGAGTTGGAACCTGGAGGTTGGCTGAGACAGCGCAACGTCTTGGCCTTGCCAGGTAGGTGTGACGTGAGCGGATTAAGACGTTTTTGCGGCGGATACAAGGCGGTGCCTCTGAGGATGTTTGGGGAGGTGGGTGGGGGAGGGGGGTGGGGGTTGGAGGAGGGGCACAGGAGGGAGGTGGTTTATGGGTGGGGTATTAATAGCATGACACCCCCACCTGAAGTTCTAGACTGAGACACTGAGAGGATGGAGCCCAGAGGTCACAAAGGTCAAAAGAAGCAGAAGGCTCCATTCAGAAAGAGTGTAGTGAGATCCCAGTCACTGATTCTCCAATAAAAAGAATGTGGTCTGACATTTCTCACAAACACGCTGTCTAAAAAGCTGTAGGCGACTTTGAACTTGTTCACCTCTCACCCTCCGTAGGCTTGTAGCGAGAGTTCAGATACCCGAGATTTAGAAGAGTCGGGAGTGGGCAGTGAAGTTTTATTTTTTAATTATTATTTTTTTTGTCGTTTTTTTTTTTTTTTAAATAGCATCACAGAGCAAAAGAGGCAAGCGCAGCAGCCAATAGGATCACGTGCTTGCCTCCCCGCCGTCGGAACTGCTGTCAGCAATCCAAGACACCGGATAGCGAGTCGTCATGGAAACCAGGTCGGTGTGCCAAAAACGCCAGCCAACACCGAAAAGGATTCCAAGAGCCCAAGAAAATAAATTAATAAAAGTAAGTAACAACATATGTAGCATGTAAATAACAATAATGTAAGAGATATGCCCCCCAAAGGAAGTTAATAAATAAACAGATAGAAGATCAAGAAAATAAAGACCTGCTATTGACACGAGTGTGCTATTACAAAGACCTCACATATTATCATTCCAATTTATCTCTGTTAGCCAACAACCCTGACTCAAAATGTAAGTAAATGACCATAAAATGACCACCATATCACGCTTCATGTCGCTTACTCAGTTGATGGAATCAAACCTGTGACGAGCCAATCACATGAGCGATGGCCACTGTGACCAGTACAATACACTAGCTGACCTCACCTCCACTTATGGGCAGTGATCAGATAATGGCTCCCAAAGTTAGCTGTTACTAATTAAACCTAATGCTAAGGCTAACACTGACCAGGCTTTTTTGAAAAGTGCGCTCAACTCCAAAAGTGTTTTTATCAGCGTCTTCGGGTGCGGGCAACTGGAAATAGTATATTTGTAGATAGGAAGCCGCACTCTCGGTTATAGTTCTTGTTCTCTGTTTAATGGGTCAGCATGAAGTTACACTGAGGAAGGCCGCTGGGCTGAAACGTCTGTCTTCATGCTGACCCATTAAACAGAGAACAAGAACTATAATCGAGAGTGCGGCTTCCTATCTACAAATAACACTGACCAGGGCCATAGCACAGTGGCCCAACACACAAGCAGTGTCTATGGGCCACACTGCAACACTGTGTAACACTGTGGGCTTAGGGAGCACTGCAATTTCAAATCCTGTGTATGGCCTATACATATCGGCTTTGACAATGAAGTTGACTTTAACTTTGTCTTTGAGCCACTGACTGTACATTCTCTTTTTTGTCAAGCCTCTAGCTCGCTAGGGCCACTACTGCTACTGGGGAACTGGATAGTCAACCCAACAGTTTTTAAAATGACACTTTTGGTCATCAGAAGAAAACCCCTGACAAAACTTGTCCCTTGCATGTAACCCATCCATTAAGTAACCATACCCGATATACGATATACAGGTAAAAATCCAAAGCTATGGGCAGCTAGGGATGCAGCAGCCAGGAAGCAGTTGGAGCTAGATGTCTTGCTCAAGGGCACCTTAGTCATGGGGGAGGGATGGAGGAGAGCGCTGGTCATCCACTATCCCGGTGTGGGGAGTTGAACCTGTGCCCCATCTGGCTGCAGGTCCAACTCTTTAACTCAACGATGTTCCCCTATTAAGATGCCCCTGGCATTGACACATAGCGGAAGTGATCCTATTACGGTACCGGCATAGTCCTTATTATCAGCCACTTCTGTTGCTGTTCCACTTAAAATGAGACTCTATCTGGTGAAAATGGAATAAAAAATGAAAATTGATAAAATCAGCGCCCGTAAACCTTTGGTTTGAGTAAGTGAACTTATTTTATTAAGTGTGCTTGCAGATCTCCCCGTATCTCCCCGTTTATTATTCTCCTAGACCAGATCTTGAAGACGCTACTAGTCCACAGGCTTTGGAGATAGAGACACCGTTCCAACTCTAAAACGACCGGCCCGGTTTGGACATGACCGCCTACATTTCGGTATACCGTACCTCTTGTCGTACGTCCGTTATTGTCGTTTTTCTGCAACTTTTTGGCCCATTGAAAATGAATGGCGAAATGTTGGCACGCATATTTGCAAGCACACTTTTTGCATTTTCTGCGGGAATACAGTCTAGTTTTAAACTGATTTCGCATCCAAATGTCTCTCACCACCGGGCCAATAATAGAGTTGCTTAAGCTACTTTTATATCGGAGGGATGATGGCACTAGATGACGGCACACACTTATTCCTTTGTTCCTGCCTACCTACCCTGCCACCACTGCGTCTGGTTGGTGCCCAGCGACCCAGTGCCAACTGGTGATACCCACTCGCTCTGCTGATGGGGCACCAGTCATTGTATGCCCTCCCACCTGCCCGCCCGTCCGCCTGCATACCTACTCGCCTGCCCGCCTGCACCCATTAGATTGCCCATTTCCAGTTCATAAATAAAATTATATAAACACGCACAAACACAACACACACACACATTAGGAAACAGAGATATTCACACACACACACACACACACAAACACGACTGTCAAATGCTGAGCAGGTGTGTCTAAGGCATTGGTTGGAGGAGTACGGTATGTACAAATCATTTGATTGGGGCAGCAGTTACAGTTTCTCTGGGACTGCATCGAAGAGGAATGTCACAAGAAAAAGAAGAGCGAGAGGGGAGAGAGGGGGCGAGAAGGAGAGAGGCAGAAATAGAGAAAAAGAGTCCATAAACCTCCAACCGCTGCCTTCCTTTAGCCCTACAAACCCAAACTTTATTTTTCAATTAGCTTTTTTTTAAACAATTTTTCTATTTTATTCATTATCCCTCTCTCTTTTATCCAACAAAGCTTTCCCTGTGGAATATCTAAAAGGTTTTTTTATTTTTGTGTTGTTTTACTGTCCCCACACTCTTCAAAGCCAGCTTGATTGCATGAGGATCTGAATTTACAGACCCACTTTCCACCCACTCGGCATCTCCCCCATGAGAATGTGTATGTGTAATCCTTCTCCAAACGGACACACCAGGCGGCTGACTGACACTCCAAACACCCATTACGGCTGCCCCTCCTCGGCCCTACCACTGCTGACACAGAAACGTACAAGAACAGGTTTTTGTTTTTAAACACTACTTTCAGAGGAAAAACGAGCAACTCACAGTCATTAAAACCAGGCATAAAGCAGCTCACGCTGAGATTGTGTCTGTTTTAAATCCTCCATATTTACCAGCCATTAAATAAATGGAAATAGGGGTGGGGGTGGGGGTGGGGGTGGGGGGTGGGCATGTGTATACATTCCTGTAAGCCACATCACAAACAGAGATGATGGTAATGCCCAGGCCAATACAACGGGACAGCTACAGAATGTACTGCTATGGAGACAGAGATAACAATGGCACTATCTGGTACAGGGTGACACAGTGCTCATACACCTGCATTAATTAAAGCAGTGATTCTTAACCATAGGGCCACCTAGAGGGCCGCAAAAAACCGTTAAGATTAATTAAATCTATACAATGTTAATATTATAATAAAATCCAAGCATCCTCGAATATCATGCATCAGATTATTACACAACACTTTATAATGTTGGACTCCAGAAGGAGATTAGGAGGTGTCTTTGAAGATTGTCTTTCATCCAGGTCACATTAGTCAAAGGAACTAAGTTGTAAGCAACTGGGGATCTTTTGGTAGCTTAAAGACGTTTCACCTTTCATCCAAAAGGCTTCTTCAGTTCTGAATTGGGAGGTGTCCTTCCAGTTTTTGCTGTTCGGTGTATCACATTTGCTGGAACCAGGAACTCAGTTAGCAGGACGACTTTATATGACTTTCATATGACAATTGTATATGACATTTTCCTGCAGCTTTGGTGTCTTTTTGGTAAGGTACAGGCATTAACCTCAAAGTTTTGCCACCACAATTCCAGCTCCTTAACCACAGTTACCACAGTTACACACACACACACACACACACACACAGACACACACACACACACACACACACACACACACACACACACACACACACTCCTTAATCACAGTTACACACACACACACACAAAAAAAATGCACGCACGCACACACACGCGCACAAAAACGCACACACACAGAAACACACACAGGCCACCCCTACCCATTTGTTTCTCTTCATAGTAGTAATAGTTCTTTTTATGGTAGGAATACTATCCTATTACATACCTACACATATCACTGCCCAGTAGGAGCAGGTGCCTAAATAAGGGTACTTGTACTCAAAGTTGGTGTGAAAAAAAACTGGCACCAGTTCAAGAACATAAGACAGTTAGAAAAACTGCGAAGTGAGACTGCGAAATCTTCCACAGAAAAATACCTGGATGTGTTTTCCGGTGCTTGACATGGAAAAATACAGAACAGGGAGAGCATTTTATTTTATTTTTTTCCTTTTTTTGACACACAGTCAGTGTCTACCGGATACGTAAACACAGACGGAACACTCTTTTAATAGCTCCCTTGGAAAACTTTCCGAGACTGTCATGGCCCTTCCCCCCTCCACCCCAGAGCAGAATTGGCCCTGATGCGGCCCCGACGTGGCCCCAACGCGGCCCACACTCGCGTCATCCCCGCTGCCTTCCCATGTGTGCTCTCTCTGGGGATGTGTTCTCTGCATGAGTCAGAGTGGGTCATGTGATGAGAGGTTCCCCTCTCGTGGTAGCAGGCAGAGAGAGAGAGAGAGAGAAAGAGAGAGAGAGAGAGAGAGAGAGACAGAGAGAAAGAGAGAGAGAGACAGAGAGAGACAGAGAGATACAGAGAGAGAAATTCTCTTTCTGTGTCTCTCTCTGCCTCTCACATGCACACACACTGACAGAGAGAGAGAGAGAGAGAGAGGGAGGCAAAAAGGGATGCAGGGATGCCCTCATTCTGCCAGGCAGAGGAATATGGTACACAGCATGCATGTGTGTGTGAGAAAGAGAGAGAAGGCAAGAGAGAGAGGGAGAAGGAGAGAGAGAGGGAGAGAAGGAGAGAGAGAGAGAATACATTTCCCCCATCCATTTCTCATACAACACAATTTCCAGTCAAAATGTAGCACACCTCTTCCTGTCTCTCTCTCTTTGTCTGTCTTTCTCTCTGTCTTGGTTGTTTTTATTTTTTTCGTATGTTCATTTGGGTGGTGGGGGTTGGGAAAGTAGTGGAAAATAAAAAAGAAAACAGGGTGGAGTAACTCAAAGAACAATAGAATGGCCATACCTAGAGGTGTATGTGTGTCTTTTTATCACTCATAGAAAATACACTACTAAAAATGCACTACTACAGTTACTGATGGGTTGAATTATCTACATCAATATGTAGCCAAAGCCGTGTATAGATGTATAAAGCCTAAGTCAAAATGAATTAGAAAACTGTAGACACATTCGTTCATATTATGCATTGTGAAATGGAAACGCAGGCCCAATCTGAGACATAGGACACTTTTTTAGATGGCTGATTTTTCTGTATTAGAAAATATGTTTTCATTGATATGGTGATCCTGCGTGTAATTTTACAAAATACGTATTAGCTGTAAGCCATAATCATCAAAATGAAAGCAAACAAGAGTTTGACATTATTTCACTTTGCATGTAAAGATTCAATATAATATATGATTTTCTGTTTTTTAATTCAATTCACAGGACAGGACATCAGGACATAAATTAACTTTTCCACGACGTTCTTATTTGTTAAGATGTGTGTGTACATGTGTGTCTATTTGTCCTGCGGTCTCTTCCTACACTGTCGCTCTTTTTTTTCACGGCTTCCTCTCCTGCAGGCTCGCACACACACTGCAGGCCACCTTGTGGAAGCCGTTGCCATGACAGCAGTGGGAATTAGGGCGGCGTGACAGTGCTGAAAGACACCTGACGAGGGAAATCCTCCTCTCCCTCCATCCTCCTCTCCCTCCATCCTCCTCTCCCTCCATTCATCCCCCTGTGTCATTTCCCTCTCTCTCTCTCTCTCTCTTTTTTTCGCTCTCTTTCTCTCTCTCTCTCTTCTTCTCTCTCTCTCAATGTCAGTCTTCTTTCACTTCCTCTTCAATACCCCCAGCTCTATCTCTCTCCATTCTGTCATCAGCCCCATCTCTCTCTCTCTCTCGCTCACTCGCTCTCTCTGTCTTTCTTTCATTTGTCTGAGTCTATATCTCTCTTTTCTTTCTCTCTCCCTCTTTCTTAATTAGCAGTGTTCTGAGTGCATTGTCAGTTGTTGATAGGTGGGTGGGGAGGGAGAGGGGGTGGCTCTATTTTTGTCCCATCAGCTGATTCTCAGCTGATCTTCTCTCTCCTTCCCCCACCCCATCTTCACTGTTATGTGTGTGTGTGTGTGTGTGTGTGTGTGTGTGTGTGTGTGTGTCAGTGTGTGTGCATGTGAGAGGCACAGAGACACACAGAAAGAGAATCTCTCTCTCTGTCTCTCTCTCTCTCTCTTTCTCTCTCTCTCTCTCTCACACACACACACACACACACACACACCCCAATACTGGGCGTCTCCCTCCCTAGCCGAGGGCCGAGGGAGGCTATCATGAGTGGCATATGGGACTTAGGCAAAATAATGGCAGCTCAATCAGAATTAAGGCTCAGGAAACGAGGCGAGAACGAAAGAGGCAGAAGAGAGAGAGAGAGAGAGAGAGAAAAAAAAACTCCAGCCAATCAATTTTCCCCCAGCCGGGAAGTCAGTCGGTCGGTCAATCGGCTCTCGCTGAGCACCCAGGTGCAATTACCGTCCAAAGCCCCCACCACACCAGCGCTGAGGCAGAGCGGCTGCCCAATCTGTGCCTGAGTACAAACACGTCCGCCTTAATCATTTCAGCTGAGGTCTCTTTTTTTCCGTCTCTGTACTAAGCAGATGCAGGCGGCTGTCAAACGGACAGAATATGGCTCTCCATACTCCGGTGTCTCTACATTCTACGTACTGTGTGATTTGCAATGCTTTACTGAAACTAGCCTTAGGTTTTCATAGTTACTTAAATATGATTCTTAATTGTTTGTAATCTGTCCGGTATGACATGATACAGTATGTCACTACTGTGGATACCTTTCTCATGCCCCACCCTGCTGGATATTTTCAAGCCAGATTCAGTTAACGTAAATAAATCGGTAAATTCAAATGTGAAACATACATACTTCTACACTACACCACATTATACATATTTTACAACACTGCAGTACTTCATCACACAAAATAGACTATGTATTGTCTGCTGAATACCAATTCTCTATTTAGTTACATCTGTACAGCATTTTCGTGTCACAGACTTATTGTATACTGGTTTCTACAGTCTCACTAAGAGAGATTTATTACTTACAACCCAATACTAGTGAAGGATACTATACCACGCACAAACTCAACAAGCAACTGGTTAGCATGCTGCAATATTCAAAATTCCTGAAAGGCCAGATAGTATAATAACTGTAAAATCTCAGAACACACATTTAAAGATGTAGAAAGGAGATACCTTTACTATAAAAGCACATTGGAAGGTAATCCGAAGTAGGGCTGGGTGATTCATCGAAACAAATTGTGATCATAACAAAATCCTGATGATCAGCCTTGGGCACATTTAATCAGTGGTCAAAGAGACTTGGAGCAACTAAAGTTGGTATGTGAAATATGTCAGTGCCTTCAAAGATTTCAATCTAGATGCTCTCAAACTGTCAGTATCAGGGGGGAGAAGAATTTGTGATTATATTCCATATCGGACAATATTGAAAAATATATCGTGATGATATTTTTTCCACTTATTGCCCAGCCCTAATTAAAAGGTAAACCAATCAGGCATTCCAAAAATACTGTAATGACCATTACCATTTCTTGGCAAACAAGTAAACAGTATAGCCAGTAAATGCATTTTTAAACAAAAGTTTGTCACACAGAGCTATTTTTTGTCACTTACAACGGTAAAAACCATACTCAACCATAAAAAAACACATAAACTGATATATCTGTATGTATCCAAACATGTATCATATTAGTTAACAAGTAAACAGTATAACCAGTAAATACATTTTTAATGAAAAGCTATTTTTGAAGAGTTATTTTTTGTCACTTACAGCAGCAAAAGCATACTCAACCATACGCAAACAAAGCCATATAAACTGATATATATTTATGTATCCAAACATGTATCATATTACTAAGTCCACACGGTAATACTGCACCCTTAGTGACGAGGCAGTGCACTTCCTGTGCAAAGGTTCCTACAGGAGCCAATTGGGGCCCAGTCAGATATAGAAGGTGGAAATGACCCAGAAGACTGCTATCGATTAGGCTTGGAGAGCTTTCTACTACAATGAGGCTATTCTTACCCAGCCAGAAAAGGAGAGAGGGAGAGGAAGAGGAAGGGACAGAGTGTGTGAGTGTGAGAGAGAGAGAGAGAGAGAGAGAGAGAGAGAGAGAGAGAGAGAGAGAGAGAGAGAGAGAGAGAGAGAGAGAGAAAAGGAAATGGAGGGATAAAAATGATAAAGATGGGGGGGGGTTGTAAGTGTCTTTGGGCTGATGGATGATCTGAAGAGTCTCTCTCTTTCTCTCTTTTTCTCTCTCTATCTCTCTCTCATACTGGAAAAGAGGAACAGTAGTGCTAAAGACAGGAGAACTTCATCTAAAGAAAAGAGTGGTTGACTTGTTTTGTCAATAACTAAAATATTGTGTTCTAAATAAATGAAAAGCTATTTCAGACACACACAGGAAGTACATACTCCTGTTTATGCATACTTGTACTTATCATGAAACAAGATGCCTTCTGCCATTCAATGCTCACTCACTCACTGACCCTTACTCATAAACTGTCTCATTCTCTGTCTCTCTCATTCACATTCAGACACACACACACAGACACACACACACACACACAACTGCAAAGTTCAAGCAGGCCATATCAGGCAGCTATGTCAGCATGTCATGTTTTGATACTGATGGTGTTTGTTTGTGGTAGTGGTTTGTTGTTGACGTGTGTGTTTTAGGCATATATAGACCACAGACTGTAACAGACCCTTAGAGCAGCCCCCCCACCCCCAATCTCTGTCCAAAATACCCCACACTCTCTCACACACACAAACACACACACACACACACACACACACACACACACACACACACACACACACACACACACACACACACACACACAATAACTAAAGACAGCTTTTGGTCCAGCTGAGAAAAGCTACAAATTACACACACACAGTAATCCACTATTCCTCCAACATTACCCCCGTCCCTCCTCTGTCACACACACACACACACACACACACACACACATGAAGTGACATGCAACTGTATGCAATCAAGCAGTCAGTGCCATCTTATTTTCTCTTTAATGTCATTATACAGTCACTGTAAAGGCAGTCCACATGTGTCTTTGCACTTGTTCCCAGCATTACACACACACACACACACACACACACACCTAAACATATACATGCAAGCACACACACACACACACCTAAACATATACATGCAAGCGTGCACACACACAAAAAAACTACACACACATGCATGCACACACATACACAAACGCACACACACACACTTAAATCATACACACACACACACACACACACACACACACACACACACACACACACACACACACTTAAACCACACACACACACACTTAAATCACATGCACAGCACAAATGTCAGCCGAGTGAGTGATGCACAAGTGAGCAGATTGAGTGCTGCTCAGAGACAAACTGGAGATTTTTCCTGATCAGTCACACATGTCTAAACACACACACACACACACACACACACACACACACACACACACACACACACACACACACACACACACACACACTCAGAGGAATCCTAGGGAGCCCAAGCGGAATGTCTACTCATTAAACTTTCATGCTGTTGAGTTCTGGGAGCACAAAACAGGCTTCTAACCAACCAGAGTCACCATCCCTCTCTACTTTACTTACTTTCTCTCTTTCTCTCCCTCTCTCTCTCTCTCTCTCTCTCTCTCTCTCTCTCTCTCTCTCTCTCTCTCTCTCGCTCTCTCTCTCTCTCTCTCTCTCTCTCTGTCTCTCTCTCTCTCTCTGTCTCTCTCTCTCTCTCTCCGTAATGCAGTGTTCATGTCTGGGGTTTGGATATTACAAATATAAGGATCTGTTTCTATTGATGTGTGTGTGTGTGTGTGTGTGTGTGTGTGTGTGTGTGTGTGCGTGTGTGTGTGTGCGCGCGCAAGCGCATGCACATATGCGTGCATGTGTGTTGCATGTGTGTGCGTGTGTGTGTGTGTGTTTCTGCATGTGTGTGTGCGCACATTTGAAGTGCCTTGCTAAGCAGCCAGAGATTGGCTGGAGGAAAATGATTGGCTGGCTGACCTGGTCCAGAGAGAACACCAGGAACACCGGGAACTCTGGGTAATGATTAGCTAAGTGTTCATCTACAAATACAGACAAGGGAATGGGCACTCTAGCTCACAGTCAAATCTAAACACACACACACACACACGTACCCAATTAGATGAACGTAAATGTAAACTAACACATATTTTATATAAATAATCTAAATTCTAAATAGATATGCAGCATCAACAGGAGCCAAGAAGTTGAATTTTTAAATATTTCAGGAACGGTTTGCAACCATGAGCTATTCTGAGCACTGTTCCATAATTCAGTGTCAACGTTCCTTTTTTTGCTCTCTCCCTGCCAGAAACCTTGAAACCCACCTTCCCTCTGTTTTAACGTAGGCTGAAAAGGAAAAGATCAAAAAATGAAGTTTATATTTTGGTGACAAAAATAGCTCTTTTCACACACACACCCATACACCTAAAATGTATCTACTCCCCCCCACACACACACACTCACACACACATAACCAGGGGAAGGCATGATGGTTGTTCTGGCTGTACTCTTAGGCTGAACTAACACTTCGACTTATATGTAGCCTTAGCATCATATGTATTATTTCACATCACAAGTGAAGATTTTGTGCATTGTTGCTGTATGTGCTGTGCCAGAAATTTAAGACGACTGTTGTTACGATCTTAGCAGTGCCGATAAAATATCAGTGTTTCCCC
Organism: Setipinna tenuifilis; assembly: GCA_030347295.1. Lineage (NCBI taxonomy): Eukaryota > Metazoa > Chordata > Actinopteri > Clupeiformes > Engraulidae > Setipinna > Setipinna tenuifilis. The sequence continues at coordinate 13,515,862 of CM059281.1, forward strand.
GAGGATTTTGTTGCAGCAGTCAGTCAAAAAAAATAAAAAAGGAAAATAACATAAACGGTGACTTCTAACAACTTCTGAGTTAGGAAAGGGAGAGATTGACACTTCAAAATGAGCCGTTGGATGTAGTGCTTCCACAGTGTGCAAATGAAAGGCATTATTTTGATTGCGATCCAAGTGATCAGCAGTCATCATTTTAGCAGTGTTGTTGCACCATTGCTGAATGCTTATGGAGAAACAGTGAAAATATGTTCTGCTTGTCCCTACTGAAGGGTCCATGTTTTAATAAATAATAATAATAATAATAATAATAAACATAATAAATATATATATAACATAATATATTAATATACTATTAGTTATATATACTAATATACTATACATAACATAATACACTTTATTTTTTTTTAAAGCGCCTTTCATGATAACAAAACTCAATGCAGCCTATGCAGTGTTATGGGTAGGACTTCCTCAGTCATCAGTGGCTGGTAAATGTCCAGTGCGAGTGGAAAGACCAGCCGTGATGCTGTGGCTTCCGTGGGCAACAGTCACAGCAGCGTGTCACAAACCGGAATGGAACACACCTGTCAATCACCACCTCTGGACTGCCAAGGTCTGACAGTTCTGGGAACAGGACTGGGGTGGTGGCACATGCATGTGTGTGTGTGTGTGTGTGTGTATGTGTGTGTGTCGGAGTGTGTGTATGCATGCATATGTACACGTGTGTGTGTGTGTGTTCAAGGGTGTGTGTGCGTCTGTGAGCGTCCATGTGTGCTTGCATGCAAGTGTGCATTTGTGTCATCTGCCTTTCAACGTACTAAATGAACTGAATGTAATTTACTTGATTTACTCTTAGTTTTTTATATTTTTTGGTGCTGTTTTAAGTTAAGAGGTAACAAACACAAACACCTCTAACCAGTAATCTCAATATTTTTCCTCCCCGCTGCCACTTTGGGTTTACTGTGCCTATTTCAGCGATCTTATCTTGGTAAAGGGGGAGCTCAGTAGCTATTAGCTTGTTCTGTACAGCGAGAATGAGATTCAGTGTGGCTGAGTTTTACTGACGCCACTAAAAAAGAAGAAGCACAAGTGTTTCTGACATTCAATCCCATTGTAAAGGAACACGTCGCTTTTTGGGGGGAAATAGGCTGATTTTCCAACTCCCTCAGAGTTATACAGTTGAGTTTTTACCACTTTAGAATCTATTCAGCCTATCTCTGATATAATCCAATTCAACGATTTATGCTAGAGAAATAGCTAAAGTGCTATTGCCAGTAAAACTCAACTCAACAACTCAATTTCAAGGGAATTGGAAAATAAGCCGATTTCCCCCAAAAAGTGGAGTGTTTCTTTAAGCATACTATAGCACCAGAAAGATTGCCTTGTACCCTTTACAAACTCCTTCACACGGCTATCCCAACTTTGACTTCTCACAAACCCATTTTGGGTGCCTCTGTGCTAAGAGGAGGCCTGTAATAGGCCTCTTGTTAACCAGTTAGTTGTTAACTTGTTGAGTTCTCCTACTTGTTTATGGGATGTAAACAGGCTCTGTAAAAGGAGACATTTGAAAAGCAGCTAATACTGGGCTCTGTAAAGGCTTCAGAATCAGAATCAGTTTTATTGGCCAAATACACTTACAGTACATATACAAGGAATTTGACTGCGGTAGATGTTAGTAGATGCTAGGCTTGACTGCATCCTAACATACATGCTAGTCTATATGGAAATCTCTAGAATATTCTATATGTTGCTTAGGCCCACACACCTCTCACACAATATATCTCCTTATCCCCTCTCAGCATGCCTCATGTCCTTCTTCTTAACTCTCCTACACACACACACACACACACACACACACACACACACAAACTCCATCCCTCCCTCCCTCACACACACACACACATACACTCACTCCGTCCCTCACACTCACACACACACACACGCTCCCTCACACTCACACACACACGCTCCCTCTCTCTCCCTCTATCCTTCACTCAGTACTTTGCTGTTGTAGTTGATGTTCTCTCTCTCTCTCTCTCTCTCTCTCTCTCTCTCTCTCTCTCTCTCTCTCTCTCTCTCTCTCTCTCTCTCTCGTCCACCAACCCACTCAGCTCATTCATATTTCACTCAGGACTCTATATCTATATTTACTTCAGTGCAAGCCTTTAAAATCCCAACAGGGCAGAAGGCCTCCCTCTCTCCTTCTCTCTCTCCCTCCCTCTCTCTCTCTCTCTCTATCTCTCAAGGCAGAAGGCCTCCCTCTCTCCCTCTCTCTCTCTCTCCCTCTCTCTCTCCCTCTCTCTCTCTCTCTCTCCCTCTCTCTCTCTCTATCTCTCAAGGCAGAAGGCCTCCCTCTCTTCCTCTCTCTCTCTCTCTATCTCTCAAGGCAGAAGGCCTCCCTCTCTCCTTCTCTCTCTCCCTCTCTCTCTCTCTCTCTCTCTCTATCTCTCAAGGCAGAAGGCCTCCCTCTCGCTGGGTTATTCCCCTACTGCAGTGGGTGTGTGGTGGGGTTGCCAGCCAGGCTTAAGGGGGATGCCCACCACTCGGTGCTACCCTGTGTGCACCCTGCTCTGCCATCTCCGGATGGGATTGGGAAGGCGGGGGGGTGGGGGGTGCACGAGGCAAGCCAGGTGACGACACAGTATATTTTTTCTTGGGGGTGGGGCGGAGGGAGGCGTCGGGTGAAGGTAGGTGAGACTAGGAAGTTCAGTACAGCATGCACCCACGGTACTGCTGCAGAACACCGCATGGCAAGTGAACTGCATGCCCCTTTATATACTCAGCAATGCACTACACAAGCCTCATATTCACCCATTCACACACACACTCTCTCACACACACACATACACACACACACACACACATTCATGGCAAAGGCTGCCATGCAAGGCATCAACCAGAATCTCAGGACTAAGATGGGGTTCAGTATCTGGCGCAAGGACAATTAACTTTTCGCTAACCTCTTTCTCAAAAATGACAACTGACCAGTCCTAGCTTCTCAACCATTTCTATGGGCCTGCCAATCTTTCAAGTACAGAAACACAGTGGGTTCTTCTATTCCTAAAGCCTAGAACTAAAGAGGGACATTCAGGGTGTTGATGAAGCGATACGCACGACCCTACTAGCAACCTTTACCTCAGAAAAATGAACAAGAACACCTCTGTTTGTTCCAGGGCAGAAGCTCAGAGCTATGTAATGATAGTTAGATCGAACCACTAGCGACCCTTCGGTTGCTGGACAACTCTTCTACCTTCTGAGCCACTGTCACCTCAAGGATGGTGTGTGTGTGTGTGTGTGGGGGGGGGGGGGGGGTATTGGGGGTGGTATGAGAAGGTATCATTACAGAGGCACAGGAAACACCTGTCAGCTGTGTTGTACGTGTCACTCACTATACTCAATGTACAGGGGGGTGCAAAAGTAGGTATTCAGCTTTGTTAAATCACAATTAGAATAACATACAAATTAACATTAAGTGCATCTCTTATGTGCTCAAATTGCTGATATATGTCTGAAAAAAAAAAGGAAAATTAATAAAGAACTCGGTGTAACTCTCAGTTCAACTGTATACCTACTTTTGCACGCCTCGTAGATACTGTAGACACACCCTACTCTTCCCTTCACCCTACACTCCAGTTAATCCTCCAAGTCGATGTGCAATCACCTCACAGCTGAGGTGTCTCACAGCTGGTTATGCTGCAGTAAAGGTGGTAAGAAATGGGGCGGTGGGGAGGGGGGGGGTCCACATATAACTGGTAATGATCAATATGCCATTTAAGATACTTCAATAAAAGTCAATCAACAGTCCTAACCACTCCTTACACTTGCTTACGTGTGTGTGTGTGTGTGTGTGTGTTTGTGTGTGTGTGTGAGTGAGTGTGTGATCTGAACACCCCATCTGTGGGGTTTAGACAGATGATTCATTCCCATGGCCCAGCAGCCTTATCCTGAGCAGGGTGGGGTTGGTGTGTTTAAGGTGGGGGCTCGAGGGGGATTTAACCTTGTACGTCTTTCCGACAACACACACACACACACACCTGTTGTTTCACTGAAGGACATGTTGCCACAGTGGTTGCGAGCTCCCTGATTGACCTCCCACAGCTGCACAGGTCCCAGACGGGTCACACTGTACAACCCCACTGACCAATCAGTGATGCTGGTTTACCATCGCCATGGTGATAACTTTATCACACAGAATGGTCTATCGGGGTGAGCTAATGGGCTAATTTTAGTAAAGAGTAGAAATATGTTTGCTATGTGTTTGTTCGTTTATTTGCTTGCAATGTGAAGACATTTTACAAAAGCGGTTAGCTTGGCTGAGCCAAGTGTTGAGAATGATGGCCTACTGATCTTGTGGACTCACGTGTTGTGTAGGTGTATAGTTATGAAAACAGGAGTCCAAAAGATACAGGAACTGACAGTCAAAGCTAAAAACAGCCTCCTACTCCTACAACAGCAATGTTCCTCAGAGGAAATTGCTTACTCTTGGAGCCAGTTAGTGAATGGTTGAATCCTTTCCGACCTAGAACAGTGTTCAACTTCAAAAAAATTCTAATGTAATATCTACTAGTGCAGAGCCTGTTGATGCAGCCGTGTTGTGGAAGAGGGGGAGTGGTCATGGTAACCAGAGTGCATTTGAAGCTTGTTTTACAGATATATTTGCCATTTGTGCCACTTGGCACTGCACTTACTCATGCCAATAGCAAAACACCTACCAAATTTGGAACAAATGGTACAACAGCTGTACGTGGAACAGACATGTGATACACAAACACAGGAAAGCACAAATGGATGGATGGATGGATGGATGGATGGATAGATAGATAGATAGATAGATAGATAGATAGATAGATAGATAGATAGATAGATAGATAGATAGATAGATAGATAGATAGACAGAATTCATAGGAAACACCACATTGTTCTGACCTTTTTTTTCCCGTTGAGTAACAGTACAATACAAACAATAACCATCCGGAAGAGTACTACTAACAGTTTGAATGGAACTTAAAGGAATGCTAATCTTTTCAAGGATGCTAGTGGCCACCCCATCTGAGAATGCTTTCTAAGTTTTGTAGTCTCACACCACAGTTCAGACTCTATTCAAGGCCTCTGTACAGGTGTACATGTGAGAGGACCAGCCGTGTCAATTCACAGCTCCAGAGAGTAAAACATAAACCCTAAAATGTTCCTTATATCTGTGCACTTAACACAGGTATTACGCCAATCTACCTGATGACTGATGACTTGTATGCTCATTAGAATCAGCTGGTTCAGAAAATGGTTACATCAATTATGTGGCACGAATTTGGCTTCTTGAGGCTGGAATGTTCGCCTATGGACAAGACCATTATTGTGAGATCAGATGCAAGGACTGTAGCTACCATATGTATCGACTGTATGTTTGCATGTTCACCAATGCTGTCTGTTCTTTGGTACACCACAAGTGTCTCTGATAACTTCAGAAACAGTGTTGGTCTCTACACAAAACACTAACCCCTATGTGTCAATGAGTTGGAGAGCAGTACAGTGCTGAGTGAGAGAGAGAGAGAGAGAGAGAGAGAGAGAGAGAGAGAGAGAGATAGAGAGAGAGAGAGAGAGAGAGAGGGAGGGAGGGAGAGACAGAGAGAGACAGAATTTTCACAGTGAGTTGGAGTCAAAAAGGACAGCGAGGTGTGTCTGTGTGTGCTAGTCACCTTGCAGTCACAAGGTGTGAACACCTGCTGCGGCAGGTCATACAGTCCCCATAAACGAAAAGGTGCCAGGCATATTTTAGGTCATTTATCCATGCCAACTCACAAATCCATGCCAATTCGCAAAAAAACTGCTTAATGTTGTATTAAATACTACAGCTTGTAATAAAAAACGATAGCTACCAGGAAACATTCTTGGGAAACGGCACAGAGAGGTGTAACATTTAGAACTGTCAAGGACATAAAGGCCCAACTGGTTATAGTGCAGCTTATATGTTAAATGTACTGTATACCAGAGTGTTGACATCTACCAAGGTCAAATTTATTGTAGGTAAGTGTACTTGCTTAATACATTTGACTCTGATTCTGATGAGATATTTTATCAAAAATATTAGATTTTTTCTCCCGCCAGCCTACACTAGGGCACCAGGTGCTGTCCAATGGATGGAGAGTGTCACCCAATCTCTTCTAGTCCTACCTGAATCATCCAGGGTAGAGTGCTGCCTAATGAGCTAGGATGGGTAGAGAGCTCTACCCCAGAGGATAACTACACAATTAAGAGACTGACAGCTCTACAGTCTGTCTTTTTTTGTGTATATTGGCTTGGCCTCTGTTGTAACAGTAACGGTGTAAAGATTTAATGCGTGTCTGCTTTGTGGTCTGTAAGCTTGTGTCAGCGCCTGGTCTGGCAGTCCGTCTCCTGAATGTGGACGGCAGCTTTGTGCCAGGATACCATTTGTTTTGGGGTTTTTTTTCCCTCTCTCTCTTTTTCTTTCCAAGGGGCTTGATGGTGTCAATGTTGATGACTACATCTGCTAAACCTGCCAAAGAACACAGAAGATGTCTATTCCCCCTTGAAATGGAACATGAACCAGAATGAAGAGATAAGGGGGCGATGGGGACATGCTTTTGTGTCAGGATAGCCAGGGTCCTTTTGTTTGTGGACATGTAGGCCAATGTCATGTGTACATGTATGCACATGCTTACACAAACCACATGTTCTGCAACCATGGTGATTCAATAGGTGCAAGTGTTTAAGGGACAAATTCTGTGGAATTCGTTGTTTGGTCATGACAGAAATGTAATGGAACTACACATTATAACAAACCACACAGTATCCATACCAATAGGCTTCATTTTAATGTGGAATAAAAAAAATATTTCATACCGCGGTGCAGTCTATGAATATGACTGGATGCTATTTTTGACAGCAAACCTGTTTTGATTTTTCATTCGGTGACAGACTATTCATGATGGTGACGCAACGTTTAGATGTGGTCATTTCACGCGGGGCAGGAGACTACAACACAACTGTTCGCTCAGTGCCTCGCCGGATATACATCACTGGTCCGTAATTAGCTCGTTTCCAACAAAGCTTGATGTAGTACCGGCGAGCATATACTGCCAGTGGCAACCACACCCGGCACACTCACTCAGCGGCGCGGATTTATCGTGGGAACTGTAGTTTTTACTCCCCTTTCCTTCTGGCATCATCGCTCGAAAAGATGGCAAGTGTTAGTACAGATGTGATGAGCTCATCTCTGCCGTCAACCGGTGCTCATTCAAATTTCCATGCGTCGTGTTGTGGAGACCGCATGCGTGTACTGTTTGTGTGTGTGTGTGTGTGTGTGTGTGTGTGTAGGCCCTCTCATTAGATTATGACAGCGGCTGTGGACGTCAGTGTGTGCATGTGTGTGTGACGAGAGAGATGGAGAGCGCGTGTGTGCGAGAGAGACAGGGACATGTGGCGTGTTTAAGGGAGAAAGAAATGGGCGAGTCGTGAGAGAGGTATGATTCATACAACTCCCCTTTATTGTCACACCCCAAGACCGAGTCCCTGCACCTATAACCGGCTCGACCCCATTTAACTCCATTATTCATCATCACGCTTCCTAGCTGCCCAAGCCGAGCACAAGGAACCCATCCCTTCGCTTACAATCAGTGAGAAGTCGCACAAACCCAGCTGTATGACCGTCCAGCTCACGGTCTTGGAGGCGACCACACTCCCATACGTTTTACTGTTTCAACGTGACAGCGTTAAAATAGGCTACAATGAACACAAATTTGTCAGTACTGTGTCCGTACTACTATCCTTAACTAAAACATCCTGATGTCGAACTAAGGCACCTCTTTCGATCTTCAAAGCCAGCACAAGATCATATTAGCGGGTGGAAGCGCTCGAGGCCAAAGAGATGACAAAAGGCAGTGTAATGTGCTGGGACACGAACCAGTGGAAAGCGCAGGGTCGGCTACATGGGCATCATATGGGATAAAGGGACTCGGCGGGGCGGCATCCGGCCTGACTGCCCTCCGGGCACAAACCTTACACTCATGAATGGATGGCTAGGTTGGGTAGGTGTGGGTGTAGATACCCGTGGAATAATAGGTGCTGCCCTTACTTTAACATGGCTTGTTCCTTCTCCTCTTCCTCCCGTTGCCGTACCATCACTGCCATGATGATTTTCCTCTCCTCCTCCGTGAGGTGACTTAGGTCCGGCATATCCGGCATGGATGTTGCGGGCGCGGTGGGTGGGCGAGGACCGCCCTGGGGCCCCACTGAGGCGGACATTTTCGTTCGCCCTCCTCAGCGTGTCTACTGGCAGTATCCGAAGCGTCGGCAGCCACACCTCATGACATGATCCAGGGATGTAGCGGCGCTTCTTGGGAATAGTGCAAACCTCTCATGGTTGCGGGCACCCACGATTGTGCTTATGTGTCTGGTCGTCTTTTTTTCCCCTCCTCCTGTCATCTCTCGATACCCCCACCCCCGCCTCTCCCCTCCACCTTCAGCTACGGGAAACCCATCTTCAGGAGAGGAGACGACGCAAACAGCGGGACTCCAGCATTAGCAGGATGAACCGTGATGTCCCTTCCACCTGACTGGGGTTCGGCGATGGACGACGGGTAAGGCGGAGTCCGTGTAGAGCGTCTCTCTCTCTCTCTCTCTCTCTCATCGGCGCGGCTACTGTAACTGCCGCTGCCGCCGCTGAGAGGAATGGAACAGTCAATGGGACTGCAGCTGCGCGGGCACGTACCCTCTCCAGACGTGGGCGCGCTTACTCATATGAGGTAAGGGGCGTAACTCCCGTATCAACTGACCATGTGTAGCGTTAATATGCACAGGCAAGTCAGAAATGATTCAAATAGAGTTCGGCGTCTTCCCTGCATGTCATCATGTGACAGGGTACCCTTAAACCAGAAGCACTGTCTTCATTATTGTCTCAGGATCATATCCAGTGTAAACACTAAATGCGAAAGAACAGAACCGACCCACGTTCAGAACGTCCAGCACCATGGACAGCACCTCACGTGCCTTGTCCAAACTACTCAGCACCTCACGTACTTTGTCCAAAACAAACAAAAAAATCATCCGATTAAAATCTGATTACATTCGGCCATCAGTCTTTACATGACAGGAATACTTAATTTCACACATCATTTCAGTTCTGGTCAGACTTTAAAGGACAGGGAAGTCTGCAGTGGGGTGAAGTGATGAATAAGCACTAACTGATGACAGGTGACAGACAGATGCCCACCTCAAGTGATAAATTATTTGTCCTAAAACGACAAATAATTCATCATATTTCTCAGGCCCAAGTACTTCTCTAAGCCTACCTACTATACTAAAAGCTGAGTGTAGTGCTAAAGCTGCAAACTACTTGTTGGCCATTAAGTTCAGAAAAAAACTAAACCAAATTAAATGTTGTTTTAATTATACTTTTTTATAGTTTAGGTCCTTATTTTATGCATGGCTGGTTTAGAGTGAAATAAAGACTACTGGTGTAAAGCGGACACATCTCCCATCTCCTGCCCCGAGGGGTTCCCGGTTTCAGCTTTGCCAGATATTTGTGCGCGCTGCGCCCCCTACTGTTTGAATTGAAATCATTTTTGCAAGATGAGATAAGGCCCCAGAGTGATATAGAACGAGAGAGGGGAGAGAGGGAGAGAGAGATAGATAGAGAGAGAGAGAGAGAGAGAGAGAGAGAGAGAGAGAGAGAGAGAGAGAGAGAGAGATTTCGTCACTGGGTTAAATACAGCTGCAAAATAAATTAGCAAGTAGTATTCCATTGGATCTCACAAAGTTATAAAGAAACCTGTATATTTAAATGAGTAATATTTTTTTGGTTTGGCAATATGTTGTATTTATGATTACATCATTTTGTAAACTAAAAAGTACTGGAAGAGTGCAGACGTCCGCCAAGGCATGCCTTACTTCTTAATTATAAAGAATACTTAAAAAAATAATAATAATAATAAAAAAAAATCCTGGATCCAGATAGTGTTCTGGATCACCACCAAAATTGAATCATTTCGTTATTGGCCCACTCCCAACCTTCCTAGAAACAAACAGACAAACCAACGGGGAGCAGATGTGTCTTTTGCATTTAACCCATTTGGGGGAAGGGGGAGGAGGGTAAGTGTATACACATACACACACAATGGATGAGTGAGCTGTTTACAACTTACTTAAGTTAACATAACCAGGTAAGTGACTTGTGTGTGTGTGTGTGCGTGTGTGTGTGTGTGTGTGTGTGTGTGTGTGCGCGTGCACGCGCATGTGTGACACAGAGAGAGAGCCACAAAATAAGAGAGAGAGGTGGTGGGCAGGTGAGGCAGGGTGTCATAAGCCAAGATTAAGTGCAGTATTTGTTATGATATGTCCACTAAGTGATGTTCAGGTCGAGCCAACTGTTTTAAGTGTTTTGATTTTAATCTGAGTAGTAAACCTAAGTATTAAAATGAAAAAAAAAAAAAAAAACGAGAGATAAGAACCCATAAGAAGTCCATAAGAACTGAACTGTGGAGCTAATGAATAAAAAAATCTCTTGTGTTGTGCATTGTATTCCTGCTGTCTGATTTCACTGGGTTAATTACGGGGCACTGAGAGCCACTGCTTGTTTTTCTGGTAATAACTGCATCCGGAAGTTTCAACCTGGCAGTGGATGCACTAAAAGATCAGGCCCGAAGAGGCCTCTATTCAATAAAAAATACAATTTACAATGTTAACATCCCAATTATAATCTGATGCAAAGTATTTGACAGTATCATCCAGCCTTTGGCACTGTATGGAAGTGAGGTGTGGGGTCCACTCGGTATGCATGACTACACGAAGTTGGACACACATCCAACTGAAGCTCAACAGGCAGAATTTTGCCGATCCATTCTAAAAGTTCAATCAAAAACACCAAAAAAAAAAATGCATGTAAAGCAGAATTAGAACATTTTTCATTGGCCTTACCTGTTCAGAAAAGAATATTAAAATTCTGGATGCACCCAGTCCCAAAAACCCCCTCCAATCTGAGGAACTGAAAACCCAAGAAATTATCCCTGAGAAGAGTCTAAAGCTAACTAACGCAGTAACAAAAATTTAACACACATAAAGCTCAGTCCAGCTCTGCTTACCAAACATCAATTACAGTCACACACATAATAAAAACAAGTAAAAGAACACCCTTTACAGCACTGGGAAAATCAAATTAACACCCAAAGTAGAATCAATTATCTATATCCTGGGTATTTCATCTCTGTCAGAGATACAAAGTAGAGGCAAATCCTGACGAAGTACAGGCTCAGTAACCACAACTTCAGCAGTGGAAACAGGCAAGCACAGGAGGACCTGGCTACCCAGAGGACAAAGAATAACTGGTTACTGTCAGACAGAGGAGGTTGAAACAGAGGAACACTTACTTCTACACTGTACCAAATAACATTTTAAGACAGACATATTACACACAAAGAGTTTGAAAACAATGAATTTGCCATACTCCTTAGAGATGGGCTTTCTGAGGCCTTACCCGCAATATGTCATGTGTCATGACCAGAGGGACTCAATCTGAGTAAAGCTGGGCCTATGCAGGTTCATGCAAAACTTGTGCTTGTGTCAATAGAGTAGACACACTCACCTACTCACACACACGTACACACACACACCATCATCCCACTACTCCTACCAGTATTCATTCTACACTGAATCCACATTAATGTACTTTACTGTATCTGTGTTGATACACTGGCACATGTATCCATTATTTTGTATTTGTTATGATACTGTGTTAGTCGAAACATTGCCTCTGGTAACACTGTACTTACACAGTCATGCTAATAAAGGGAACATTACATTTGAATTTGAGAGAGAGAGAGAGAGAGAGAGAGAGAGAGAGAGAGAGGGGGTGTGTGTGTAGAGGGGCGGGGGGATGTTTTGTCTGTCTTCAGCAGGAAGGCACCTAGGAGACTAGTGACGCTTTGTTTATATCAGTAGTTGAGTGATATGGTTGAAGTCATGTTTTTCTTCTAATTATCACAACCCGTTCAGTTGTTTCTTTTATCACTCTGTATTATTCTTTCTCTAAGGTCAGGATGATTTAGGGCATCTGTGTTAGGTTGTGACACAAAGCATGGTTCAAAGACTTTGGTCCATTTTCTAGTATTTTAAAATGTGTCTACATTCTTTTCAAAATGACATCTGATGCATAAAAACAGTACAGATATTGATCTAGTGCAAATTATGGTAATCTATCTCTTATGTAATGTAGTGTCAGTTTGTTCTGTTGAAACGGGTCTATGGTATATCACAAAAAAGTGCAGCATTGCACATATTCAGTCAGTAATAAAAACCTCAGGCAGAAATCACATCAGCAAATACTTATAAAATGCATTACATTGGCAATGTGACTAAACTGATCACACTCTTTACTTCTAAAACATACAGTAAACTGTAGATTTTGAGCAGGATTTTAGACAGGTCATCTATTGTGTGGTACTCTCTATACCAATTCCAATGAGAAATGCACCTACTGTTTTACAAATGCAAATGATGATCTTGCAATTGTAGAAAAGAGAAGACCTATTTTTAGGCCTGTGTGCAGACTAGAGGCTGAAAAAATGTAGTAAGACCTTGGCTTCAACATCACAGATATTTCCTGATTAAATTTCATTATCTTTTTTATTTGTACTTATAGTGGAGAAACTTGAGACTGTAATCTATTAAAGTCTGTAAAAGATTAAAGTGTCTCTGCACCATGAGATTTGATAACTGGTACACTTAAGTGTCTTGTTACAACCATGTATCATCTGAAATTACCGACAACCAAGCAAGAAGTAGGCTACATACAGTAGTATTTGACTGGCAGTGCTTTGCACTTGTAAAGAATTTGATTAAGGCTTGCAGTACTGCTATTAATAGGTCATTATTTACTAAGCTAGTTAAGTTATGTAGTTTAGACAAACTTTAGTTTTCAGTAACTGTTAAGTTAATGATTAAATGGGCCTGTATACATTTGGACAAACAATAAAAAAGGTAAATAATATCTGTACATATCAGTTTTTCTAGAACGACTAGTGTTGGTTTGGTCTTTGAGTCCTTTCAGAGTAGCTAGGCCTTCATATAAGCGGCATCCGCTTTGGTCTGTCCGTGTGTGAAAATGTCAAGGACTGCGGCTGTGGGCTTGGCTCCTGGGTTATCTTTTGTGTACGGCTCCTGTGTTCTCCAAAGACATGCCTCCAAAGTGTCTTTTTTTTTTGCTGGGACAGTCACATAGTCTTGGTTTTGCATAAGAAGGGACGACTGACAGATTTGTTTTTGAGAATACAGGACCAGCCTCAATTTCCTCTACTGCTTGCACAACATTTCCTCTACTGCTTGCACAACATTTAGAATACAGATATGGAACTTTTCTTTTGATCATGCAACTGAGACTGGACTGCAACTAAGAATATTACATGTATGTGCACTTAGACTTGTGCTACTGTAGGTATCAGCAGTAGAGCAGAGGCAGAGAGAGAGAGAGAGAGAGAGAGAGAGAGAGATGCAAAGACTCACCAGAGTAAGGTGAAAAGATCCAGGCTTGGAACTCATGAGAACTGCCATGAGAACATCTGCAAGGCGAGTCCAGGTTTGCCTGCTCCTGGCTGGGGCTCTGCTGCTGGCTGGGCTCCTGCTTCACCTGTCCTCCTGGGAGATGCAGCCGGACCTCCCCTTCATCTACGCCATCACCCCCACGCACAGGTGGCCCGCGCAGAAAGCCGACCTGACCCGCTTGGCCAACACCTTGCGCCAGGTGCCCAACCTCCACTGGATCGTGGTGGAGGACGCGGACGTCCGCTCACCTATGGTGGCCAGGGTCCTCTCCAGGTCCGGGGTGCCCCACACACATATGAACGTCCCCAAGCCGGACTTCTGCAAGTTTGGCTGTGTGGCCAAGGGCACCGAGCAGAGGAACCTGGGCTTGGACTGGCTGCGGAGGAACCGAGGTCCCCTTGACTCTGGTGTGGTGTACTTTGCAGACGACGACAACACCTACGACCTGGAGCTTTTCGAAGAGGTGTGTACTGATTTGTTTTTGATCAGAGGAGTCAATCCCTGCTTCAGAGTAAAAAAAAAACCTTGCCATGTAGTTCTTCTGCCTGTGCAGTTAAGTTGCCAATACAAATGACTTTACCTCTTACCTGTCTACCTGATGATTTGTGTGCTTATTACCATCAGCTGATTCAGAAGAAGGTTGGATAAAATATGTGGCAGGGTTTTTACTTTCTTACTTTCTGAATCTGGGGGTGACACTTCTGCCTTCAATGCAGCATCAACATCTAGTTGACTGGAATTAAATCCTAATGATTTCAGATCCTCATGTTCTCCAGCCACGGGTTGACCATGCGTTAGTTGCAACTGTGCACTCAAAAAAAGAGGCAGTCGTTGGCAACCTGGATTCAGAAGCTACATTCTAGTAGCCTGGTCATCAATTATGGGGGGGGGGGGGGTGTCTAAGGGGAGTCCACCCCTGACTGTATTGTAGCTTCTAAAGCCAGGTTTCCCCATCACTAAAAACAGTTGATTTCCCCAATTTGCCCCTCTTTGACTGAAGAGTTTTGCTAATAGGAATCGTCTGGTTTAGTAAATGACTGGACACTGGAACAAATACTATGTGGTATGGACCTCTGACTTGTGAAACTAAGTACACACTGCATATTAATCTGTTGTTTTAATTCCTTTGATATCATATGTACTTGACAAGCAGAGCAAGGGCACATCACCACAGGTTGAGACCTGGTTCCCTATCTGAAATTAGGATGAATTATTTGACCTAGGATGAGTTGGCAGCCGGTGGCTTTAAGCTGACACCCTACCAGTATGGAACAAACAATTTTAAAGCCACATTGTGCAAATCCCCCATTTATAAACACAGAGAGTTGGTAAGCTCAGTGGTGGCTGCCATGTTGTGTGCTGACAGTTTATGACTAAAGGCACCAACAGTGGACAGCAGTAGAAAAATACAGCTGTGTTTCTCATTGCAACATACAGCCTCACCACTAGATGGGAGGAAATCTTACA
Source organism: Setipinna tenuifilis (assembly GCA_030347295.1). NCBI lineage: Eukaryota > Metazoa > Chordata > Actinopteri > Clupeiformes > Engraulidae > Setipinna > Setipinna tenuifilis. Next base: position 13,530,874 of record CM059281.1, read on the forward strand.
CAGGGTAGCTTTAAGGAGCAACACGTGTAAAACAATGTGTGTAATTCGTTTCGGTGTGTCCAGATGCGTTACACCAAGCGGGTGTCGGTGTGGCCGGTGGGTCTCATGGCAGGCCGCTGGTACGAGAGGCCGCTGGTCCATAACGGGAAAGTGGTGGGATGGTACACCGTCTTTCCTGGAAGAAAATTCGGCACTGATATGGCAGGCAAGTAATACACACACACACAAACACAGCCTTGATAATGCTCCCCATCATAACCACTACAAACACACACACACACACACACAGCCCAGCACAGCACAGCCTTGGGAATACTTCTCACCACCACCATACACACACACAGGACAGCATAGTCTTGATAATGCTCCTCACCATCACCAGAACACACAGGACAGCCATCATAATGCTCCCCACCACACAAACACAGATAAATCCCAGAGCAGTAGGTAGGTAGTAGATAGTAAAGATATTTTCATTCTACTAGGTAAATGGTCCTTTGTAGGAATAGCTTACTGTAGGAGGTGACCTCCTTTCTCTCTTTCACTTCTCTCTCTTCACTTTCTCTCCCTCCCTTTAGGCTTTGCGGTCAATCTGAACTTAATCCTGGCCAATCCCAGTGCTCGATTCGTCCTGAAGGGGGCCAAGTTTGGCATGCAGGAGAACGACTTCCTTAGTAATCTGACCAAGATGGAGTACCTGGAGCCTAAAGCTAACAACTGCACTAAGGTAAGGCTGATGGTCCAGGCTTTACCGGGCTGGAGGGTTAAGAGCCTACAGTAAACAGCTGCACTGGGGGCTACTGTAGAATCAGCTGATTTAGTGAATGGCTGAAACAAAGGTGTATCTTAATGAATTACAGTACCATGGGTTGTTTCGGAATTTGACGCAGTGTCAAACGAGAACGCATGCAGTTAAAAATCTTATAGATATTGAGTTATTTTTTTCCACTTTCCTGAGGTTGTGATCTAAGCTACTGTTTGTGTTATTTCATTCACTATTGCTACCATTTGTCTTGTACTGACCATTTTTTCCTGTTTGTTTATTGTTCTTGTACAGCATCTGTATTTAATATGTTTTTTTCTTCATGCCACAGGTTTTGGTTTGGCACACACGGACAACATATCCCCCCTTGTACAAACATCGCAAAGAAAACATAACCATCGAGGTCTAGGATGCTTCACCATTTGCAGTATTTTCTTCTGCAAGAGCAGATATCAGTAGCCTTCATCATTCATATTTGTTATTTGACTTCTTTTTTCAAATAATAAAGTTTAATGTGTCTAAAAAAGCCAGTTGTCTGAAATTCAAAATGTAACTGGGCCAGAGAAACCCAAGCTTTGTCTAATCCCCAGTGCCACTGTCATAAGGAATGCACATAACTGACTCAATTCTGTTCACCAAGTATGGTTTAACTTTTTTTCTTTACAAATGGCAAGCAGACATTTTGAAATCCTGACATGAACACTGGTTGGATGCCACCCTAAACAGTGGCATTAATACTGTAATGAATCAAGAAAACAGAAGGCATTCTGAGGACACAAACCCTTCGTGTGGGGGATGGTGACATAAAACTGTGTACACTAGGGCAATCCCTCTTGTCCTGTTTCCACCAGCCTCTGTTTCATATTCTACAGTTAGCTTAGTAATGCTAAACTTCACACTGCACTCCACTCCACTCCACCCGGCGACTGCAGCTGGCAAGACACATACCTGCCACACCTGAGCCCCCATCAGTGCACTGTAGTATATGGTGATGTATAGAACAAGGCTAAAATTATCTACATATGAAATCCTGCAATGTCTACAGTAAATACTGTGAGGATTCATACTGTGTATGATATACAGTATTAGCTATAATCTGTACTTATTACACCTAAAACAAGGCTTGACATATTTTAATATGTGCATTAAGTAATCAATATTGTACATGTGTTTCACTTTTTTGAATTAAATTAATGAAATGAATGAACTTTTTCACAATATTCTAATTTCTTAGACTTTGTTTAGAAGGTTCAGTATAAGCCAAGTATACTTTACTATACTATTCTATAAGTATATAAAATATAGTTTATAAAAGTCAACTTCAAGTATACTTCGTCAGTTTTAGTATAAAATAAGTATACTTATAGTAAACTTTAATAAACTTCTTTTTGCTAAGGGTTACTTAGGTAAAAATTAATCAGAAGCAAATACGTACCTTATATAGACCCGTCTTAGTATCCCCCCCCCCCCCCTCCTAACCCATTTCAGTGAATGTTGTATGTATGTTGATGTGTGCAATATGGTGATTCGTCTTGATTCGTTTTGTAATGTGTATTTATTATGGGTAATGTGTATTATGTGTATGCTACAAGACACCTTAATTTCCTTCGGGATTAATAAAGTTACTCTACTCTACTCTACTCTACTCTACTCTACCTCCAGAACTTCGCTGAGAGGAAGTAAGGCCACCTCTGGGTCATCTGATGTGGTCTGCACAAGTACAAGTATGATCAGGAGTGTTATGGCTGGCTGTTTAAGGATTTTACTCAGACGGCCAAGGTGCTGTAGTGCCCTGCTCTATAATGTAGAGGTCAACACCGCTGGGGCACTGCTGAGAAACTTAATGTATAAATACATGTAACACTTTCACTCCATTATGTAATTATGTGCATATTTTGCAATGATCTGTTGCATTTTCTAATAAACTGCTCTAACATGAATTTATTTATTTCGCCACATTTTGAGTAGGATTTTAGACAAATCATTCATTGTCTGGTACTCTCTGTACTAATTCCAACGAGAAATGCACCTACTGTTTTGCAAATGCAAATGATGATCTTGGAATTGTAAAAAAGAGAAGGCCTATTTTTTAGGCCTGTGTGTGGACTAGAGGCTTAAAAAAATGTAGTAAGACCTTGGCTTCAACATCCCAGATATTTCCTGATTAAATTTCATTATCTTTTTTATTTGTACTTACAGTGGAGAAACTCGACACTGTAATCTATTTAAATAATGTCTGTAAAAGATTAAAGTGTTATATGGAATCACTGACTGCACCATGACAATTGATAACTGGTACACTTGTTGTACACAAGTGTCTTATTACAACCATGTATCATCTGAAATTACTTACTCCCAAGCAAGAAGTAGGCTACATACAGTAGTATTTGACTGCCAGTGCTTTGCACTTGTAAAGAATTTGATGAAGGCTTGCAGTATTTTATTAAATGTTAAGTAACTGTTAAGTGAATGACTAAATGGGCCTGTATGCATTTGGACAAACAATAAAACAGGTAAATAATATCTGTACGCATCAGTTTCTCTAGAATGACTAGTGTTGGTTAGGTCACTGAGTGCTTTCAGAGTAGCTAGACCTCCATATAAGCGATATCCGCTCTGTCTGCCTGTGAAGGTCTCAAGGACTCCCACTGTGGGGTTGGCTCCTGGGTTATCTTTTGTGTACGGCTCCTGTGTTCTCCACTGTAGTCACTGCAGGCGTCCAAAGACATGCCTCCAAAGTCTCTCTTTTTTTTGCTGAGACAGTCACATAGGCTTAGTTTTGCATAAGAAGGGACGACTGACAAGATTAGTTTTTGAGAATACAGGACCAGCCTCCTCTACCACTTTCCTCTACTCCTTGTGCAGCGTTTAGAATACAGACACGGAACTTTTACTCAAACTTGTGCTGGGTATCAGAAGTAGAGCAGACAGAGAGAGAGATGCAAAGACTCACCAGAGTGAGCTGAAAAGATCCTGGGTTGGAACTTCTCTGTCTAAAAACTGATAGTCCTCTCTGAGCTCCGAGACTCACTGGACCACTGGCCCTCACCGACTGGCTGCCATGAGAACATCTGCAAGGCGAGTCCAGGTTTGCCTGCTCCTGGCTGGGGCTCTGCTGCTGGCTGGGCTCCTGCTTCACCTGTCCTCCTGGGAGATGCAGCCGGACCTCCCCTTCATCTACATCATCACCCCCACGCACAGGAGGCCCGCGCAGAAAGCCGACCTGACCCGCTTTGCCAACACCTTGCGCCAGGTGCCCAACCTCCACTGGATCGTGGTGGAGGATGCGAATGTCCGCTCGCCTATGGTGGCCGGGCTCCTCTCCAGGTCCGGGGTGCCCTACACACATATGAACGTCCCCAGGCCGGACTTCTGCAAGTCTGGCTGTGTGGCCAGGGGCACTGAGCAGAGGAACCTGGGCCTGGACTGGCTGCGGAAGAACCGAGGACCCCTCGACTCTGGTGTAGTGTATTTTGCAGATGATGATAACACCTACGACCTGGAGCTTTTCAAAGAGGTTTGTACTGATTTGCTTTCGATCAAAAGAGGTCAATCCCTGCTTCAGAGAAAAAAAACCCTGCCATGTATTCCTTCTGCCTGTGCAGTTAAGTTGCCAATACAAATGACTTTACCTCTTATTTGTCTACCTGATGATTTGTGTGCTTATTACCATCAGCTGATTCAGATGAAGGTTGGATAAAATACGTGGCAGGGTTTTTACTTTCTGAAGCTGGGGTTGACATTTCTGCCTTCAATGTAGCATCACTATCTAGTTGACTGGAATTAAACCCTAATGATTTCAGATCTTTCGTGTTGGGACACTTCAGCTTTAGGCACGGGTAGACCTTGTTTGGTTGCAACTGTGCACTTAAAAAAAAGAGGCAGTGGTTGGCAACCTGGATTCAGAAGCTACAATCTAGTAGGGCCTCAACTTTCTTAAAACCACCCCTGACTGAAATTGTAGCTTCTAAAGCCAAGTTGTCCATCACTGAAAACAGGTGATTTGAGTTTTGCTAATAAGAATCATCTGATTTAGTGAGTGACTGGACACTGGAGCAAATACTATGTGGTATGCACCTCTGACTTGTAAAGCTAAATATCTGCATCTGCACACTGCACATTAATTTGTTTTAATTCCTTTGGTATCATATGTACTTGACAAGCAGAGCAGGGTCACATCACCACAGATTGAGACCTGGTGCCCTATCTAAAATTAGGATGAATTATTTGATCTAGGATGAGTTGGCAGCAGGTGGCTTTGAACCGACACCCCACAAAGATCCATTTTAGAGGCATGGTGTGTAAATGCCCCGTTTGTAAACAGAGAGTTGGTGAGCTTAGTGGTGGCTGCCATGCTGTGTGCTGCCAATTTATGACTAAAGGCACTGACAGTGGACAACACGTGTAAAAAATATGTGTTATTTGTAAAATGTGTGGGTTTTGGTGGTTTTTTTTTGGTTCGTTCTGTCCAGATGCGTTACACCAAGGGGGTGTCGGTGTGGCCGGTGGGACTCATAGCGGCCCGCTGGTACGAGAGGCCGTTGGTCCATAACGGGAAAGTGGTGGGATGGTACACCGGCTTTCCGGGAAGAAAATTCGGCACTGATATGGCAGGCAAGTAATAAACACACAGCACAGCCTTGATAATACTCGTCACCACCACCACAGGACAGCCATCATAATGCTCCCCACCACACACACACAGATAAAGCCCAGTGCTGTTCTCATAATGGCCACATATCTGCCACATACCTCACACTGTTCACCTCCACATAACATTAAAAATTGTAATACATTTTCAATTACAGACAACTGGCTTTTCAGACACACTAAACTTCAGTATCAGACAAAAGAAGTGAAACAACAAATATTAATGATAAAGGCTACTGATGTCTCGGCTTTCCATTTCATTACTTTAATGAATTGTTATGCCAAAGTTGTGAAAGATAACTTTTTGTTATGTAGTAGTGTTGTTCTAATGCTGTAATAGTGTGCAGTAGGTAGTAAAGATATTTTAATTCCCTAGTTACAGTATAAAGTGGTCCTTTGTTGAAATAGCTTTCTGTAGGAGGTGACCCCCTTTCTCTCTTTTACTTCTCTGTCTCTTTCTCTCCCTACCTTTAGGCTTCGCGGTCAATCTGAACTTAATCCTGGCCAACCCCAGTGCTCGATTCGTCCTGAAGGGGGCCAAGCCCGGCATGCAGGAGAACGACTTCCTCAGTAAGCTGACCAAGATGGAGTACCTGGAGCCTAAAGCTAACAGCTGCACTAAGGTGAGGCTACTGTAGAATCAGCTGATTTACTGAATGGCTAAAAACAAAGACAGGCACATCTTAATGAATTACAGTATCATGGGAAAAGTTCAGGACTTGACGCAGTCTCAAATGCAACAGCATGCAATTAAAAATCTTATAGATATTGAGTTCTTTTTTTCAACTTTCCTGAGGGTGTGATCTGAGCAAAGCTACCGTTTGTGTTATTTCATTCACTATTGCTACCATTTGTCTTGGACTGATCATTTTTCCTGTTTGTTTATGGTTCTTGTACAGCATCTGTATTTAATACCTTTAACAGATCATTACCTAACGATTATGGACTGTTTTTTTTTTCTTCCTCCCACAGGTTTTGGTTTGGCACACGCGGACAGAACATGCCCAGTTGTACAAACATGTCAAAGAAAATATAACCATCGAGGTCTGAGGATGCTTCACCATTTGCAGCATTTTCTTTAGCCAGAGCAGACATCAGTAGCCTTTATCATTAATATTAGTCATTTGATTTCTGTTGTTTGCTATTAAAGTTTAATTGGTCTGAAAAAGCCAGTGGTCTCAAAATTGAAAATGTAATTGGGCCACAGAAACCCAAGCTTTGCCTAATCCCCAGTGCCACTGTCATTAGGAATGCACATAACTGACTCACTTAAGTATGGTTTAACTTTTTTCCTTCAAGACTGGTTGCCCGTCCCATTTCTGATATTGAGATTGTGGACAGAGTTAGTTTGGTATTGTTGCTGGGGAGTTGGGAGTGTTATCATATTTATTACTTTCATCTTTTTTTGTGTGTGCGAGATGATACTTAAGTACTTGCTAGTCTCTGTCAGCTTGGATGACGACATCTGCTAAATATGGCCACATTAAGTTACTTTTTACCTTTGCGATCATCAGTCCAACATTCATGTGTATCCCATTGATGAGGAATCAGAAAACGCAAAGGCAACACTGTCTATAAATTATCAATACCAAATCATATATTTTTATTGCACTGTACATTTATATACAAATTTTACTGTCAACAGCGGAATATGCCTGCTGAATACCAATACAAAAAAAAACATGCAATCATACTGCTGCCAACAATGTTGGGTAACCTGGCTGCAAAAGCTGCCAGTGTCATACCCACTTTTTGTTCTAGCCATTTAGTAAATCAGTTAATTAGTGAAGTCACCTGGCTCTACCTGTGCCACCTGTAAACTAAAAACAGGTGTTTTCACTAATTAACTATATTGGTGAATGGCTGAAACAAAAAGTGGGTATTGCATTGTAGCTTCTGAAGCAAGGTTACCCAACACTGACTGCCAGCCGGTACGATCATGGAGCCTCTCAGCTCCTTCATGTCTAGAAAACAGACACCTTTAGCTGTCAGTCAAAACTTTCCAGGCGGATTTTGGTGTGGTCCTCGGAGTGCCTTGTTGCGATTCCGTAACGTAGGAGCATTTCGACGTAGGGCGACCAAAAGCGTTCATCGGTGATTACATACGGGTCGTGCGGCGTATCCAACGTCTTGTTTGTGAGAAGCTGCAAGGATATGGACAGAGGGGCAATACATCACTCTTAAACACTGAGTATAAACACTGGTGTATAGCTGGGTCCTATATATGATTTGATATGTGATTTCTAAAAACTTAAATTTCTATTTACAAATAAATATATTCTAACTAGTTTATTCTGTTTTAGTAGACTCCTGTTTTTTCATTCTGATAAGTTCTTTGTCTCTTATAATATGTTATGCAGATGGTTTTAGCAGATGCTTATCTCTAAAGTGATGTAGAACATTAAAAACACCACTGTAGAAGCAATGACACACGGCTTAATGTTTTACATGTACTCAAAAACATTTTAGAAAGTAGTGTACACACAACTCAAACAAAGACTTACTTAGGTTAAATAAGGCAAATACGTACCTCCAAAACTTCGCTGAGAGGGAGTAAGGCCACCTCTGTGTCATCTGATGTAGTCTGCACAAGTACAAGTATGATCAGTAGTGTTATGGCTGTTTAAGGATTTTACCCAGGCGACCAAGGTGCTGTAGTGCAAGTGCCCTGCTCTATAATGTAGAGATCAACACCGCTGGGGCACTGCTGAGAAACGTAATGTATAAATACATGTTACACTTTCACTCCATTATGTAATTATATACACAGTTTTGCAATGATCCATCGCATTTTGTGATAAACTGCTTGAACACAAACTGTAATTTATTTCGCCACATTGTGTAACTACTACATAGTACTGTGGTTATTATTTTGGATGAAAATGTAATAAGATGGTGCATTATGTCATCAGCAACCAAAAAAAATATCTTTAATGGCTTAAAAAGTTATGATATAGTTGAATAATGGTTATGGTTTATTTTTTATCAGTAATTTCTAAGCTACTGCTAGGGTATAGTGGCAGTGATTGTGTAACCCGCTGTTTCTAATTATTCCTCGGAGTGTCTATCTGCATGGTCTTGGTGACATATTTAGCCTACAAGTACACCAAGGATCACTATTTTACAAAGGTGACCTTTCCAAAATGAGTGGCTTCCCCTTCGTTACAAAGAGCACTCTGATTGCAAAAACATTGAAACGGCGAAATTTGAAATCCCCTTATTAAGTCGAAAAGCGAAAGTAAATAACCAGTACTCTTCTGCACCCTCATCCATGGTTAAAGTGCCCTTGGCATCAAAGGCATCAAACCCCACGTTGCTCGAGTGGGACTGTCCCTGTACCTCCTAGTTCACTGTAAGATGCTCTTGGTTTAGAGCACCAGCTAAATGCAATGGTATAAAAAAAAAACAGCAAAATACCAAAGTGGTGAGCCTCACCTTCTTTCTTCCTGTAGTCTTCTTTCCTGGGTCTGGTGTTGGGGCTGGGAAGTGCTCTCCCAGCAGGTCACTCAGAGTGGCCATGAGGGTGGCCTGGTGGTCCTTCATCTTCTTAATCTTCCTCTTCATGTCCAGCAACTTACTGAAGGAGCAGAACACAGGTGCAGAGCCAGATAGATATCATATAGTACGTAACTAGATTTGTCATTCCAACGAAGTGTGCGCAGCTTTATGTACTACTTTAAAAGGTGTTTTTTTTTAATGTGCAATTTTATCCATACAAAAAATGACCAACAATAGAAAAAGCTGTGTGAGAAGTTGAAGGGCTTTTTTTTACATTTGTAGTGACTACTAATGGGGATATGTTCACCAAATTGTTAGTTCTGCATAACTCCTAACAATTCAGTTAAAAAAAAAAAAAGGCAGGTGGTCACTCAGACACCACTAGGTGCGTTCTGGCACATGTCATAACCAAGCAGTAGTAACTGGTTGAAGCAGAAAGCACCCGCCCACCGTGGAGCAAACGTACACCAATGGATGGGTTTCAGACGCATTGTACAAAGGGAAACGATGTGATCATCTGATCCATCAGGCTACAAATATCTGCCACTGATGTAGAATGTAGATTATTCACTATAATGAATTATCCACATTCCATCCATCCACCAATCTCCATTTACCGAAAGCCTAAAATGAAGAACAACACCCCAGCCACAGTATAGCAGGACATAAGCAGAATGCTTCCATGACCAGGAAACTACAAGTAAGGTAACAAACAGTTGACAGAGGCTACCTTTTTTCTGTGAGTCTCTCATTTTCCAGTCGTATAGTCTCCACTTGATCAGTCACTGCACTAAGCACCTGTTTCCTCTCCTCCAGCCACAGCTTCTCCCTGAAACAGCACAGAACCGAGTTCATCACCAGTTATGTTTTTTCTGAATAGGGTACTAGGTCACCCAGCCCTCAACAGTTGGAAAGAATCAAGCTGTGGCAAATACAAATGCAATTTATAGTCTTTAATGCTGTGACACAATAGCAGTTTGACTGCACTTGTGTTGTGAATCCTGGGGTCTGTATAAAATCAGTGCTGCACAAGTCCACAACAGCAGTAGTTTGCTACCAAAAATTTCAAAAGTTTCATTACAAACAAAAAGTATTCAGGCAACCTCTTTGCTCCAAACATCCATGATGAATAGCGTAGTAGTGAATAGTCAGTTCACAGTTCTTTGCACTACAACACGCCTGAGATTGAGCTGGGTTTTTAAATTATAGATCTAATGATGGATCATTGGCTGATAATATACTCTTTGATTACATACCCAATTTAGTCCGCTGCGGGAGGATAAAATTGCTAAGCCGCATTATGATTACACACAGTGCAATAAGCATGCAGCAGAGATAGCATCACAGATTTTAACAATAGACGGTGTACCTTTATTTCACAAATTTTAACTTTAAAATGTTTCTAGTGACAAAGTTTAATGATTTGTTCATAAGTTTTTACTCAGGCCTATAGCTTGAACCGTTCTTGGCTATGTTTGTGATGGGATGTGCAGTCTAAATGCATGTAGGGAAGTGAAGGGGGCCACCTTCTTAGGGACTCCCTCAGAGACTCCCTCTTGGTTTCGTAGTAGGCCACAACCATGTCCAGCTCCTCGTTCAGCGTTGTAAGCTGTGAGAAACAAGATGGCAGATTACAACCACAAGCAAGGCCATGACAGTCCTTAAGACCATAAAGACAAAAAGACAGACACACAGACACACCAGGACATGTACTCAGAGGTGTGGGACACATCTCAGAAATAGATGTCTCCACTTAAGTCACTTCACAAAAAACATTAGATAATTAAAACTGAGTGACAACTGGTGTGTAAAATGCATACATAAAAGGAAAGGGACAAAGCCAATGGTGCGAAGTCTGGCACTAGAGTGCTGCAAAGATGAAGCTATTCATATCATTTTTAATCACGCCCACATGGCATGCACCATGCACGACGCATGTGCATGGAAGTATACCAATCCATGGGGCAAATCCCCAGGCCCAGAGTGGTTAGGAGAACACCCCCACCTCACTAATGCCCACTGCTGCCAGGATCTCAGGATTTGTGGAGTTCACTAAAGGGACAAAGCAAAGAAAGAGTATTACCAATTAAAACTCCTTGACATAATAATAATAATAATAATAATAATAATAATACATAAAAGTTAAAGTAAAACTTAAAGTACAGGGGCATCTCAATAAATTAGAATGGTTTGTATGTAATTGAGCATCATATTAGCTGTAAGGTGCAAACATCAAAATGAAAACAAAGCCTTGACATATTTTACTGTGTGTGTTATGAACCAATAAAGTACAAAATGTTATGTATTAAAAAATGAATTTAATATTTTATTTAAATGAATTTAACTCCCAAATAAATTAATAGAATGACATGTTCCATGATATTTTAATTTATTGAGATATGCCTGTAGCAGCATAATAGTGAAAAATAAGTTTCTCTTCACATTACATTTGGGTTCCATTTTTTTCAAATGGTCAAGTTCTGCTGCTAAGGCATTCAGGTAGTCTGGAGTCTGGGGAACAGCAAACAGACATCATGCAACTGCAACATATTCAGTAATTTAACAAATAAAACAAGTCCCCTTCATTACACTTCAAAGGTATTACACAATTTATTATGTCTACCACTCGCTTTAGGATGATCAAACGAACAATAACAGCGTCTGAGTACATTTGCTTATTTGTTGTAATGAGACACCCCATCTCGCCAGAAATCAATGACTGTACGACCAGTTTTCAAAACATGACGCTACATTCAAATGTCGCGTCCTCCGACTGTTACAGTAGAAAACAATGGGTTTAAACTTGAAAGACAGTACCACTTTATTTGCTGCCTAGCAATTAATAACCTTAACTAAATACGATTCATGTGTAACCTATATGCCTGGAGGCTGAGGAATCACCAACCTCATTTCTATCCCCGTCACAGGCCTCCGTGTCAGCCGAGATCACCATGTTCTGAAACTGCAAGCCGGAATTTTGTTAGCAAACCTGCAAGCCTTTAAGTATAAACATAGATGACAACCAGATGCAATACATTTAACCAGAAGTCAAAGCATAGCTGAGTAACAAAAAGCAATTGAGGTGATACCGGGGTGACAGGAATCAACATTTAATCGCTTGTCTGATGTTTATGTAAATTTGCTCAAGTTAAATTCTTACCTTTTGAAGTTGGGAAAACACGTCTTCGCACTCGTCCAGTATTTCTGCCTTAGCCGCCGCCGAACACGTATCAACGACGGAAGATTGGTCAAAACTAAACGGAGTAGCCTGACAAAAAAAAGCAAAATTCATAGTTCCATTAGGTCACTGCACTGCATATTTGCTTAACTATGAAGGTAAATGATGTACATGCTAGCTTGCCTATAATGGCATTCTCATCTAACGTGTTAGCTGTCAAAATACAGTTCACTGCAGCTAGCTTTAAATATCACACAGGTCGATAAAGGCATTACACTTATTGACCATAGCGTGTCCATTCTTGGATTCAGAAGTACGGCAAAATATGTAGGGACTTAAGTTATGTGAAACAAGATACATTAGCTTTAACAAGGGTTCGCTTACCATTTTCACAGCTGAAGGGCTTTCCCAAACAAAACAAAAATACCGCCAGTTGCCTGTGCACGTGACAGGAAAACTCTTCTTCTGTGGTTTTTATCGCTATTGCTATGTGCAGTACCGCCATCTCCTGGATTGAGCTGTGCTAACAGTAGCCCACGCAGAGATCACTACTTGATTTCTCCTGAAGCGATTTTATACCCCTACGTTATCAGTCGTGGTGTTATAACTCGTATTAATGCATAGGGAGTATGCAAGGTCGGTTCAGGTAAGTTTATTTCAGAGAAGTGAAGGAGCATAGGCTAGCTGTGAGGGAAAGAGACAAGTAAATCAGGGTCATGTCATGTCGAAAAGGAGCATGCTGGAAAAGATAATTAGGCTACTCCAGCCCACGTACTAAAAATTACCACTGACTTAGTGGTCCGTCCTAGTGATGTCGATGAGAAATTTGGATTTAAAAATTCTCAGATGGTGAGGAAACGGTTTTCAATGGAATAAACCGGATGGCAGATTCATGTAAGCAACAGGTTGTTCTTACAGTGCATGCAACTATTTCTTGCTAGGGGGATAGTAGGCTAAAGTGTGTGTGCCACAACTTTGATCCAGCCATTTTCTGTACCATCTGATCCCAATGAGCACACAAATAATCAGACAGGTAGATAGATTAATTGGTGAAATCACATGTGTTAAGTGCACAGGCAGAAGGAATACACAGCAGGGTTTTTAGTTGTTTGAAGCCGGAATCTCTTTTCATGGACAGTATCAACGTCACATGCAGGGTTTTTTTTTTATCATCACAGGCAAGAAATGTCTAAAGGTGAAAGAATGGTCCACACTAAAGCGGAAATTGGAATGAAGATGTTGCCTACACGAAGGACAAGCCTCATTAATGGGGTTACAAACTTTTAATCCTGTGTGACTCATCAATGGGTAAACGTCTGACTCCAACCCTCTATTTGGTCTGACTTCAGGCTTCCCTTTGACAACTCGCCCACAGTCTCAATGCATGTAGAGTATGTGCTGAAATCCAAATTAACTGTACAGAAACTTCGGTAACACTTTAAAATAATGGTACAATTTAAATACTCAAAGAAGGTTTAACTGATAGATGTGTCATGATGATATAATTCATGAAATAACTAAACATTATTCCCACCATTAGGCTACCTCTTGATAAAGTAACTATATAGCTTTGGAGAATAAAATTAAACTTAGGCCTACTTAACCATTAGTTATAGGGCATAAGGTCACTTGAACTTGATTGTCTAAGACACCAAGAACAACAACTGCACCAAGATAGTGTGTTCTATTCTGAAGGTCACCAACACCCATGCAGCATTGGAGATAGCAAGGTGTCATTTGCATCTATTTAAACTCCACAAAACCAAAACAAATCTATATATTGAAGGTTTTTTGCAAATCAAAAGGAACATTTTTAAGATGGCACAGTACTGATAGGCCTAGGTCAGGGTGAAAATATCAACATGGAGCACAATTATAACCACAATGACAGTGCAGTTGTGCTTTGCAACAACACTTTGACATTAAATGATTTTGACAAAACAATATATTTGATATTCTTATTTGACATAAAACAATGTCGGTTCGACCTGCTGTTAGTGGACTGTCGTCTATGGAAGAAATTTGTCAGATACATTCTAAGACAGGAGTAAGTTAAAGGGGTACACAGAACACAGAAGGCACCAATTGTTGGGACAGGCATGAAAAAAACATACTACGTGAAAATACAAGGCATTCAAGTGATCAGAAACCCTAATTATTGACTCTTCTTTTCTGCAGATGTCTATAAGACAGATTTTGAACCAAGTTTCGTAAAGGATCAGACAAAATCTGTGCTATTGGCAACAGTTATTTATGACACTGCACATAAAAATAAACTGCTGGGACTTCCACACAGAAACTTCTGTCTCCATTTCAGCTCAAGAGATTAGGCGACTTAAATGTGTGTGTGTGTGTGTGTGTGTGTGTGTGTGTGTGTGTGTGTGTGTGTGTGTGTGTGTGTGTGTGTGTGTGATAAGGCCTCCCTCAGAGACTTTCCTTGTGAATAACTGTGTGTGTTTGAATCCCACTGTAACCCCTCACAACTGGATCATTGTGTAGCACTTTACTTACAAAATGAGGGCAATTCATGACTACAGTCTGTGTTTCGAGTGTCGGTGAGCTGTGTAATACCTCAGCTGTTTTAATTGCCCTGATCAGCCTTCTGGAATTGGAATGAAACAATTTGAGCAGTTAGACAATATCTGAAAACAAATTATGGTCTTTTAAAAGAATAGTAAGCTATGAAAGAAAAGACTCATCACATATAGATAGAAGTGAGTTTGTGACTAAACATCTGGACTGGATTAAGTATTTTAATAAGATGCGTAGTTAACCCTATACCACCTTTCATGTTGGCTTTCAACATATACAATTAGGTAACAGACAATCGTAACACACTTCTGAAGGTGTTATTTCCAAAAATACTGTATTCCCCATTAACTCACACCCTCACCAACAAATTGTTCACAAGCATACCACAAAATAAACCTCAATGCCTTAAAACCAGTAAACAAAATATAAACATTTTTGATAGACCTACATCAAAGAAAATGAAAGTTTCTAGTTTCTAATTTGTTTCTGTATGCAAAATAATGGTATTGCCAAATATTACATCGCACCATGAAAATCACCTTGGTCAAGCGGGCCTTAGTTAACACATTTTTTGACCTCAAGCCATTAGTGGCTATGCAAATCTAACAGGTCTGTGTAAACTGTGGATTTAATCACTTTCTTTAAAAAGGAACAAATGAAAGGATAAGGAACTGTACGTTTGCATATTCACAGGTTAAGTGTCATGATGTTAGAAGGATATCTGTAAGCGAGTACATTTATACAAACAACATATTGTACTTGCATAGTGACAATAAATGTGGATTTGTAAATGCATTTGTGTCTTTTTTTGTTTGTTTGGTTGTTGTTTTTTCTTGCACAATCCAATTAACATGATTAGAATTCTGTGATATAATTGCTTAACACATAAAACTAATAACAGCCAACAATATACAAAATGCTATTTAAATCCAATTTTGAAAAAAAAAATAACGCAATTCGCTGCATGGAAATTTTTATGTTGGCTCAGCTTGCACTATTTTCATGCACTTTAAAAGAAGATAAACAAACATAAAAAGATCAGCACATTGCCTTACTATTTTTCCCGCTGTTGTAGGTATTTTTATGTTGGTATTACTTCAGCACTTTTTACAGAGACGTTTAATGCTTGCCACTGTTGCGGCCTGCAGCTTTTCTGATCTCTCTTAGGATGTTGTCTTTGTTTTTCTCCACATTTTTTGCAGCCAGTTTTGCCAAGTGATCGATCTTCTCTTTGTGTCTGTAGATCAATTGCATGGTTCTATATTCATGTGTTTCCCTGATAATTGCTTCTTGATCTGCAAAACATTTATAAATGAAGAGCATGCATAGATAAATAGTGGTAACACGCACAGACATACACACGTACATGGATGCATACACACACATACACATACACACATCTTCACTCCATCTAATCAGTTACAGGGTAAATGATGACCATAAAGCACGTTGTCCTGAGTGAAAAACTAAACAAAACAAAAAAAAAAAACACAAAAAAGGCAAAAAGTTAACTTGTCCTTCGTCCTGTTATCATTCAGTTGAAATGTTTATGGTCATCATTTACCCCATAGCCCCATAGCGGAAGGGGGCGGGACTGTTGCACTGTCTGATGTTACACAACTCACAACACACAACTCAACTCAACTCAACTCATCCTCAGTAGTAGTCAAGTCAACTCATTGTGCTCGTCACAGCACTTGACACCCACCTTTGCAGTTATCCATGTTGAAGAGGGGGATGTGGATCACAGTTGGTTTGCCCTCTTCCTCAAAAACATAACAGGACTTTGGGCATCTAGGGTCTGTTTTGTCAAAGTCAAATGGATACACTTGAGGAAACGGGAGACTGTTACTGGTTGCGTAGTCTCTGGCCACCCATAGGGTCTGTGTGTAAGACAGCAACACAGTGCACAGTAAAGTAAGAGGGGCTGAGTATACACTTTACATGCAAAGTAAAAGAACCTTGTAATGCTAACCATTGCCCCATCGCTCTCTAAGTAAAACATGTATGGCGTGATACATATGTACAAATGTATACACACTGTTTTGATAAGTAACAGAAGTTTAGGAATAATCTCCAATCAGGATTAATTCAGGGGATTATTGGTTATCTGAAATGTGTCACACGTTGAAGGTACAGGACATGTGAAGGAACATGACATTTGTAATAAAATATCCTATTCTGCAAGTATTCTATCATGGGTTCACAACATGCAAATCTTTTGATCCAAATAAGCAAGGTTATTTAACATCTAATTGGTCAAACTACTTAGACAAACTTAAGAAATGGACAAATATGACTGCATGCTTTCACCTCAAAGGGATTTCCAACACTGAAATCAAAGGAAATGATGAGATCTATTTTTCTGGCAGGTCTCAGGGCTGAGGGATATGGTGAGTTAAGATAGAGGCCTGCATCCATCAAGTGCATCTGTTTCTCTGCAGACATGTCCGTAGGTATGGCAGGATCTATAACAGCATTTACCACAAAAGATTGAAAATGTGTATAATGAAGGTAAAGGTTATTTCCTGCAATGTTTAAAAAAATATTTTTTTATTCAGACCACAGTCACCTTGGAAGTGATAGAGGAAGTTGGCAACATTTCCAAAGTTCCAGTCTTTGAACAGTGGTGTAATATGTCTGATGACCCACCACACTGAAAAGACAATAACAGTAACTATCAGTAAACGGCACTCTTCAATTTCAAACTTCATTATTTAATATAGGTTGTCTGGGGTGTGATGTGCAAGTGCTGTAGGCAAAAATAAAAAATAAAGTACAGAATTTCCAAAAAATAAGGCAATGTGCTGCATGGGCATTTTAAAAATTAGTTTAACTTCCAAGTATCATGAACAATGCCAAAATAGTCCTATTGTAGTATGTTGCCTTCATTTCTTTAAGTTGGTTCTGTGCTTCACTTGTTACAGATTTTTGTGAATGCTAAACAATACAATACTATAAAATAAAGTCACAATTAAAAAGAATTTGAGAGCATATTGCTATTGTGGACCTCATCCACTTCATTGCATAGGCCTGTTCTGTGGTCCAGCACCCCGACTTCAGACAATGATGTGTGTGTGTTTTTGTTTGTTTGTTTTTTTTGTTTGTTTTTTTTTTTTGTTTTTTTGCTTTAGCCTACTTGTAATGTTAAAGCTCTTACCATCACCCAGTGTGCCTTCAAACTGAACCAGGTCTTGGCCCCACTCTCCTACTGAAGATACCAGTTTATGACAGACGTTCTTTCTGTCTTTGTCGTTCATGTTTCTCCACTTTTCACCATTCACTCCCTTGAGTGAGGGGCTGAATTCTCCATGGTGATCTAGATGGCAAAAACAAAGTCTATCAAAAGTCTAAAGGTCCATCAGTCATACATGCAGAGATAGCAATGCGCAGGCCAAGCACCACAGGTAGATGAGAGCCGATGAGATATGACATCATGAGCCAAACCCACTGATTTCACAAGAGAGAGAGATCACTGTGCTATTATCAGATAGTAGAAACTTTTGCAGTGTGTACACACTGACCACACTGCAATGACCTGAGCTGTACTGCTAGGCAGCTGACACAGCAACCTAGGGTGTCTCAACTGTAGGAGTTTCAGCTGTGTTGGCAAAAAACAAAATTCAGGCATGTGCATCAAGAGATGTCAAAAACAATACGGCTTTTTAGGAATTCCACCATCACCCCTGGTGGCTAAAAGGCGTTACAGTAGGGCATTGAAGCCACATGGCAATTTTGCTGAGATATGACTGTACCTCGTGTTTGGTTTTACCATACCATGCCAACTTTACCATTAAGTACATTGGGCTGTGGCATATGATTTTGTGTCTTTTGTTAATCGAGGAGCGAGTAAAGTCATTTCCACTGGTAGTTGTGTTCACACGATACATCACAGCACCCAGTGCACACACAAAATTCAACCTCTGCATTTAATGCATTACACATGTGAGCAGGGGGCAGCCATGATGACGGCCAGTGACAGTATATATACCGTCATCTATCACATAACACATAATAAAGTTTATCATTCTCAAGCTTTGATGCTTTACTCATTAATATAAAAAGTCCTTCTGTTAACATTCATGCCTATTTCTTTAATTATTTGCTTTGTTAAATTTAGTGGACATGAAAGATGAACTTGCTACCCAGGGTGCTTTGTGGACTACCCATCACCTGTGGAAAAAAAACTTATTTATTCAGTTCTGTTAGTTTAAATGGATAACAGATCAGTGTATGTAAGATACACAAAAAACCCTACCTTCAAAGACATTTCTTAGTCCTTCCAGTGCAGTGAAGCTGTGCTCTGCGTCTGCACAGTTCAGTACCAGATCAGCCAATAAGAATGCAATGTCAAGCCTTTCTTCAACTTTTGAAAAACAAAACAAAACAAAACATTCATAATTCACATCTGTACACACTAAGACATTATCCTGCAATTCATATATAAGGAAAATAATGAGCTGGATATACGGTTGTAGACCGTTATTGTAATATACCAGTGCAGATTGAGTGAATCCAATCATACAGAGCCTTCTTTAAAAAATCCTCAAATCTTGAACGATCTTCCTTAAAATCTGCCATAAAACTTCCACAAATTCCTGTAAAAAAAAGTAGAGTATAAAAGTAGATCAGATGACATTAGATGTTTCTGCTTTGGGACTAGGTCAACATATTGCTATGCTGGGTGGTATGCTTCCCTTGGGAAGATAAAATATCTCACAATGTCTATTAATCTTACATTTTTCATGCCACAAGTATGCACTAAAAGCTGGAAAAAGGTACTAGGTCACACATGAAGACACATTGGTAAGCAACCGGACCACAATCAACCAAAGGTTTTCTCCTTTCTCCTTTCTCCAATCTCCTTCATGACAGTTAGTAATAGTTCAAATAGGCTGCTTGAAATCAGAAAGTGTAGCATCTACCTAGCATCTCTTACAAGGATGTAATACTAAATCATAACAAAAAGTAACCTTGCAACTGAACCATGTCGATATGTTGCCTCTGGAAAGACTGCTTGTGTGCCACATGGCCATCCTCAAAGTCCTTCTTCAGGTTTGCAGTCTCTGTGTAGGCCCCTGGCTCTGGGAACCCCACCTCATTGGGACTGAACTCAAACCACAGTGTTTTTGGTGCTGGTAAGAGAACAAAAGCCCATATGGACAAATAAATGTGAAATATCTACTATTTAAAGCAACCTTAAGCTCAACTGGATTTTGAGTTTTCTTAGTACACTTGCTCATAGCCTTTTGTATACAACATCATAATCGCCCATAGTTAAAGCTATCGTATTATACTAATTAAGTAATATCAGTTGTGTTTTTGCAGATGCTGTCACACTGTAAGTGGTGAATGACAGCAGATTTACTGTATATGACCATATGAGGTCTAACTTTATTTGGATGGTCTGCCTACAGACACTGGGACTATTACCATCCACTGAAACTATGTATCTCTCGTTAAGGTTAGGGGTTGGAGAGTTGGGTTTGATCAAGGTGGTAATTCAGGACACATTGAACAAAATAGTTGCAATGTCAGCTGTAATGTCTCTTTGGCTGGACTATCTAAATTAAGTGTAACCTTAAAAACCTTGTTTAATGGACTTAATAATTCATAGGCACCAAAGAGCTGACTTTGCACAGTCAGTGTCTTTCTAACTTTACTCATGTTCTGGGGCTGGGGTTTAAACACAAATCTATCAGTTTATGTGCATCCTTATTATTCTCGTGATATGCTGTGTCACGATTATTGATGTCTGTTATTATGTTTTCGACAAAATCAATTAATCCATCCATCCATCCATCCATCCATCCATCCATCCATCCATCCATCAATCAATCAATCAATCAATCAATCAATCAATCAATCAATCAATCAACCAACCAACCAACCAACCAACCAACCAACCAATCAATCAATCAGTCAATCAATCAATCAATCAATCAATCAATCAGTAAATGATGCAGGAAGGTACCATACCTTGTGGTTTCTTGTGTTCTTTATCAAAGCAATGCCTCTCAATGGCACTGTACAGTGGGTATGGATTGGTTCCGTCATCTTCATCATCCACTAAACTCCTCCTCTCGAGCTTATAGAGAACATTGACCTTAGGCTATGTCATACTGTAGTTCTGACTTGTAAAAGTTCAGAAGGGTTGAAGCAGGCTTCACTCAGACAGTGTTTTGGATTTTTTTTCAGAGTGCTGGCCAAAATATAACTCAATTGAAAAACAGTAAAAAGGCCGCACTATGCATATTCAGTCACCATTTATTACACAGACGCGTTTCGGCGCTCTGCCTTAAAGCGTCTGGGTAATAAATGGTGACTGAATATGCATAGTGCTGCCTTTTTACTGTTTTTCAGTTCTGACTTGTACCAATGAACAAGAAATAGTTTTTCTGATTGACGGGAACATGTCTATTTATCCTGTATTACATGGTGTTTGTTAAATACCATGATATCTGAAGAACAAACAAACTGACAAGTCATCAAGCATACAATCAAAAACTTCTAACAAACTACGTTATTCAGGGTTAGCTTCAATAAAACACCAATGCACCTCTTAACATTTCAGTATGTCTATACATTTTGTTTTCTGCATCATTATTCTGTACTGCAGTATAGTGTAAGAATGACTGCATAGCAGAAGAGATCCCATTATCACCATAATGCCTATTATCATTCCCTGCTGTTCCACTTAAAACAATGCTTCACCTGGTGAAAAAGAAGTTATCACAGTGAAAATAGACCAATTCAGCTTCCATAAACGTCTGAATTGAGTAAATAAACGTATAATGTTCATTTTCAACTAAATTCGCACTCACATTTTCTTTACCACCTGGCCAATAACAGACTTGCTTAGGTTAGGTGGTAAAAGAACAAAGAACTGATGCATGAGGCTTGGGGCAGCTCTGACTCCTGACTCTCTGTCTCCTCCTGTACTTCGATACTCACATGTACTCCCTTGATGTGGCTAGTCAGCACACCCCAGACATCGGAAAGGGACAGATCCCCTTCCTTGTCTCTCTGTCTGAGCCACTGCACCCCCTCTGAGAAAGTCACGCCCTTCCCCTTAGACATGTTTGCCAGGGCTTTGCCTGTGGCCTCCTCTGCATGCTGTGACCACTGTGAGTCTTCATACAGTGAGGACATACACCTGTCATCAGCACATGTAAATTCATGAAGGTGACTTTTATCATTGAACTAAAACAGCAGTAAAAGTCCCAATTACAAAATCACAACGCCATTGTAAAGTGCATCATTGGTGCAAATCTAAACTGCAAGACATTGACTTAGTGTTTCATCAAATGAGGGTTTTTTAAACTAATGTTGTCACAGTGATTGTCATATATTTTAATGCAATTAATTGATGTTTATAATCAAGGTATGGTAACTGAGGTAATTGTAACTGATAATAGTTGATACCAGTCTAGCAATAATCATTCTCTTAATCATTAACATCATATTTAGTTTTTATTATGCATAGTGCTTTACTTCTAACTGTTATCTTCTGATACTATTTGTAGCTATGTATACTGAACTGAAGCATTTGCTGAATAATGCAATATGCAAAGAGTACTGAGTACTGACCATGTGGATCCAGACACTCCCGCCATATAGAGGAAGCAGTCGAGGAGGTCTTCCTTTGCCAGTTCCTGTATAACACTCAAGAGGGCAATGTGGGCCCTTTGCCCACCACCAGAGCCCAAGAGCGCCACGCGAGGAATGTGATTCTGACAAGCAGCATATAATAGAATCAACCCCATATATTATTTGAACCAAGTTAAGACTAGTCTAAAAGATATTTTTACAGCAGAAAATTTCTCACTAAAACAACAACAGAAGAGTTTGGGCTTCATTCACTAATATGTGTGCACAAAGTGCTTGCGTGTGTGTGTAATCCACCCCCTTTTCATATTTTGAAGAATAACAGTAACTCTGAATTGCTATATGAAATTAGTCACATGTCGATTTTCTCTGTATATGGACATTTGTTTGGTGTAAGGAAGAGAACAGTGATCTGAACTGTTAATGAAACCTGTATCATAATAGATGGCAACAAAAGATGAATCAGATGAATTTTACAACAGCAGAAACTTTGCACTGTGGTATGCTTAAATGATACTGCTGAAATTTTCATGGGAACGTTTACAAATGCCAATGCCTTTGTCAAGTGGCTCACCTCAGGAATGTCGTGTCTGCGAAGAGCCTCCTTTACTTTGAGCTGTCTTTCCTTAATGAAATTTTCCTCAGCGGGACAGAGGTCTTGTCTTATAAGAAATGCGGAGGTTAGAGTTTCCATTTTCAGGTGAAAAATCTGAAGGAATCTCACTATACAATAATGCCCCAACTATAGGCTAACCTACAGTACATCTATAATAAATAAAGGTGCAATAGAGTGTATATTTTCAATTATAAATATAGGCTGTAGGCTATCTTAATGCAGTGCAGTTAACGAAAACAAAATAACACTTGGAGAGCATGCAAGTCTCATAATTGTAAAAGTGAAACTAAATATGTTGCACGCACACACACACACACACACACATGCACACACACAGGCTGTGATGAGGCCAATATGTTATAGTTACAAGTGTCAGGATTATACATTCTTATTTTCACATACCTGATGACTACATCCATGTCTGTAGAAGGATAAAGGCATCATGGATTAGTATAAACCACTCTGTAAATATTTTTTTGTAAGAACGTGCATGCAGTTTCTTAATTTCCTAGACACAGATAAATTATTTTAAAACAGGAAATAAAGTTGTCCAGAATAAATGTACATAAAGGGTTCTCTTTGTTTGATCTAAGAGTGATCCTTTGGAAACCTTTGCATAATAATTGAAATTTGAATAATTCATTGGTGCCTTGGTCTATGCTACATGTGTGAGTGTAATTTACCTCCCTGAGTGACTAACCAGTTGATAAATATCTATACTTATCCAAATATTCAGAGCAGGTCTATCACAACATGCTATACTTCCACCTTTTATGGCAATGTTATAAGAATTCATAAACTTACTTCCCCAGCTACCTGTAAAATAAAGTCAAAGTCAAAGTTAAAGTCAGTTTTATTGTCAAAACCATATGTAGAGTTTGCACACACAGAATTTGAAATTGCAATGCTCCCTAGGCCCACAGTGAACATTAAACATCTTATAAACAAGACAGGAAGACATGATGACAAAACATAAAAGCAGTAATGCAAAATGTGTTTGGCAAATGTATAAATTAGGCATTTGGTATCTGTAAACCATTGATGCTCACCTTGTTCACAATCCTGCACCTGCCGTAACATACACAAAGTAAACTCCTGTATTTGTGTATCTGTGTAAACTACTGTCTGAGAAACAACACCAGCTAGTTTCATCAGGGATGCCTGAATAAACAAAATCGAAAGGAGCTGCGTATAAAGCAGTCTGTTTAGTTCTGGTTTGAGGGAGGTGGTTGTACGTTGGTATGCAGTAGTAGGTGTTGGTATGAAGTGGGTGTTTATGATAGTTCCTGCTGACAGGTTTTGGAAAAAAAAAAAACAATAAAATGAAGATTTAGAGATGGGCAGACTTGCATGCTAAGTATGTGCTTATCTCATCGAACCACTGTGAAGCACTTAACTACACGAAAACAATCATGTCAAGGCAGGAACAGGTCACCCAGGGACACACACTTCCAAAGTAATGATAATTTAGTAACTATGTATGATGATTGACATTAGTGTGATCCATTAATTTCCAATACATCCTATGGAGGTTTTAGAAGAATTATGTTTGAAAGTGGAATCAAGGTTTAAACATTGCCATTTATGTTGTGTTATGTGTTGTCAAAGTAAGAGTGTAATGGAGAGAGAGAACTAAAATAACTAAGTATGACTAAGTAAGGAAAGTAATATTTCCTTTTTCGTATTATTTCTTATATACTGACTTAATTGGGTATCTTCTAACGTCTGTTTTCTTGGACAAATCAAAGAAAAAGTAACAAAGTGGCCAGACAACTATCCACACGTAACAACTTGTATTTCAGTACATTCAAATTGCAATGTTGTTACATTATATCAATATTTAATTATCACAACAACAACAATCTCCCATTGAACTGTCAAGTTGGGCCTCTCCTTCACCACTCAGTCAGTGAACTTGGCCCACAACACGTCTGGAAAGGCAATCCGTGGTGCCTGAAATCTCAATCCCACCCCTCTCCATACCCTGATGAGTTGGGACATGCCACTACCACAGACAACCAGTGTACGGATACACCACAAGCAAAAACAGCTCAACCACAGATACCATACCTCAGATGTGTAAAATCAGAAAGGAAAAGAAAGTAAAAGTAAAATCAGAAAGTAAAAACCCTGCCACATTTTCATTCTAACGCAGCTGACTTCAGTGAGCTGAATTGATCTACCTGTCTTGAGTGCTCATTATGATCAGCTGATTCAGAGCTGGTTGGATCAAATTTGTGGCAGGGTTTTTGCTTTCTGAAGCTTTTTTGTATTCTCTTCTAAATAAATTCATTTTATAATTTTACTTCTGTGCATGGCCTTGCTTTATGATGTGTGAAAATGTGCCACTGTCAAAATAGTTGTGAATGTGACAGGGTATTTTCATCAAAAATTATGCATTTTCCATATTGCGATTAAAAAGTCAGAAAATCAAAAAAGACATTTTTTTGCATAAAGTTTCTAAGACAATTTTACAAGATACATCATCAATTCTCTACAGAGTTATGAATGAATGTGTAAAGTAATGCAATCAATGCGTTAAAGCCTTGTCTTCACATAGTATGGCAGTATGCTGCTCCCTAGTGGTCAATTTAAGTGCGCTTTTCCAAGTGCAGCAATGAAGTGGGTGGGTGAGTTGATGATCCTTTGTGTTGTTTTTAGTAATGTTTGTAGTGTTTTGGTTTAAGGGCCATGGGGTAACGCCAGTTGTTATGCCCGTAGTCATTGCTTTTAGAGTGTTAATTACCCCTTCATAATTGGTACTTTCATTTCCGTTTAGCATTACAGTAAGTACATAAATATGTCGGTACCGCCCCAACCCTGTTATTTTGGTCTCTTTAGGGGGTACTGGGTCTTGATCGGGGGTACTGTACCCCTCAGTACCCCCTGTAATTCGAACTATAATTGCTTCTGATTGTTTGATTGATTTGTGTGTGTGTGTGTGTGTGTGTGTGTGCGTGTGTGTGTGTGTGTGTGTGTGTGTGTGTGTGTGTGTGTGTGTGTGTGTGTGTGTGTGTGTGTGTAAAACAAGTGAAGGTTGCATATTATCCACAGATCTATCTGTAGCTTTCTTCTGACCACTGGAACATTTAGCAATATGTCCCTGATGACCAGCTTGATTTTAAATAATTTATTTAAATAAACATTCTTTTTACTGGGATTAAAATGCATGGGGTAATGCGTGAATCTGTTGAAGTGACGGTGAGTTACCATTCTTTGATTGACCACAGTGAAGTAGTTAAGAAATGCATTATATATTCTGTGTAATTAATGCATTAAACATGTAATGAAACATTCTATCAGAAGTGATTACAACACACCCGTAGTATTGTAGTAGATTATTCTATTTGTGTGAATTACGTTTTATTGTTGCTTCATCAGGTTCACTCTACTGTAAATTGCCTAATTGTAACGTGCTTAGGCTATACTTCTTCATTCCTCCATTCATTTACTCTATTACTCACATTTCCATTAGTTTGCGAGGAAAATATGGTATTTACTGTAAATCACAACCTAGTTACATCCAGCACATTGTAGGCCTACATAGGCTACTATAGAAAATTAAGTTCATAGGTCTGGAGACACAAACTAAACATTTGAACTACTAATACTACTACAGTTGCTTTATTATTATTATTATTATTATTATTATTATTATTATTATTATTATTATTATTATTATTATTATATTTTTTATGATCGTTGGCTACGAAAGAGAGACTGAATTGCCATCTACGTGGTCTGTCCATTTCAGAAGTGTGTTTTCTTTTCTTACATTACAATGTTTTCAGCTTCATTAGGCTCACTGCTACACAATAGATAAAAGTAAAACTGACAAACGCCGTTGAAAAAAATAAATAGAAAATCAACAAAAGCCTCTTTTTTTGGTCAACTTTGGCACGAAAGTCGCTTTGCCTCTTTATGACTCTCCCTCCTTAACATCAAAAGATCTTCCACTAATAGTAGGTCTACTATTCTTTAAACCTATAGCCTTTGGAAAGAAGTCAAATAACATTTCAGAGCCTCATAAATGGAGTGCAGACAAGCGCTACAAAACCGTTAGTTTCATTGTAATTCATTGACTTGTTAAAAACGTCAAGCTTTAAGGAGTTGGAGAGAAAGGAGCGGACATTCATGGGCCCAGATGCGTGTCTTGAAGAGGTCTGCGAATGCAATGGCGCCTTTGTTTCGGGCGGAGTTAAACAGCTTAAAAAGCGGAGGTTAACTCAATCAATCAACATGTCCGAAAGTCTGAGGGCAATTTCAAAAACCATATGGCCTCCAAACGTTTTTGTTCTTTTCGTGCAGCGGGACACGCTTGTCTCAGCATTGGAAGCGGCGGGAGGCTGAGCATTTGCCATTGTCCGCTGTCCCATTGGGGGGAGCCTTCTCATTTGTCTCCGAGTTTCATGCTTTACGCTCAAAATTACGGCTTCGACCCGAACAAAGAGGAATTATATAGACCTGAAGAAATTGGCCCAAAACTTAAGGTTTTTTGTTGCTTTCACCACTCTGCCCCCCTTTCTCCCCAAATAGCACAGGTTTGCGATTCTCACATAAATTTCCGCAGGGATAGAAAACACTTTGCGGGGTCAAGATGGCATGACACGCTTTGAAAGAAGAAAAGTGCATGTGCTTAGGTTTTTGAAAGGCTGCGACATTACCCATGTGCAGTCACTGTAAGGCCAGTTTTTTTCCCCTTTTTTGAAGTTGGCCATTTGATTTATTCATTTGAACTGGTTTGGACTTGAATGGACAACACTGAATACGCCATAGACCCGTGCCTCCGTTGCTAATAATGATAAAATAAGAGCAGACCAGGCTTTACATTATATTATAATTTATTTTATTCAGTTTTATATTGTTCTCTACAGGTTTTCTCAAAGGCACAATCATTCACTGTAAAAATATATATTCCACCTTGTACATAGGCCTACATACAGATTCTGAGATACAGACGTAAAATATTTTGAGAGGACTGTCGCCTGCCAAATTTGAAGTTCAGCAGTACATTGCAATAGGGGAAAATGTGGTGAGTTTTTTTTTTTTAATGAAAAACTCTAAGCACCTAGCCTATGTGTCGTCAGGGAGGAGGGTGCGGGGGTGACCGAGATGGAGAGAGGGAGTAGGCCTATGGCAAACACATTAAGCTCACTAAAATAAGCCTATGAAGACTAAATTAAATGGACTGTTGTTTTTTTCAGTCATCTACATCAATCTCCTCGTCTTCATCGTCGTCTGAGTGTTCTTTGCTAGCTGTGTGGTCCGCTGGCCTAAATGGAGACGCAGGGGGCATCCGAAGCTCCTTTTCCGCCCAAGAGTCTGCAGAACGATGCCCCGCCGTTCCATTCACGAGCCTTTCCAAATCCGCCAGTTTGTCCAGTTTCTCTAACGGCACGCTCCCAATAGCGGTGGCCGACTTCACGTCTGCCTTCAGCTCCTCCAAGTCCCGCTTTAACTTTGCCCTCCGGTTTTGAAACCATGTGATGACTTGAGCGTTCGTTAGTCCCAGTTGATGCGCAATCCGATCCCGGTCCGTTTGCGTTAAATATTTTTGGTACAGAAACCTCTTCTCCAGCTCATGGATTTGAGAGGCCGTGAAAGCAGTTCTGGACTTTCTGCGCTTCTTTGGGTGGTGTCGCTGGCCATACAGTGTTAAAAACTCCTTTCCTAAAGAAATAAAAACATTACAGACATCTTAATGCATAATTCATCCACTCTATTTGCGCAGTAACACCATTTTATTACATTACTTTAGTTAGACTTCAAAAGAACAATCCCAGGCCAAGAAAACACAGGTTGGCAGCTTACCTTCCACAGCCTGCAGAACACCGACGTCAAGCCCCCTGAAGGTTTTGCTGGTAAGTTCTTCTAGAGCGCACAGTGGAGATGCTTTGGCGACAAGTGTCCGGTTGGGCAGGGAGAGGCTAAGTGAACAGACTTTCCCCTCAAGGATAACTGTTGCCCCTCGGTTTATTGAGGGTTTTTTCAGAATGTCCACAATGCTGAAGGGGGTTACTGGCTTGTTACTGGAAGCGGGTGGAAGATGATCCAGCTGAGAACGCGTCTCGTTTTGTGTCACTATCCCTTTGGACGCCATTGTCAGCACAACGTATGAGATGATGCTGGTGCCAACAAAGATGATTTAATTGAAAAAAAAAACGCCTCTATGTCTTCTGTTGTTATTTCCGAGACATCACCATGACCACAAGTTCCAAGTCAAGAAAATGTTTAGCCTACTGGTAAGTCCCAGGTACGCTAAGCATTCGGCTCTGAAAGATGCGCAAAGTGTTCCAGCACTTAGTGTTCCAAGTCCCTCAGTTAGTGCTTGCAGTTCACAGCAAACTTGGTTAATTAAGTGGCACTAACAGCTGGAGGCGGGGCCACAGTGTTGATTAGGGTTTTTTTTTGCCCTCTCATTGTAATACACGATTCACTTAAATGGCTGTTTGTTTCTTTAAATAATATTTATATATATAAAATATATATTTTAAAAAATACACATTTCCATATATACTCATGTGTCCACTCTTGGTCAGAATAAAAAACATGGTTTTAAAATATGTTGTCGTTTCACTGATGTCTTTTTTTTCTTTCAAAAAAATATAGCGGTTGCATTGAAAACACAAAGTATTTTGGAGTTACCTTCCAGTGATTCCAATACTCTGCAGGTGTAGAGTGTTTGTTCTGCAAAATGTGTGAAGCTGAGAATACACTCACAGTGCAGATTTGGTATGAGGTTTTCCTCCCTCTGTTTCAGTTTGCAATTTCTTTTTTTATGTTAGTTTTTGTGGTTAAGCAATCAAGAAAAAGTGCTTTGTATAAGTATTTGATTAATGAGTATTACATTTGAGCGGAGCTGTGCATGCAGTTTTTTTTTTTTTGCTAAGATGTTGCTAAGAATAATGTACCAACATTTTTAATTAAACCAAGGTATACCCAAGTAAACCCAAAGTCAATTTGATGGGTCTTAATCATGGGTTTTTGCATGGATAGGATTCTGTTTGAACAATTGGCAGAATATCAATTGTAGTGACAGGTTAGTGTTTTTGTGAAAAGCCAAAAAGTCAAATATGGATCTGAAGAGCATATTCTGCTGTGTGCTAATCTGAGAGTGTGTCGTTTTCGGGCATGTCTGCAGACAGTCTCTCCCTGTTGTCTGATTGAGGGACAGAATGGGATTGTTTGGCTGTCTGGCTGTCTAATCACATGCTATATTCAAGCCCTGCTACTTACCCTCCTGTAGAACTTTGGCCCTCTATGTAGAGCACTTTGGGCCAACTGCTGTTGCTTTTTACTGTAATGTGCTATAAACACTAATGTGGCCTGACTTGTGTGGTCCACAGCAAACAGTGTTGAGCCTTCACTGGGCTATGGGAGCGCAAGTGAGAGAGGACATTAACGAGGGGAAGAGAGAGAGGGAGAGGAAAAGATGGAGATGGAGAGGGAGAAAGGGAGAGACAGGGAAAGACAGAGAAAGGCAGACAGAGAGAGAGAGAGAGAGAGAGGGCAGGAGAGCAAGAGAGGGCAGGAGAGAGAGAGAGAGAGAGAGATGAAACTTGTTCTGTCTGTGGAGACGGATGGAGGAGAAAGGACAAGGGAGAGGGGGGTTGCGGGAGGACATATAGAGAAAAAGGGAGAGAAGGAACCAGGGAAGAAAAGGAGGAGAGATAGAGGGAGACAGAAAGAGAGAGAGAAAGAGAGACAAAAAGAGAGAGAGAGAGAAGGGAAAACGAGTGTAAAGCTGGCCCTGTCTGTGGAGATGGGGGGGATAAAGGGAAGGAGAGAGAGAGGGAGGGTGAGGAAAGAGAGATAGAGGAAAAGGGAAAGAAAAAAGAGAGGGAAGAAGAGGAGGAGTGTGATGAAAGAAGGGATAGAGGAAGAGAGTGAGGGAGGAAAAGAGAGGCAAGGAGAGAGAGAAGAGAAAGAGAAAGAAAGAGAGAGAGAGGGAGAGAGAAAGGAAAAAGAGTGTGAAGCTGGCTCTGTCTGGAGATGGAAGGGAAGAAAGGGAAGGAGAGGGAGGGTGAGGAAGGACACACACACACACACATACACACACACACACACTCACACATACACACACATACCCCCCCCCCCCCCCCCCCCCCACACACACACACACACACACACACACGCACACCCCTACCCTGCCCATACCCTGCCCATACCCCTTGCTGTGTATCCCCCTATCTGTGGGTTGGGGCTGAGGGAGTGTGAATTAGCCTGCTGAAAGGCTGCCATTCACCCTGGCTAAGGAGCTGCGTTGACCTCTCCATGTGCTCCCAGTCTGGTCGCTTCCCGGGCGACCGTGGGCCAGTGAATAAAGATGGAGTGGCAGCACAGTGGAAGCCTGACAATAGATTTGCCTGACCAACACTACAAACACTCCCTACCAGGGACCAAATGATGGGAGGAGGCGTACGATTTATCTGCCAACGACTAACAATTCAAGAAAAAAAACATTCATGCTCTCTGTGGTATTTTGTGGCTATTTAGGCTATTTATACAACGTGAAACAGAATAGTTAGGTAACAATACATTACCCATTTTTCAAGTAAGTCAAACTTATTTTTTAAAATATATATATATTTTTTACATGTGATTGCCTTTCATGATAAGTCTTCTAAAACTGAGAATGGTGAGGCCACCATCTTCCTTCCTCTGTGGAGTGGCCATTATTATGTCTGGATGCCTGCTGATGGTAAGCTTTTCTTGTATGGTCTATACTGCTTTTGACATCTACAGATTCCCAAAACTATTACGCTTCAGTGTGTGCGATCTCTACCTTTATTGCGGATGCCTGGTGTGCCCACAAATATATATATTTTTTTTTCCCCATAAAGTTGCTAACTAGCAAACAAATGGCCAAAACAAAAAACCTCCGTGGCAGAGGTAATAACAAACCCACAGCCAACACTAACTGAAACTATTTTTCAGTTTTATTTTCCTATGCCCCATATAGTTAAAGGTCAATTTCTATCGTCATTTTTATTCATATTGCTGTGTCGCCACTATGGTTGAATGCATTGTGCATCATTTCTGTGAAAAATTATGTCCTAGTTCTCTTGCTTGACGCTGTTTTCTGTAAGCTAGAACAGGTCCAGTGGTTGAACGACTGGCTTTTCCGGTGTCCCTTGTGAATATCCATGACGTGTCATTAAGGCACCTCCGCTCACCTAGCTTCTGTCCACTGTTCTTCCTCTGTGATGTGGGAGTGCCATACATGGCTCTGGGCGGGGCTTACGACCTAGTGACGTAGATAGGTTTAGCCTGCTCTGGTCCGCTCGTTCTGGTTAGCTCGACCCTTCAATTACCAGTAAAACCATGAGGGTCGAATTTCACGTCTTGGAGTGCTGCATGCATATACTGCTTGTTGTGACCCACCACATTGTAAATAGAGCTACTCAAAGTGTTTTTTAGCGGAAGGAGCCCTTTAATGTTAGTTGCCAGTTTGCTATATGGTTAATGTTGTATCAGATTTTCTTGTTATTTTTTTTCTACAGACAACACTTGGTGACGTCGAACAGCAGGGCTATGGATTAAATCCTTAAGTGGTAGTCAAGACTCATTAAACTAACAAGACAAGAACAAACTGATAAGTGTGTGTGTGTTTCTTTAGACAAGTACACAGACACCAAAGGGCCTCTGATAAGAAGATAGCTCCCTTCAAAAGGGATTTATTGATGTATTGCTTCTCTTTAGTTTTATGATTTCCCCCCTTGTTAACTATCAGTTCATATCAGTTCAGGTGATATGCATTTAATGACATTAATCCATTAAACTATAAATGTAATGTATTATTAACCTAATGAACGGAATTAACCTTATTATCTATTAAAGAGGGTGCGCTTTCCTAGTGTTTGGTATTACGTCGATGGGCAGCTTTTTACATCTCTTTTATGGATGCCTCTGTTTATTTTCACTGTTTTATTGTCTCGTCAGTTCTGCCAAGTGCCCGGCCTTTCTCTTTGCTCCCACAGGCTGTTTGCAAGGTGGTGTACTGTACTCCGCCCTTTCCTCTTTGATGATGGCCGTGTGTGGGGGTTTGTAGGGCACTCTGATGCAGAGCAGTTGGCTTGAAACATCACGTGGGTGAATAAAAGTGAAAAAAGGGAGCTGAAGTGTGCAGACCTCTGCCTTATGTTTTGCATGTTTGTGGGGTTGTCATGAGGAAAGTGACATGTTTAATTGTCAAATGATCTAGTACAGAGAAATCCAGTGCCACCAGGTTTCGCTGCATGGAATATGAAGTGTCAGATCATAATGTGGTTTCATAAGCACCTTTCAAATAGGTCAGTGTTGGCATGGCGTCTGTGATGTATGCAGCTGATAAATGATACATCAATAAATACATAAAATGGTGGACTTGACACCATCAAATAAAAGCCTCACAATGAGCTAAAAAATGAAGAGAAAAGGTATGTCTTCAAATTGGATTTAAAACAATCAGTGATAGGGGAGGATCTGACAGGCAAGGGGAGACTGTTCCAGATAGGGGCAGTAATTAAGGTCTGTACCCTTTAGTGTTGAGGTGTGTGTGTGGGGGGGGGGCAGATGGGTTAATTTTGTATCGCTTTTATCTACAGTACATACTTGATTTTATTTACTTTCAAATATGTGATGGTAGTTATGTTTATGGTGAATTTTTTTTTTTTTTAGATTTTTTGATGCCCTCTCTGGAACTTGGTGCCCTACGTGCAGTGTGTGATGTGCATTATGGGAACAATGGCCCTGTGTAACAGTGCGAATGGAACCTGCATGTGTTTCCAGTGTTGGGAAGGTTACTTTAGAAATGTAATTCGTTACAGTTACAAGTTACCCTGTTTAAAATGTAATAGTAGTGTAACTTTTTAAATTACTTTATCTGAGTAACGTAACTTATTACTTTTTGATTACTTTTTAAATGTTTTCATGATTTTGTCCCTGTAAAATACGGTAGCCTATACGAAAAACACACGAAACAGTTTTTTTTTTTTTTTAAATATAGGCTGTTTTAGCAAGGTTTTGCTGACAATATTAAGATGTCATTCAAATTGTAATTTTGAAAAAATTCAAAAGTACCTGTAATTGAATTACACATTTTTCTCCAGTAACTGTAATGTATTACTGTTACATTTATTTTGTAATTAAATTACGTAATGGAATTACATGTATCGCGTTACTCCCCAACACTGTGTGTTTCTGAGCAAGACAGAGGGAGGGCATAAGGGCATGGTGCAAACCGTAAGTGTGAATAAGAGGGATAAAGAGATAAGAGAAGGAGGAGAGTGTCGGTTGTCGCGGTAATATAACAGAAGTAGCATAGAGAGTGCGGCTATATTCTGGTGAAGTCTAGAATCCGTCCTAGGCTGCACCTCATTGCATTGTCAGTGCGCATCCTTCATCCTTTTCTCTACACAGGATGCCCCTCACGGTGGAGCTATACTTTCACACAAGATGGAGAAAGAATGGCATCCATCTGCAGGCTGGCAGTGAGTGTGTCACACGATTGATGGAGAAGGTGCTTCATCATCATGTCCTGAGCCAGCTGACCACATACAGGATGGTGAGCATGCTGTGCCATACAGTGTAGCAGAGTGTAGACGGATGGGTGTGTGAAATCCATGGATGATGTGTGGGGTCGTTAGACAGTGGGGTTGGGACAGAGCAGGGGCACCCTGAGGCAGAACTCAAAGGCAGGCCTGCCCATTGGGATGGCTAGGCCGCTGAAAAGAACCAATTATTGAAAAAGAAAAGAAAAACCCACAGTTTTCAATTTCCTGGGGATTAAATTAATGAATTGTTAATAAAAATCATCCTCCTCAGAATTATGACGCCCCCAAAAAAACTGCCAAAAGACACCAAAACAGTTTTTTTTTAACCAGGCTGTAAATATGTTTGGGGCATGCAGATAATCCAGCTATCTGTATGCTATACTACCATGCGCCGTCCTACACAGCCATGCTTCAGCACCTTTCTTGGGCTTGTCAAGACGCACCGCCCCACCATCCCCCAGCTCCCACCTCCCACTGACTGTCCTGCTTCAGCCAGGCAGTGATGAGTCAGTTTGTTCTCCTTTCAGCTGCCACTTTTATGAACTCCCAGACACTGTCACTAATACACTCCAGCACCTCCCTCTCTTGACCACGTCCCTCCCCACTTATTGTGTGTGTGTGTGTGTGTGTGTGAGAGAGAGAGAGGGAGAGAGAGAGAGAGAGAGAGAGAGAGAGAGAGAGAGAGAGAGAGAGAATGGGGGTACCGGGGTCAGAAGACATCACATGAAGAGGGAAGTTACTCATTAACGCCCCCCATGGAGGTATTCAGTATCAGTAAGAGAGTCAGGAAGCAGTGGGCCCTACCGAATTCACTGGCCAATAATTGGCAATCTAAGCTCAAGCAGTAATCGACAAATCAGCTTTTGCCATCTTTAACAATGTTCTCCCATAGGTTATCACTGGACAATGGTTGGCTAACTAATTCAGACTAGAAAGTAATCGACAAATGAGCTGCAATCATCTTAAACAAGGTCCTCCCATAGGTGCTCACTTCCAGGACCGTACCTACAGAAAATTTTTAGCCTGTCCGGGTGCAAAAGTCTTAAGATATGTTTGTTTGATTTGGAAGACTTCATGCCTGTATTCACAGATGGTTTATAAAGGGAATTTTTAATGCTGTATTTCATTGCATTATAAATGTTTATCTTTGTTTAAAATTCAGTAGTGTATTACAAAAAAGGCACCCATGCTTTGACATTTTTAAAAGATGCCGACAATCAAGAATAGTGAAGTCTTTATTTTACATTAGTCATGTTTGTCGTGACAATTTTTTTAAACTAAACTGTGCTTTGTCAACTGTTATGACTGCCATCACTGAGGTTGGTTCATTTGTAAGATTAAACCATTTTAGTTTGTCAACTGTCATCACTGCCATCACTGAGGTTGGTTCATTTCTAAGATTAAACCATTTTAGGCATTGCGACCACCCCATAATGACTTTTTGAAACTTTGCCACTTTCAGAAACAATACAAAGCCACATTTGTGCAGCACGCAGCTTTTGTACACAGTTTGGCTTTTACATGGCATCATTTCTTTGCTCTCTTTGGGCAAGCTATTGTGTAATTCAATGTCTTTCATCACTTTTGTAAGTGGAAGTGAATTTAGTAACATAACATAACATAACATAACATAACACAACATAACATAGACACATGGCAGCAAGGACACACAGTGGCTGCTCTCCATCCTGACAATATAGTGTTTTCATGTGTTTTTTTTTGTTATGTTTTTGTTTGTCTTTGTCTTCGTCAAACAAATCTACGAACCACTCATACGTGGAAGAGCTACAGGACACACTATGGAACTGCTGTCTGCGCCGGAGGCACCTACCATCACTGACCCCTAGTCCTAGATCTCGCCCACACACACACACACACACACACACACACACACACACACACACACACAAACTAACACAGGACCCAACAGTCATGGATTTGCTTACCAGCACACAGGCCACTGAATTGAACTAGTAGACTGGCACCTGCACTTTGAAGCAGCTGCTGATATTCTACACATCTTATTTCTACTTTTTTGCTATGTTTATATTATTATGTTTTTTATGTTTGTGTAGCCGGGTGCCCCGCCTCCACAGTCTAAGTGCAGGGTAACGAGCGCACCTGTTTCCACTAGCGTTAATTTGTAGTGGCTTTTTATAAGGGTATCGTATTTCCGGGTAATGCACAGCCACCTTCTTGGATTAACCTGGCGCTAGACCCTGGGTTGCTAGCAGGTGAGCAAGGCTCTTTGGTGCACACGGTGCTTTTATTAAGTTGGACTCGTTACTTATTGATTTATTTTACTTCCTAGGTGTTTGTGGCTTGAGTCCCGTGCATGCTCGGCGGGCCTCTGGTACATCAAGCCAGCATACTCTTTGTGCAGGTGCGTTTTACCCTGTAAGTGTTTTATGTTCCCTGTTGCATTTAGTTTTAATCTTTCCTTTTGGGTTTTGTTGGTAGGAGCGCTCACCGCGAAACAGCGAGACCCTAGTACGGAACATTGGTGTCATTAGTGCCGAGGCAAGGTAATGTGGGTTATCATGGTTATTAATGGGTGATGTTGTATGCCTCGGTCTAATGATTTCATTCCTTTTTTTAGGGAAGACTCCCGCGGTGTTGCGCTACTGCTGCTTTGCTTTGCTTTGTTTTGACTTGTTACTGTTTGGTTTATTTTTGCTTTAAGGTTTCCACGCTTGTTTATTGTGTTTGTTTGCCGCACCGACTCTGTTTCCCCGTGAGTGGCAGCGCGGGGAGATTGAATACGGACGGCACTCGTTTTGTTTGTGTCCAACCAACTGTGTTTTGTACGTCCGTGTTTCGTAGTCCAGCCCCTTTTTGTGTGTTTTTAGTTTTACCGCAGGTATTGCCAGGTCCACGGGAGTGCGAGGTCTTCCTGGTTTCCCCCGTTATCCTTTAGTTCACTGCATGCTTAGTGGGCTTCTTGGTAGTGTTCACCCTTTTTTTCCCGCATGTTGCTGTGCACAATTCTTTGCTGTGTGTGTGTGTGGATTCGGCTTGCTGTGCGCGTGTGAATCTCGTCACAGGTTTCGGGCTGTCTCCTTGGGTCCTCGGCGCTCCCAGTGGTCTGCCCCTGGCTACTTCCCCTGCTGGTAGGCCTAGTGAACTATATAACACTTGTTTTTAAATCTACTCTCATGGGCTTCATTTGTATATTAATGTATGATAATAAAACAGATATTTTTGCACTAACCACTTTGCTTCAGCTTCCAGTCTGCTCCACATTTGGCCAACCGTTATAAAATAAACTTTCTTTGAACTTGAGCACTGAGTCTCTGCTGCCCTTATTTCCCTGAACTTGTGTGCCAGTATCTGCTGAGGTATTAGAGGTGTTGTCCTTTTGCAAAAGCCTTCACATGTCCCTACGGGGTGGCGTAGTCGGGTTACCTTGTGTGCCGGGGTCTGTGGTTGCGCCCGGTTACATTTGTATTGTTATGTTTATGAGATGTTTAGTGTTGCACTGTGGGCCTAGGGAGCACTGCAGTTTCAAGTCCTGTGTATGACCTGTACATATGGTTTTTGACAATAAAGCTAACTTGTGCCTTTGAATTTAAAAGACAGAATTCCTACTCATGGCTAACAAACTAAACACACTCCACAAACACAACACTAACTGTGTGGTGGAATGGTATGTGTGTGTGTGTGGCCTCTGTAGACATGATAAGATTTTTTTCTTAAATTTGGTTTGATAAGTATCAGGTTGAGACACTGAAAACCGAAATGACTGAAACAAACAAACATCACAGTATAGAGCAGATTACGGTATTCAAATGATTTATTACTATAAAATGGGATTATAGTGCATTACAAAACAAATGAATCAATATAAGGGATTGTTGACAGCATACAAATCACACCTTAGCTAACACATATAGAGACTGTGCCAATTGTAATCCTTATGGTACTTGTTCATTCTGATTTAGGTAATCCTGGAAACACAGCGGTACAAATTTAAAAATAGCAAAAATAATTTTTGATTGATTACTGCGTGAAGATTTAATATCCCATAGTCTTTTTAGTCATTGGCTAAGTTCACATGTTCAAGTCAAGTACATGCGTCTTAATAATGTATATTTGTGAGTGACTCTTCTGTTTTTTCTATGTATTTTAATTTGGGCTGATGGGCTGGTTGGCAATGTGCTAAGACGCTACACTTTTACCTGCCTAGTTTGTAAGTCTGCTTTAACTCAGAAAGTTTCGATTGGAAATTTTGTTCTCTATAATTACTACTGAAATATTACTGAACAGATTCAGTGTTTTAGATTATAAACTGTGTGTGTGTGTGTGTGTGTGTGTGTGTGTGTGTTTCTGTGTGGGGTGAGGGTGGTTGTGCACATGTGTATGTATGTGTGAGTCTGACAGTGTATGTGTACAGGAGTGTGTGCAGGTGCACTTGTGTTGATGTGGTAAAAACTTTTTTAAATCAATTTTAAAAAGTTTAAATTGATGTGGTTCATCTTAGCAGTTGGCCTTGCGTCGCTCAGCTGCTTTGCGGATTTCTTCCAAGATGCCAGCTTTGTTCTTCTCCACATTCTTTGCCGCCAGGTCTGCCAGGTGCTTAATCTTCCCCATGTCTCGGATGGGCCCCTGGAAGGTTGTGTACGTGTCCCATTCCTCTTTAATGACGGACCTGTCTATAGGGTTAAAACGAGGAATGGCAAGACAAGAAGATTAAATATGATAGCGAAAAGGTATGACACAGTGAACATTAGTGGCGGCGGATAGGAATGAGAGAGAAAAGAGAGGGTACAGTGACCTGTTCCTATGTCACTTACTCTTGCAGTTATGTATGTTGAAGAGTGGAAAATGGATTACAGTTGGTTTGCCCTTCTCCTCAAACACATGGAATGACTTTAGCGGTTGGTCTTTATCCAAATGTATTTTGGGGAAAGGCCTTCCATGGTGGTCTGCATGCTCTTTGGCCTTCCGTAATGTCTGGACATAAAGGTAGACTTTAGGAGCATTACAACTAATTTTTAACTGAAACATTATTTAATACATAAAGGATGGAAAGGGGAACATATGCAGTACACCATGTTATCTCAGTCCTGCTCTACAAGCACTTAATGAAAAATCATTTAAAGACATATGAACACTGCACTGGTTACATTTTTTGACTAAATGGTATGTTGAGTAAATCAACCTTCTGCATAGCACTGAGAGGTTAGTTTTATGTTGCTTCCACTTTCTTTCACTCTTTGTGGATTTACATGACGTTTAGTGAAAGAAAAAGAAACAGTATGAACTCTTGACACAAAATGTTTATAATAGTAGAGAGACAGCAATCTTATCAGTTCTCCAATAGACCAAAATGTATCAGCAAACTTTGCTAGCCTGTGTGACGTGTTAGCATTCTAATCCAACTGTATCAGCTCTTCAAAATCCTTAAACATTAAAACTTAAATTTTTGTAGTCTTATAGTCATCTTTTTCTTTTGCATAAATATGGCAGAATAATCTGTAAGTGGAGATTTTGTGTGATGATCATTATCTTCCTTTCGAGAAATTTTGATTGTTTCCTGGTGATATCATCAATGAAATAATAGAATACATTGTGCAAAACATATCATATAAATTCTTTCTGTTATTGTATTTTGTTTTCTATGATACCCAAAGAAATTATATAGGCCTAACATGTATTACAACATGTATTCTTTCATTGATGATATCACCAGGAAGCATCAGTGTAATGATCTTTATCTCCTTTTCTATAAATATATACTTTGTAAAATATATTATATAATTTCTTTCGGTCATCATAATATGATAACAAATTAGCATTTGGTCCTCCCTGAAAGGATCGGGCGGTGCTATGCTTTTTCACCCGAAGACTGGAATCTCCATTTATATATGAATAATAATACATGTTTTCTCTGTATTGAACTGATTTTTGCTGGCACTGTAATGGCACTACATGTCCCAAATATTTTCTCTTTACCTGGAAGGGATCGCCCTCACTGAAGTCAAAGGACAGTATGAGGTCCACGTCTCTCTTCTCTCCCAGCATGGGTGGATACGGAGAGTTCAGGAAGAGCCCTGCGTCTATCAGGTGCATTTTTTCCTTCTCACACATGTGCTTTGGGACCTTGGGGTCTGCACACAGTCATTTACACCAAAACAGTAAGGACACAAATGTTGGTTTCTAAATCTTGAAAGGGGGCTTCAGATTTCGACAAACTTTGCTATAAAATAAATATGTCAGGAAGACACCTACCTTTGAAATAATGGAGTATATTGCCCGTGGTTCCCCCCATGTCCCCCTTCACAGCTTTACATAGGAATTCTCGAATCTTCCAAACCAGCCAAACAGCTTAAAAGATATCCACATGAGGAAAGTGTTTGGCATCTAATATGTACCTTTTTTACACCCAAAGAAATAATAGTAACAACCAGACCAGACCTAAAGGTTCATTTATTTTCTAATACTGCCTGTATTTAACAAGTTAAACAGCAAATCTTACCATAACTAATTATTTTCTCGTCAGAGAGATTTTCTGGTGCAGAGATTTTCTGATGTATTTTTCCTTCATTAAATGGCTTGCTCAGTTCATACAGTAATTTTTCCACACATTGTTCTTTCTCCTCATTGCTCGAGACATCCCAGATCATTGTTCCCATCTCAACCAGTGTGCCACTGTGTAGTCCAGAGTGACCTACAAGGCAGGAGTGTAATATATTAATCCGTATCATAATGTATGTTATGATACACCAACTTCTAGACAATAAAAAAATATTTTATTCTGATATTCCTTTGATAATTCTCAAAAGATACATGGGTCTGCACTATTGTACAACTAGAATGACATAGCTATGACCTTACAAAAAAAATGAAACACCCTATACTTTTATGCTGTAAAGATGACTCCTCGCTGAGGTTTCGTCATCTTGATGCAAGACATTAAATCCAGTTGTCATCTTACCTTCAATGTGTGTTTTCAACTCCCCTACCCTCAGCTCCCAGCTACCCTCAGTATCATTAAAGCAGCTCAACAGCTCCAAGATAATCGCCAAGATCCAATCAGGAATCACCCCTTTGAAGGAAAAAAAGATTAGTATTAGTCACTCTCAACCTTAACTAATGGGGCCGTTTTCTGTTGGAGAAGCCTAAAGTAAGAGTAACACATGTTTAAAGCAGTCTTCTGAGAGGGCTGGGCCATCAAACAGTTCATACTAGTAAAGTGTTAATTATATTGCGCCAATGTTTTCGTTAAAGTTATCATCAACGACTTGTTTTCATGACTAAAACGAGACAACAACTAAATAAAAAAAACACACTGTGGCAAAATATATTTACACTTTCGTAAAAATAAATAAAAATGAGACAAAAATGTTTGCCAGAGACAATCAATCAGAACTAACTTGAGTGGTAGGGTGGCTAAGACCATAGCTGTACACATTCTGAACTACTGTCATGAACATTAATGTGACTTTCTTTTGTACTGTTTCTCATGAATCCCGACAAAATGAGCAAGAGAAAAGAGGAAATATGTTTCACATTTGATGTAAAGGAAAACAAGACGCTTTGTAATCTGTGTGGGGTGACTATCACCATTGTCAACTGTTTCATAAACGAAATGTACCGCATAGCTTTACAAGGTATGACCGCTACACAGTAAGCTGATTTTGTTTTTGTACTTCGACAGTTTCAGTGTTGGAAGTGGACATGGACAGGTAATTTACATGTACACATTACACGACAAAGAGTGGACTGCAACTGGAGTCAGTAGAGTGGAGTAGTCATCTTTAAGAGCCACCATGCACAGACGTATGTTAGACTTGGGTTTCAGCTGTCACATTCCTTGTGTCAAGCCACTCTTGAATAGGAGACAGTGTCAGAAGCGTCTCACTTTGGCTAAAGACAAAAAGGACTGGACTGCTGCTGAGTGGTCCAAAGTTATGTTCTCTGATGAAAGTAAATTTTGCCAGACCCAACAATGCAGATAAGCTGACGTCCACTATCAGAGCAACCTGGCTCTCATAACACCTGAGCAGTGCCAAAGACTGATCAACTCCATGCCACGCCACATTGCTGCAGTAATTCAGGCAAAAGGAGCA
Organism: Setipinna tenuifilis; assembly: GCA_030347295.1. Lineage (NCBI taxonomy): Eukaryota > Metazoa > Chordata > Actinopteri > Clupeiformes > Engraulidae > Setipinna > Setipinna tenuifilis. The sequence goes on from CM059281.1 coordinate 13,573,325, forward strand.
CCAACTAAGCATTGAGTGCTGTACATGCTCATACTTTTCATGTTCATACTTCACCATTTCGAGAAATCTTTTTTTTTTGTATCGTTCTTAAGTAATGAGATACTGAATTTGAGATTTTCATTAGTTGTCAGTTATAAATATCAAAATGAAAGAAATAATCATTTGAAATATATCAGTCTGTGTGTAATGAATGACTACAATATACAAGTCTCACTTTTTGAATGGAATTACTGATATAAATCAACTTTTTTGTGATATTCTAATTATATGACCAGCACCTGTATGCTTTTATGTGCCAATTAAAGAATATGTGCAAAGTGGTGCCTCTTCAAAATGACAGACTGCTCTGAGCTAAGCCGTACCTAGCTTTCACATTGAGTGGCGTTACAGTAGCATACGACACTGAGACAGGATTATGCTTATTACGTTTGTTTTCTATAGTATAACATTAGCTAATGTGAGTTCTGAGGTTAGCTGAATCGATCTACACTCTAGATGGAGCATCCAAAGGAAAATGATAGGAAGCATGATTGGAATATTGTCCCAAGAAGCTGAAAAAGCATGTGGTAAATGATAATACACACCTTCAAGATAGTAAGGAATCCATTTTTTGATGGTTTCCAATATAAATTTCCAATCCTCTTGAATAGATCCAAAAAAACTTCCACAGATTCCTGCAAAACCAGACCCATTAGACCATGAAATAATGCACACCTCATCTTTGTATGTGTGCGTGTGAAAAGAATAAAAATACCTTGCAACTGAACCATGTCCATTGGGTTTCTCTCTGGCTGGTTTTTCACACATCCTCCCTCAAAGTCCTTCTTCAGCAGGGATGTCTTGACAAAAGCTCCAGGTTCTGTGAATCCCACCTCATGGGGGCCCAACTCAAACCACAGCTCTGCAGACAAAGTGCTGCTTTGTTAAACATGCACAAATATTGTCTTTTGGCACACATTTGGAAAAGAACTAATTCAGTTATTTAAACTGATTAAATACATTTAAAATTCCATGACCACAAGACATCATGGTGTGCATATAGGCTTCATTTGGATGACGTGCAGAGAATACGTCTGATCTTGGTATGATCTCAAATTTCAGTGTTACAAACATTCTATTTCTTAATGTACTCCTGCATAGTATAATACTGAAGTAACTGCTAAATAGCTCTGCTTAAAGGACTCATGTGTTCAAAGACTCGTAAAAAAAACCTTTACCGCTACTTTTTCCTTTTTCCGTTTTCTTTTCAAAGATTTCCCTCTCTATGGCACTGTAGAGTGGGTATGGATTGGCATTGTCTCTTGTGCCCTCTGATGCCAGAGTCCTAGTCTCCCGCTCATCCAGCTGGTGAGTAACAAATACAGTCCATCACATTTTTGACAATCTAGTCCAGAAGAGTGCATAGTTCATTCAGTCATTCTGTTTGACTGTGTGCAAGTGAAACAGTTTCGTTGTCTACTCACTGGTACACCCTTGAGGTGGGACGCCACCACCACACCCCAGAAATCGGTGAGGGACAGATCCCCTTCATTGTCTCTCTTTTCCAGCCACTCCACACACTCGCAGAACGTGCTACCTTTTCCCTTAGACATGCTTCGGAAGGCCCTGCCGACCACATCAGCAACATTTTTCGACCAGTCGGGATAACCGTACAATGAGGCCATGGCCCTGTGTGACATCAAACAGAATCATATAGCCAATAATATACATATAGGCACAAAATGTACCTGTGGGAAGGGGGTGGGGGGTAACGAGGAGGGAACACACAACAAGAGGATATGCCTTGATGTCTTATACTGGTTTTACATTACATTGCACTTAGTTGATGCTTGTATCTAGAACAACTTAGAGTTACTGAGGTACAGGGACAGTCTCTCTAAAGCTATGTGTGGTGAGATGCCTTGTTCAACAGCCCTTCAGCCATGAAAGAGGATCCAGAAAAGCATTAGTCATTTAACCCACCCACATTCTTACTACTGGTACAGGATTCAAACCTGCGACCCTTTGCTCTCAAGATCAACTCTGTAACCATTAGGCCACAGCTGTCCTTGTGCTTTATGCTACTGTATGTTGTAAATCCTAACCTTGTTTAATTAGTTTTAACTTCTCAGAAGCATCTTTGAGTATTTACTGTAATGAGTCACTATATGAAAAACCTTTCACGTTCGAAACCTTTCACTGCTTAAAACTGGATGCTAAAACTTTCTGAACATTAATCAAAACACAAGGAAGTAAAGCCAGCACTTAAGAGTATATTTTACCTCTGCAACTGCCTCATGAATGGTTCAGCTGATGTCCTTCTTCAATGTGAGTGTATAGCAATTTTGCGAGGGGTTAGTCATGGCAATTATTAGTAAAATAAACTGTTGCGTGCTTGCTTTATTCTCTTACATTTTCAATGACAAAAGGGTAAATTGTAAAACTGCAGTGAGAAGGAGCTCCAGGAAGAGCCAAAGTGCTAAGCTGTCAGTAACTACTGTAGCTAGCTGTAATGTAACAACTTAGCTCCTTTAACTACCATGACCTGGATGAATGAGAATCTTAACAGACAGGAAAATTAGTGACTTAGTACTACTGACCAGGTGGATCCAGACACGCCAGCCATGTACAGGAAGCTGTCCAGAAGATTCTCCTTTTCCAGCTGCTGTATGGTCCCCAAAAAGGCTATGAAGGCCCTCTGCCCTCCACCAGAGCCCAGCAGGGCCACACGGGGAGGATCATTCTGAGCAGATATGGCGTTTGTGTTTTATTTGTCACAACCACAATGCACAGTGCCAGTACCACTATTAGTACACACCACAAACATACTTTATTACACACAGATTTACACAGACACACACACACACCAATATATACCAGCAGGTGATGAATTATTGTTTTAAGTATGTGGTTTTGAATTGTAGAAAAGACACACTAATAACCGTGGACTGTTGTGATATATCTCTTTTTCCACTTTGTAATGTAAAGTAATGACTATAAGTTCATAAAGTTTATTTAGAGGTTTCTGTTTCAGTTGCTATCACAGATGAAGTCATTTATCTATCAATAATTCAATTTACAATAAGTAATACAAAGAAAACAGGGATGACTGAATAAAAGGCACTTACAGGTTTGTAGTCTATGTGATTTTTTTTCAGACAGCTTTCTACTATTTTTAGCCTGTTTTGAATGTGGTCTTTCTCCTCATCGCAGAGGTCATGCCTAGGAGAAGGATGGTAAAGCATTATACCACTATTCAGCCATTTCTGATTGAGCGAGGCACATTCTAAGCGTCACTAGGAGTGGAGATATGCCCCGACATACCATGACTGACTCTTCACAGTTCATAATCACTCCACCAAAGATACAACGTAACCGTTAAAAGCAGAGGATTGTTGAAATCAAAGATTGTAGAGCGCTTCGCTCCAGAATCTTTGGTTGAAATCAATGTAGACACTTGTTGCATCGCAACCACAGACGTCGTTAACTCTAACTGGACCTATTTTGTGGAGTGGAGACTGGAGCGAAACAAAATACAATGAAATAAAACTTAAACATTGTGTCTATAAACTAATTGTGTTGTCAATGGAACTGTTGAATAAAAGCAATGTAACTTGAGTGGGAGTGGGGTTGGTTAGCGGATATCACCATGGCTGTGGTTATCTACGGCCAGTAGCAGTTTTAGGCACGGGCACTCAGCCTTTAGCTACCTGCTACCAGTTAGGTCCAGTCGAACTATTTCACATTTTAACTATTTAACTATTTGACTAATTTACAAGTGGGAGTGAGTGGGATTTACAAGGCTGAGTGCCGTGCGTAACCACATCTGTGAGGACCCTCACGAACACGAGTGTCATATTGCTTTTATACAACAGTTCCATTGCCAACACAATTAGTTTGCATACACAATTTAATTTTTTTTTTTTAAGTTTTATTTAATTGTATTTCAGTTCGTTCCAGTCTGTGATTATATGCAACAAGTGTCTATTTACACCTAAACATTGATTTGGACCAAAGATTCTAGAGCAGTACTAGGTACAGTACTATGAAGAGGCTGGCATGTGTCAGACACAAAGATCAGATTCCTTAAAATATATATTTATCCTTAAAACAAACAAGAAAAATCCTGTGCCTTGTGGCCCAGGTGATCATGGTGTGCAGCAAAATTATAAGAAAAGCCTATCAGGGAAATCACCACACACTGGTTTCTGCTGTTAGGTGAACAGCCTGTATAACTCTTGCTTCATCCTGACGAACCAAGAGCATAAGGCATTCATCTAAATAAAAAAAAAAACAGCAGGAACCAGTGTGAGGTTTTATATATGTATTTATGGTTGTTGTAACATACCCGATCCTTACATCCCTTCTACAAGCCAATCTTTCCATCCTGCAAAACAGAGAAAATGATAAAATTGTCATTCATCAGTATCTTTGATAAAAGACCACACTAAATTCTTTTACAGTAACTAGGCCCGAGATATTTTTTCTTTGTCTGTAAACATAGATGCTAGAACTAATGGTTGCACTTTATTTTACTGTCCCTGTTACATCAGTTAGGTACAGTGTAACAAGTGTGTACTAATATGTAACATATACTTACACTGTACCATAAAATTGCACTTTGTTATATGTAGAAACACAAAAAAGTAACTACAAAATAATGTGTTACTGAAATAATTGAATAACCAAATTAAAAAAAAACTAAGTTTGCCCTCCCAAAAATAAATGTGTATACAGCATTTAATTCAGAAAGTCTTCCACTCTTCTCTTCCTTTGCTGTTTTTCAGAGTACAGGAAAAGATGATCAGAAAATGACGCACAGATGCACAGTCATTGGATTTTCGGAGAAAAAAAATATTCAGTTTTACCTTTTATGTGTCCTCACCCACAGATGTAGTTTTTCTCTTAAAATATCAGCCTTCACCTCAGTAGGGAAAAAACTGTGACAGACAGACACTTCAGCACAAGTATATATTCTGATGTCAGCTCTGAAGTCACGTGGGGCAGTAACCAATAGCAGTTTAAATTTGCAATTTCTTAAGACAACATTTTATGACTGCAATCAATGTAAGAAGGTTCAGGGTCTAATTTGTCCTCATAAAATGACAAATCATCAAAATCAATACGAGTTGCTCTTATTCAGAATGGATGGCGGTGGTGTATAATATTATTGCTTGTCTCCACAGACCTTGTGTGTGTGTGTGTGTGTCTGTGTGTGTGTGTGTGTGTGTGTGTGTGTGTGTCTGTGTGAAACCTACACGTCTGGGGTACAAATATTCCCCATTAAGATAGGAAAACCAGGTAAGGGGTGGTTTGTGGGGAACAGATTGTGTTCTAACAGTGTTTTTTGGCTATGTTGTTATTACTGATAACACAAAAAGTGCCAAAACATTGCTTTATTGACAGGTTTGGGTTAGAGATAGGTTCGGTGTAGGCACAGTTTAGCATTCTTTAGTTATATTACAATGAGAGTCAATGGAAGTATCTCAAAAGGATACCAATGAAAGGTGTTGTGTGTGTGTGTGTGTGTGTGTGTGTGTGTGTGTGTGTGTGTGTGTGTGTGTGTGTGTGTGTGTGTTTGTGTCTGGGTCTGTCTGTGTGTGTGTGTGTGTGTCTGTGTTGGGGGGGGGGGGGGGGGGGGGGGGGGGGGTAAAACATTTGTCATGCTATTCCTATGACTACAGTTGCCTTCCTTTAAGAGTTCCAAACTGAGGGCATTTCATGAAATACGTGCTGCTCCTTCTCCCATCTCATTCCCAAGCCTTAGTTCCTTAGGCCAATCAGGACAGGGGCTCTTTGCAATAAAAAAGAGATATAAAGGAAAACAGTGTTCTTTGCTGATTATATACACTGCAGCTGAAACCTCAGGTGGATGAACAAGAAGTGAATACTTTCAGACAACCGAACATGACATTGAGAAGCATAACTCCAAAATATGTCTTTATCTCAAAAGCCCGAGGACTAGTAGTGGAGGCAAAATCTGGGTGAATGTTGAAAAATGATAAGAATCAGATTAAGAACTAGACTACATTCCCATAGAAAATGCTAAAAGTGTGCTTGAATGTGCCAAGTTTCGTGATCATCAGAGCGAACATGTATGCCACATTTAAAAAGACTACCAACTGGTACTGTAGACTGCAATAGATTCCCATAGCAGAACATTATGCAGGCTATGGCATGGGTATTATGACAACACTTGAGAGTTCTATTCCTTAACATTCCAAATTTAAACAATGGCAGTTGGTGCAGGTGTAACTGCCACAATATTTGCTGCCTCATTTCTAAACTGTCAAATCTCATAGCTACCAATAGAATCCAGACCTCCATGATAATAGTTTAATCTACCATTTCTAGCATGAACTTATTGTATCAGTCCGGGTTATTAACAATAAATGATTACGTCTGTAGCCCTACAACAGGGTAAAGATGAGAAGATGGGAGGCTACTGAGATGGGTACTTCACTATAACATTTGGTCTTAACCTAAGCTCTCCTTTACAGTTCACGTTCTAAAAAGGATGAGTGCAGTGAACAAAATTCTCATGTTAAAATATCCATGTGGACTCATGTTTGAGAGAGAGCGAGAGAGAGAGAGAGAGAGAGAGAGAGAGAGAGATAAAACACTTCGCTGGAATTATATCTGGGCCATAAAATGGCTGATGTAAGCAACAACTGTCTTCCCAAGAAGCGTGCAGGATATCATGCATCCTGTCAATACTTAGTCAAAACTCATTACACAACATTTGATGTTCTTATTGTTACACTTACAGGAGAGAGAGAGAGAGAGATGCAGAAGAGTGGACCCAAATTCCCCACAGTCACAAAAAGAAATAAAAAGGGGGGTTATTTACAGGGGAAGAAACAGAAATCTAAAGGGGCAAAAACAGGAGCAGAAGCCCCAAACAACATGCCTCCTTTATGTAACTCAGATCTTATCCATCTCTGTTCAGTCTCCAGGTCCCTTAGATTCTGTAGCAAGGGCCTCCTGCATGTTCCCCACACAAAATATAGGCATAAAGGCGACATAGCCTTTGCTGGGGCTGCGCCTCCTTTATGGAATCAGCTGCCTCTTACAATTAGAGAGACGCCTCCATTGCTATCTTTAAACAAAGGCTGAAAATTCACTTTTACTCCCTTGCCTTCTCTCCCTGAAAAGATTTTTTTTTATTTGGTCATTTTTTCTTAATCTGTTTGTTGTGTTTTGTACAGCACTTTGGACAGTGTACTTTGTATTTAAATGTGCTTTATAAATGAATTTGACTTACTTTACTAGTGATGTTCACATGGTTAGTCCACATTCATGGTCCATTTTTAGTCTTGTGTAAAGTTTGACTTAGGTTTTGGATTGTGATTTTGCTGCTTCCTTAGTGAAAAAAACATTACTTATCTGGTTAGCAGTCTAACAGTATGGTGCTGGCAATTTTGAAAGGTGTCATGCTATTCCTATGACTAGTTGCCTTCCTTTAAGAGTTCCAAACTGAGGGCATTTCATGAAATACGTGTTCCTCCTTCTCCCATCTCATTCCCAAGCCTTAGTTCCTTAGGCCAATCAGGACAGGGGCTCTTTGCAATAAAAAAGAGATATAAAGGAAAACAGTGTTCTTTGCTGATTATATAAACTGCAGCTGAAACCTCAGGTGGATGAACAAGAAGTGAATACTTTCAGACCACCGAACATGACATTGAGAAGCATAACTCCAAAATATGTCTTTATCTCAAAAGCCGAGGACTAGTAGTGGAGGCAAAATCTGGGTGAATGTTGAAAAATGATAAGAATCAGATTAAGAACTAGACTACATTCCCATAGAAAATGCTAAAAGTGTGCTTGAATGTGCCAAGTTTCGTGATCATCAGAGCGAACATGTATGCCACATTTAAAAAGACTTTACCAACTGGTAGGCTACTGTAGACTGCAATAGATTCCCATAGCAGAACATTATGCAGGCTATGGCATGGGTATTATGACAACACTTGAAAGTTCTATTCCTTAACATTCCAAATTTAAACAATGGCAGTTGGTGCAGGTGTAACTGCCACAATATTTGCTGCCTCATTTCTAAACTGTCAAATCTCATAGCTACCAATAGAATCCAGACCTCCATGATAATAGTTTAATCTACCATTTCTAGCATGAACTTATTGTATCAGTCCGGGTTATTAACAATAAATGATTACGTCTGTAGCCCTACAACAGGATAAAGATGAGAAGATGGTAGGCTACTGAGATGGGTAGGCTACTTTACTATAACATTTGGTCTTAACCTAAGCTCTCCTTTACAGTTCACGTTCTAAAAAGGATGAGTGCAGTGAACAAAATTCTCATGTTAAAATATCCATATGGACTCATGTTTGAGAGAGAGAGAGAGAGAGATAAGAGTTCCATCACAGTACAGTGCAGTCATACTCAACATGAGCTCCTGAAAGAAAAAGATATATTAACCTAATAATGAGACAAAATCGGAAAAACAAGTATTGATATGAAAGAAGAAGTATCAAGAATCAAATTGTGATCAAATTCTTAGACTTTTATCCGGATTTCAACAAAAGAACACAGAAAAGGGAGGAACTGAAGTTAAGCTGAGGACTACTAGAGAAGTACCTGCAACTAACTGCCACAACCAGGATTAAAATACACCCAGAGCTACAATTTGGACTGTAACCTAAGGTAAGCCTGACTACAGGCCAAGGACTTTAACCCTAAAAGCTTTCTGAAAGGACTACTAATACTCACACCTAATACAGCTCTTACTGTCTGCTAGTGTATCTATTCAATAACAACACTAGCAGGCTAATTATAGCTAATTGTCAGTTAATTGACAGTTAACAGTGGACAGTGACAGTTACAGTGGTAAGAATTCTATCGCCATGGAAACCAGGCAGGCAGCAGAGTGCAGGGAAGTGGAGTTTCCCCCTAACTGCAAAACCTCTAAGGCAAAGAAAAAGCACAAAGAACTTATCCTTAAAAACAACTCAGAGGTCCTCTTCACAGACTTCACTATACACAAAGGCAAGAGAATGAAAAGCAATCTAATTTTCCACACTGACTGTCCATCTGAGTGGAAATCTGCTATCTGTGAACATGATAAGCACGTAATCAGAGAAGGAGTTGGACGTGGAGGCAGGCTCATCATCTGTGAGGATGAAAATCTTGATGCAGACAACCCTGAATTGACAATCACCTACTACACTAAAGGCACAATCTTAATCCAGGGAAGCGAAATGTGCCTGAATGCTTTTGAGAAGGCTTTCCCGAAACTAAAAGCAGAGGTACAGAAAGAACAGTCTTCAGATATCCATGAATTTGATAAACAGATAAAAGATGCAGCTCCCATACTGGTCACTGTTCCTCACTCACCCCTCAGCTCTGAGAGGCACTTAAGAGAAAGTCTAGCCTTGCTTGAGCTGGACTTTATAGAATTCAAAGAGCTCATGCAGGCCAGGCTAGATGACTCCCCCCACAACTCAGTCAGACTACTCAAGGAGGAACTCGAGCAGCTGAGGACAGAAAGCCAGACCACCATCTCTGAGCTCAGACATACTGTCCAGCACATTCAAGAGGAAAACAACAGCCTCCGAGCCCAAATAGCCAAGGTGAAAGAGGATGGCAGCAATAGGGAGAGATCCCTCCTTAAAGAAATAACGCTGATGAGAGAGAGTTTGGAGGTAAAACAGGCCCCAACACCTGACACACACAAAGCTGCAAGCACACAGACACATACTAATGTCGACCAGGCTTCACCCTGCATCCCAAATCAACAGCTACACCCACATCAACATACAGAAAACAAACAGACAACACACGACACAGAAGATTTGCCTCCAGAAACACACACTGCCAACTTACACTTACAGACTGAATCCTCCCTCTGCCGCCCCACACCGAAGGAAACACTGCCACACTCCCACAGAACGCAACATCAGACCCTCAGGTGGTGCTTCTCATGGACTCAAATGGGAAGTTTCTAAACCCTGAAAGACTGTTCCCTGGTCAGTGCGTTGTGTCCAGACGCTGTAGCAACTCCAGCCAGGCCCTCCACCTCCTTAGTCAAGACACCCTCGGAAAACCCAGCTGTATCATAATCCACACCGGGACAAATGATCTCCACTCCCTACATCGTGAAACTGCAGAGGCAATGACAAAGGTAGCACAAAAAGCGAGTCAACAGTTCCCAGAATGCCGCATCATAATATCTACTCTCCTGCCCCGTACAGATATACATCCACATCTCATCCATGACATCAACATGGAACTAACCAGAAACTGCTCTACCCTTCCAAACGTCCATGTTGCCCACCATCCTCTCATTGGTCCACGTGAGCTGTATGACAGACTTCACCTCCACAAGAATGGAGTGAGAATCTTCGCCAGGACCCTCAAAGACGTGGCCCTAGGACGGAATCCAGCCACCTCTCTGCCTTACGTCACCCGTCACCCTCCTCTACCTAGTCTGCATGGCTACAGCCCGTACACCAGAAGACCTTCTCCACAAAAAGCATACACACCTCACCACAGGATAACACCCCAGCTTAACACCAGAAGGAGAAGACCCTCCTCCACCATAGCCAACCAACTGCCACAGAATCCACAGAGCTATGCTGCAGCTGTGGCCCAACCACCCACTGCATCCCAACAACCCTCTGAATTAGGGGAAATAAAAGACCTGCTCCACAAACTATGTGCAGGTCTTCTGAAGCTGTGAGTTGAGTCACACACATACTGTACCTATGTGCATACATGCACATGCTCACACACACACACACACGCACATACGCACACACGCACACACACACACACGCACACACAAGCTCTTCACCCTCTCTCATGCACTCATACATACACACACACACACAAAAAAAAAAAAAATCTGTATGAAATCTGTATGAAAAAATGTATCAAAACTGTTTTTTTTTTTTTTTTTTACTGACTTGTCTCACAATATGGTTAATTGCTCTTTTTTACTGTACTTATGCGTTCACTTAATATTAGCTGTTGGAACATCCAGGGTCTGTATTCCTCAGTCTTTGGTCTGAAGAGTACAAACCCTGAGTTCTTGGACTGTATTACAAACTGTGATATATTGGTGCTTACTGAAACTTGGTGTCGTGAAAAGGTTGTGTGTCCAACAAACTTTTATCAGATTATAGTGCCCTCAGTAAAATTAAGGAAAACACGCCGTGGAAGAGACTCAGGTGGTATCTTGGTGTGGTGCAAAAATGAATTGGCCAAACACATATCAGTTATCAAAATAGAGAAATACCATTTGTGGCTAAAACTACACAATAACATAGGCATCGCCAAATTCACAACCTACCTCTGCGCAGCATACATTCCCCCAGTACAATCAGAATATTACGAAGAAGACTACTTCAAGAACCTCTACACTGAAATAGGATATTTCCAAGCACAGGGAAAAGTACTACTGTGTGAAGACTTTAATGCACGGACAGGTACGGAGCCTGACTTTATTGACCCACAGGGTAGTGCTCATGTCTTTGGCCAGTCATCATTGCACCTTTCATCAACTACCACAACACGTAACAACCTAGACAGTGTTGTGAATGAAAATGGTAAAGAGTTAGTTCACCTCTGTCAAGCCTTAGGTCTGTACATCCTTAATGGCAGGATAAGAGGGGACTCTTTAGGGAGGTTCACGTATTCTTCGGTCTTGGGTTGTAGTGTAGTGGATTACGCAATCACTGACATGGACCCCTCCCACTTCAGTGCATTCACTGTCAGGCAACAAACTCCTATTTCAGACCATAACCAACTAAATATCTTCCTCAAAATGTCCAATCAATCTGCCAACATACACAGGGATCCGGGTAAGATGTACAAACTGAACCAAACATACAGATGGGACAGAGACAGCCCAGACAAATTCATGCATGCCTTAAACTCACCAGAATTATCGAACAAAATAAATGACTTCACCAACAAGACCTTCTATAATGATAAAACAAATGTCAACATGGCTGTCCAACAGTTGAACCTTATTTTCCACATGGCCGCAAAAAAGGCTGGGCTAAGAAAAAGCCAGAGAGGGAAGACCAAGAAACAAAAATGTGACAAATGGTTCGACACAGAATGCAAAAACACAAGAACAAAACTGAGACAACTATCAAACCAAAAACACCACTGCCCCCAAAACACAGACTTAAGACAACAATATTGTCTAACCCAAAAAAACTACAAACAACTTATCAGAAGAAAAAAACAACAATACACCAACAACCTTATCTGTCAAATTGAAGACTCTATTAATACAAATCAATTCTGGAACATGTGGAATAATTTGAGCATAAAAGAACCAAAAGAAACACCCATTCAAAATGGAAACATTTGGATCAAACATTTTCAAAACCTGTACAGTGAAATACAATTAACAGAAAAAAATCAGAACCAAATTGAAGAAACACTACATAATTTTGAATCTATATTTAAAGACAATCAAAATCCAATTGACTACCCTATTACTTATGAAGAACTGACACAAAAATTAAGAACCTTAAAGCCCAATAAATCATGCGGGCTAGACAGCATTAGGAGCGAAATGCTCAGAACCTCGTTCTGAGTTCTGGCTGCTTTCCTGACATCTGGAATCAAGGGATTATTACCCCAATTCATAAAAGTGGGGACAAATTGGACCCTAATAATTACAGAGGTATTTGTGTGAACAGTAACCTGGGGAAGGTATTTAGTAGTATATTAAATGAGAGAATTCAAACCTTTCTTAACAAGCACAATACCCTGTGTAAAAATCAAATTGGCTTCCTTCCAAACCACCGTACTACAGATCACATTTACACCCTACACACCCTCATCGACAAACATGTAAAAGACAAGAAAAATGGAAAAATATTTGCCTGCTTTGTGGACTTCAAAAAAGCATTTGATTCTATTTGGCACAATGGATTATACTACAAACTTTTAGAATGTGGTGTAGGGGGTAAAGTATATGATGTGATCAAATCAATGTATTCAAACAATAAATGCAGTGTAAAAATTGGCAAAAAACAAACAGAGGTTTTTACACAAAAACGAGGAGTGAGACAAGGCTGCAGCCTGAGTCCAACTCTGTTCAACATCTACATCAATGAGCTAGCGGTGCAGTTGGAACAGTCTGCGGGCCCTGGACTCACTCTTCAAAACACAGAAGTCAAATTTCTTCTGTTTGCAGATGACCTGGTCCTCTTATCCCCCTCTGAACAGGGCCTACAACAACACCTTGACCAGCTGGCAAAATACTGTCAGACCTGGGCCCTCACAGTAAACCTCACAAAAACAAAAGTCATGATTTTCCAAAAGAAACCCAGATGTCAGGAACACAGGCACACGTTCACTCTAGGTAGCACCGTCCTAGAGCACACGATGCAGTATACCTACCTTGGTCTGGCCATTACTGCATCGGGAAGTTTCACCATGGCAGTGAATGCACTCAAACAAAAAGCTCGAAGAGCCCTCTACGCAATAAAATCTAAATTTTACAATATAGATATACCAATATCAATTTGGTGCAAATTATTTGACAGTATAATACAGCCTATTGTGCTATATGGAAGTGAAGTATGGGGTCCACTCAGTGAACACAGTCACACCAAATGGGACAAGCATCCTGTAGAAGCTCTACATGCAGAATTTTGCCGATTGATCTTGAAAATTCAAAAGAAAACACCAACCAATGCATGTAGAGCAGAATTGGGTAGATTTCCATTGGCCATTAACATATAGAAAAGAGCTCTAAAATTCTGGATGCATCTTCAAACAAGTCCAACAGACACACTGCATTTTATAGCAGCAAAAACCCAAGATCTGAAGCCTGAAAAGAGTCCTCTAAGCCAGCTTGTACTGAGACTAACCAATCCCAACCTTACCCCTCCCCATACTAACAACTTCTCTCAGACAAGCACTGCTTTTAAAGTAAATGTCAACAAAATTATCCAAACATCTAAACAAAAATATCTGGAACATTGGCAAAATGAAATAAAAACCCAAAGCAAATTAGAATGTTATAGAACAATCAAATCTAATTATGAATTGGAGGAATATCTCTTTACTGTCAGAGATATAAAGCAGCGGCAGATCCTGACCAAATACAGACTCAGTGACCACAGCCTTGCCATAGAAAAAGGCAGACAAAGGCAAACATGGCTGCCAAGAGAGCAAAGGGTATGTGGTCACTGTACGACAGGTGAGGTCGAGACAGAGGTGCACTTTCTTCTTCAATGTGAGAAATATTTACCTATAAGGAATCATTACTTTAATATATTTACAAACCTCATGCCAGGATTCCAAGACCTGAGCAAACAGGAATTACTGTCCATATTACTTGGACAGCACGGACAGACAGCAGCTCTTGCTGCTAAATATGTAACTGAATGCCACAAAGCACGGGACAGTTTGTAGACACTACCAACATAAGCACATATGTACACCAATTCACACTATTTTAGAACACACCACACCCACACACTAACACATCATCATATATACACACAGACACATGCACAGACACACACACACACACACATGCACACGCACATGCACAACACACATGTATATTGTGATATTGTTATAATGTTTATCATAATATATTGTTTAAATGTTATGCTTTGGCAATACAATGAACCATTTGTCATGCCAATAAAGCTTATTTGAATTTGAATTTGAATTTGATAAAACACTTCGCTGGAACTATATCTGAGCCATAAAATGCTAAGGTAAGCAACAACTGTCTTCCCAAGAAGCGGGCAGGATATCATGCATCCTGTCAATAATTAGTCAAAACTCATTACACAACATTTGATGTTCTTATTGTTACACTTACAGGAGAGAGAGAGAGAGAGAGAGAGAGAGAGAGAGAGAGAGAGAGAGAGAGAGAGAGAGAGAGAGAGATGCAGAAGAGTGGACCCAAATGCCCCACACTCAAAAAGAAATAAAAAGGGGGTAATTTACAGGGGAAGAAACAGAAATCTAAAGGGGCAAAAACAGGAGCAGAAGCCCCAAACAACATGCCTCCTTTATGTAACTGAGATCTTATCCATCTCTGTTCAGTCTCCAGGTCCCTTAGATTCTGTAGCAAGGGCAGTCTAACAGCATGGTGCTGGCCATTTTTAAAGGTGTCATGCTATTCCTATGACTACAGTTGCCTTCCTTTAAGAGTTC
The DNA here is from genome assembly GCA_030347295.1 of Setipinna tenuifilis. NCBI lineage: Eukaryota > Metazoa > Chordata > Actinopteri > Clupeiformes > Engraulidae > Setipinna > Setipinna tenuifilis. The sequence goes on from CM059281.1 coordinate 13,588,466, forward strand.
CAAACTGAGGGCATTTCATGAAGTACGTGTTGCTCCTTTTCCCATCTCATTCCCAAGCCTTAGTTCCTTAGGCCAATCAGGACAGGGGCTCTTTGCAATAAAAAAGAGATATAAAGGAAAACAGTGTTCTTTGCTGATTATATAAACTGCAGCTGAAACCTCAGGTGGATGAACAAGAAGTGAATACTTTCAGACCACCGAACATGACATTGAGAAGCATAACTCCAAAATATGTCTTTATCTCAAAAGCCCAAGGACTAGTAGTGGAGGCAAAATCTGGGTGAATGTTGAAAAATGATAAGAATCAGATTAAGAACTAGACTACATTCCCATAGAAAATGCTAAAAGTGTGCTTGACTGTGCCAAGTTTTGTGATCATCAGAGCGAACATGTATGCCACATTTAAAAAGCCTTTACCAACTGGTACTGTAGACTGCAATAGATTCCCATAGCAGAACATTATGCAGGCCATGGCATGGGTATTATGACAACACTTGAGAGTTCTATTCCTTAACATTCCAAATTTAAACAATGGCAGTTGGTGCAGGTGTAACTGCCACAATATTTGCTGCCTCATTTCTAAACTGTCAAATCTCATAGCTACCAATAGAATCCAGACCTCCATGATAATAGTTTAATCTACCATTTCTAGCATGAACTTATTGTATCAGTCCGGGTTATTAACAATAAATGATTACGTCTGTAGCCCTACAACAGGGTAAAGATGAGAAGATGGGAGGCTACTGAGATCGGTACTTCACTATAACATTTGGTCTTAACCTAAGCTCTCCTTTACAGTTCACGTTCTAAAAAGGATGAGTGCAGTGAACAAAATTCTCATGTTAAAATATCCATGTGGACTCATGTTTGAGAGAGAGCGAGAGAGAGAGAGAGAGAGAGAGAGAGAGAGAGAGAGAGAGAGAGAGATAAAACACTTCGCTGGAACTATATCTGGGCCATAAAATGGCTGATGTAAGCAACAACTGTCTTCCCAAGAAGCGTGCAGGATATCATGCATCCTGTCAATACTTAGTCAAAACTCATTACACAACATTTGATGTTCTTATTGTTACACTTACAGGAGAGAGAGAGAGAGAGAGAGAGAGAGAGATGCAGAAGAGTGGACCCAAATTCCCCACAGTCACAAAAAGAAATAAAAAGGGGGGTAATTTACAGGGGAAGAAACAGAAATCTAAAGGGGCAAAAACAGGAGCAGAAGCCCCAAACAACATGCCTCCTTTATGTAACTCAGATCTTATCCATCTCTGTTCAGTCTCCAGGTCCCTTAGATTCTGTAGCAAGGACTCCTGCATGTTCCCCACAGAAAATATAGGCATAAAGGCGACATAGCCTTTGCTGGGGCTGCGCCTCCTTTATGGAATCAGCTGCCTCTTACAATTAGAGAGACGCCTCCATTGCTATCTTTAAACAAAGGCTGAAAATTCACTTTTACTCCCTTGGCTTCTCTCCCTGAAAAGATTTTTTTTATTTGGTCATTTTTTCTTAATCTGTTTGTTGTGTTTTGTACAGCACTTTGGACAGTGTACTTTGTATTTAAATGTGCTTTATAAATGAATTTGACTTACTTTACTAGTGATGTTCACATGGTTAGTCCACATTCATGGTCCATTTTGATTCACTAGTCTTGTGTAAAGTTTGACTTTAGGTTTTGGATTGTGATTTTGCTGCTTTCTTAGTGGTGAAAAAAACATTACTTAGCTGGTTAGCAGTCTAACAGCATGGTGCTGGCCATTTTTAAAGGTGTCATGCTATTCCTATGACTACAGTTGCCTTCCTTTAAGAGTTCCAAACTGAGGGCATTTCATGAAGTACGTGTTGCTCCTTTTCCCATCTCATTCCCAAGCCTTAGTTCCTTAGGCCAATCAGGACAGGGGCTCTTTGCAATAAAAAAGAGATATAAAGGAAAACAGTGTTCTTTGCTGATTATATAAACTGCAGCTGAAACCTCAGGTGGATGAACAAGAAGTGAATACTTTCAGACCACCGAACATGACATTGAGAAGCATAACTCCAAAATATGTCTTTATCTCAAAAGCCCGAGGACTAGTAGTGGAGGCAAAATCTGGGTGAATGTTGAAAAATGATAAGAATCAGATTAAGAACTAGACTACATTCCCATAGAAAATGCTAAAAGTGTGCTTGACTGTGTCAAGTTTTGTGATCATCAGAGCGAACATGTATGCCACATTTAAAAAGACTTTACCAACTGGTACTGTAGACTGCAATAGATTCCCATAGCAGAACATTATGCAGGCCATGGCATGGGTATTATGACAACACTTGAGAGTTCTATTCCTTAACATTCCAAATTTAAAAAATGGCAGTTGGTGCAGGTGTAACTGCCACAATATTTGCTGCCTCATTTCTAAACTGTCAAATCTCATAGCTACCAATAGAATCCAGACCTCCATGATAATAGTTTAATCTACCATTTCTAGCATGAACTTATTGTATCAGTCCGGGTTATTAACAATAAATGATTACGTCTGTAGCCCTACAACAGGGTAAAGATGAGAAGATGGTAGGCTACTGAGATGGGTACTTCACTATAACATTTGGTCTTAACCTAAGCTCTCCTTTACAATTCAGGTTCTAAAAAGGATGAGTGCAGTGAACAAAATTCTCATGTTAAAATATCCATGTGGACTCATGTTTGAGAGAGAGAGAGAGAGAGAGAGATAAAACACTTCGCTGGAACTATATCTGAGCCATAAAATGCTAAGGTAAGCTACAACTGTCTTCCCAAGAAGCGTGCAGGATATCATGCATCCTGTCAATAATTAGTCAAAACTCATTACATGACATTTGATGTCTCTCTCTCTCTCTCTCTCTCTCTCTCTCTCTCTCTCTCTGTGAGAGTATGATTGTGTGTAGTTTCTCTTGTTTTTGTGTACTGTATGTGGATTATGGGCACGTGGATAGTGTTGTGTGCGCACTTTTAGTCTTGTCCATACTGTGTTTTAACAGTTGCATGTATCATCAGTTGTTCCTGGTTCCTGGTGAAATGTTGTTTCGTCTTTCCATGTGCTCACACACACACACACACACACACATTTGCATTACTATCCTTTTGGATGGATTTCTAATCATACCCTTGGGCTACAAGCTGTGTGTTTGTGTGTGTGTGTGTGTGTGTGTGTGTGTGTGTGTGTGTGTGTGTATGTGTTTTAAGACATGCATAGCCATGGATATTGGAATATTTTGTTAGGCAAAAGGTTTCAAAAGGACTCAATCGCAGACCATAGCTGACACAGAACACGTCTTTAATTGTAGCAGAAGCAGTTAGAGAACAAAGGCATTTCAAAACAGTGAACAAAAAAAACAGAACAGTCTGGCTACAAAAGGGCTCAAGCACTGACCACTAGACCACTGCAGGCTTAACTACAGGCAAATCCTCTTTTACAAAAACTAGCAGGCAAGCAGGCAAGAAGACATACACTATTGACAGGTACATTCCAGTGACAGACCAACAAGGAATGAATGAAGAGAACAGATATTAACTACCTTCCCCAATGAACCAATAATCGCCAATGTAGCACAACTAATCATTAACAGGTGAGTACACAAAGACAAATCAGGAGCAGGAAACGGAATACACTGAGGAAAGGGGGTGGGAAAAAAAAACTAAAAAAAAAAAAGAGAAAATGGCAATGTCTTAGGAGGAGTCACCAGCACATGGCCCAAAATCATGAGCTCGGGGAAGATGCCCAACATATGCATTCTTAGCGACTAGTTTTGGGTCGTGTTGCTGCTTTGCGGATCTCTTTCAGGATGTTTCCCTTGTTCATCCTCACATTCTCTGCAGCCAGGCGTGCCAGGTGCTCAATCTTCTCCTGGTTGTCATAGGGCAACTGGAAGGTGGTGTATTTCTCCCTTTCCTTTTTAAGGGTGGCCCTGTCTGTGGGGTTGACATAAGGAAAGGTTAAGTTTTGATGAACCTAAACAAGAGAGAAAAAAGGTCTAATCGACATGAACAAAAGACAGAAAAAAAACTTCAAGCACTAAGAGAGTGCAGACCTCTCCCAAGGCTTTCGCTATCTCCCAGTAATAACATATCCTTTAAAAAAAATCCTGGATCCCTAAAGTGATCTGGATCATCACCACCAACATTTAAACATTTATTCACCGGCTAGTTTCCAACCTTCCCAGAAAATCATAAAAAATCCGTTTATAACGTTTTGTGTAACGTTGCTAGCTGACAAACAAACGAACAGACAGACAAATCAATGACACAGGCACAGACATAACCTTCTTCGGTGAGGGTGAAGTGTTCATGCTCCACTCACCTTTGCAGTTATCAATGTTGAAGAGGGGAATATGGACAACAGTGGGTTTGCCCTTCTCCTCAAAAACATAGAAGGACCTTGGGCAGTCTTCATTCATGTCGATGCCGCTAATTTTGGGGAAAGGTGTCCTGCTTTTGGCGGCATAACGATGGGCAGTCTTCACTGTCTGAACATATCAGCAAACACATATTAGCAGCATTACATGTGGACTCAAAATAGAAATTATTAAGGATGTAACAAATTCCAGGTTTCATATACAGTCCCCATATATTCATATACAGTCCACATATATTTTTGCCTACTGTTCTTCGCTTTTATTGTTGTAAGGCACATTTAGCTGCCACTGTGTATAAAATGCGCTATACAAATAAACCTGCCTTGCCTTGGCTCGCCTTGCCTTGCCTGGGCTGCAGACCCTTAACCCTAGGGGGTAACGATACTGTATGGTATAGGACCATAAGATGTCCATAACCTAAAGCCACCTTGGGTAATTTTTTTAAGTCGTGTATTAACATTTCATTCTGTTCAGTAACTTCCACCAGCAAAACTGAAGTGTTCTTGTATTTGTATGTATGTGTGTGTGTGTGTGTGTGTGTGTGTGTGTGTGTGTGTGTGTGTGTGTATGTATGTGTGTGTGTGTGTGTGTGTGTGTGTGTGTGTGTGTGTGTGTGTATATATATATATATATATATATATATATATATATATATAGTCTACATAGAGTTGGTGAGCTCAATGGTGACTGCCACCTGCTGTTCAATTACTGCAATGATATTAGCATCCACACATCCACACTGAAGAAAGCCATTTTAATGGCACAAGTCTCATCGAAAGTTAAAACAACTAAAAGAATGGTATGTCTTATGAATTCTAATGAATTATAATTAACTGACATTGTTTTTATAGAATATAAAAATGGCCTAAAAGGGATGTCTGCAATATTGTTCACTGATGTGTACTTGTCACTGATATGTGAGCAGCACCATTCGCTTAAGTGAAGTTATAGTTCTTGTTGTAAATGGGGCTCTAAAATAAAAATAAAAACTAGTAAAGTGAAGTAAAGCACTTTGTGTCCCTTTGAGCAATCAGCTGTGCAGCATAACCCATTGCTCTGTAGATATCACAGATGTTTGCTCATATTAGGTTATGTCTTCTTCTTTACCTCAAAGGGATCTCCATTGCTGCAGTCAAAGGACACAAGGAGGTCGATGTCCCTTGCCTCTCTCAGCAGGGGTGGATAGGGAGAGTTCAGGAACAGCCCTGCATCTACCAGGTGCATGATGTCCTGCTTGCACATGTCTGGTGGCACCCTGCGGTCTGCATATACATTTTTGACACCAGTGGACAGTTATGTTAATAACACTTTAGATTTTGACACATTTCCTCAGATATTAATCAGTGCAGAAAGACTGTTACCTTTGATGTTGTAGAGGATATTCGGCATTTCCCCGAAGTCCCAATTATGGGCTAAAAGCAAAACCTTTCTAAGGACCCACAAGGCTAAAAAAATCAAGACATGTACTGGTAAACCGAGTTAGAATATTCAGTTTTTGAATTCTTAGTTTTAAACCAAAGTCACATAGAGTATATGAAACAGTATTTTTTTTCATAGCAATTTCATCCACAGAGATGCTTCATTTCAAAGATGATGTCCCAAGTACTATTACTATTATTATTATTATTCTTAGTAGTAGTAGTAGTAGTAGTAGTAGAAGTAGTAGCAATAGTAGTAGTAGTCACAGTAGTAGGAGTGCTGGTAGCATTGACGAAAAGGTCTTATACAGTAACTCTTACCATCCCATAAGGGATTATTTACTGTCATTTTCATCTGGCTCTGCTGCTCTGGTGATTCATCGAGTTCCTTTAAGATTCTTATAATAGTTTGCTTTCTCTCTTCATGTGGCATTTTTGTGCAGTTGTTCCAATCCAACCCATGCAAGGTGACGCTGTTTAACCCACAGCAACCTGTAGCGGTAGAGCGCAGCAAAGCAAAATGTTAGTTCCCATTTTATTTCCCACAACATCAGTGTTGATTATGGCACGGTGTCCAACAATATGATATATTAATTGGTGAGCAAAAGGCTGACACAGTCTGCCACCGCCCTCTAGTGGTAAAGTAAAAAAAATATGATATTTACGTCTCAAGTTGTCAAAACGTAGTTTTTACAGAAAGGCTGGCAGGGTAGATTTATTTATTCATCAGTATAAATAAAGATGAATTACACTGAATGAAAAATAAGCCACCATGTGGCCACATGTTGTGATAAATGATTCTCTACTGAAGTTTGGCCAAGTTGACAAATGTGTCAAATCCAGTGGTCTTACCGGTAAGTGCAAATTTCAGTTCTTCCAACACTTTATAACTATGCTCCATGTCATCAAAGTGTTCCAACAACTTCAAGAACAACATCATAATCTCATGCAGACCTATAAATAAATAAATACATAAACAACATGGCATGTTCTGTGTGAGTCTTCCTTAACATTCATGTGATTGGACCTTTTCTGTGGTGCTGTATGAAGTGAGAGCATGTTCTGAGACAGCAACGGTACCTTGGTTTGCTGTATGCTGGATCTGCTGCAACCCTGTCAGACATACACAGTGTCCTTATTACATGCCTTGGCATGGTTAGAGTTAGAAAGTGCACTCAGGCAAACGTTACACGCTATGAATTTGTAGTAACAATCTAATGGGAGAGAATATAAACAATGATAAAAAAAAAACATCTACAATAATTACCTAGTACGCATATGATAAGCATATAAGCACAGGAGAAGCTGAATAGCATAATGGTAATTATTAATTATACATATATACATAACATATTATCTTAATTATACTTACAAGGCAGGTGTTGATGGATCCACTTCTTAATATCAATGATGTATTTCTTATTTATTTTAGCATCCCCAAAAGCGCTACCAGAAATCCCTATAGAACAGATCAATTTCCCCATGAGACAACACAAAATGTGTGTGTGTGTGTGTGTGTGTGTGTGTGTGTGTGTGTGTGTGTGTGTGTGTGTGTGTGTGTGTGTGTGTGTGTGTGTGTGTGAGATGAGTGAATTACGTATATGCACACAAAGACCTTGCAACTGAACCATGTCCATGGGCCTCCTCTTCTGCTGCTGACGCACATGACCTGCATCAAAGTCCTGCTTCAGCAGGCTAGTCTTGACAAAAGCTCCAAGCTGTGTGAAGCCAGCCTCATGAGGACAAATCTCAAACCACATCTCTGCACAGGAAGTGTTGGTTAGACATTTTCACATCGACTTTTGACAAGCACTTTAAAAAGAAGATATTCACCTTTTTCATATTTTCTTCACATTTTCTGTTGCTAATATGTTGCATTTCTGTACATTAGACCACCAAAATGCTTGTTAAATAATTATGAGCTCCAGTGTATTTTGGAGTGCAATTAAGAAAAAGGTGTCATTTAATGATGTAATTCTAAATAGTTTCGACTTTGACTACTTCAAATATTGCTCCTATAAGGGTTTTGTGTTTAACATTGTTTGTTTAGTTTGTTTAGTATTTCACCTTGGTCTTCCTTCTTGTCTAGTAAGGCCCTCTCCACAGCACTGTAGATTGGGTAGGGATTGGCACCATCGCTGTCTCTTTGGCCCTCCTCTGCCAGAGTCCTAGTCTCCAGCTGATGCATCAGAAACAAACTCAGCTGGTCAGTCTGTCTGTCTGTATGTAGTTAAATTCACTGCCCAACAGGGTTTTTATAGTAAATGAAAACTAAGACTAAAACTAAAACTAGCACTGAAAATATAATTTTGTTAACTAAAATAAAAATAAAAATTACAGTTAAAAAAACTAAAACTAAATAAAAAATAAATTAACGAAATGAACGAACAAACGAACTAAAATTAAAGTGATTTGTTCAAAGTGATTCTTTTCTTATGTTGTGTTACCTTGAATAAACAAGCTCACATTCAAAAATGTTCATTGTCATATACAGCAAGAAAAAAATAGGTTTCTCTGCAATGAAATTTCAGGATCTATAAATTACAGCTGTGCGAACACCTAAAAAACTACAATTAAGACAAAAACTAAGCTAAAACTACCCAATTCTTGAAAACTAAAATGAATGCACTTGTTAGACTTACTAAAAACTAAATAAAAATAAAAACTTATCTAAATTTAAGAACCATAACTCCAGCGCATGATAACAGTGCATATTATTGAGAAACGGCCTATGTGTCTGAGGAACTTAGGAACGAGTCTCATCTTTGTAAGGCCAATTTGTAGCCCAGGTGACAGGTGTCGCTTGACAAAAAAACAAAAACATTTATATAATAAAACAAAATAAAATAAAAACTAGATGTACCACATGGTATGACCACCACAATGATGAGTGTGTGGTACTGTACAGCAGTGTTGTGAGGTGAGAATTTGGGCATGGATGTGAGTTATAAATGGATGACATTCTGTGTATTTGTGCAGTGTTTGTTTGCTTTCGGTTTCGCAATGTTAAAATTTCACAGAAATTGTTTTTTCGTTGGAAGTGGGTGTCAACCAGTGTTGCACTTACTGGTACACGCTTGATGAGGGACACAACCGCCACGCCCCAGAAATCGCTGAGGGACAGATCCCCTTCATTGTCTCTCCGTCTCAGCCACTGCACACACTCGGAAAACGTGCTGCTCTGTCCTTTAGACATGTCCTGGAGGGCCTTGCTGACCACAGCAGCAGCATTTTTTGTCCAGTGTGCATCACCGTACAATGAGGCCATGGCCCTGTGTGACATCAAGGACAATCAGAACCTGAACCATGCAGACATGACAATCACACAGGAGATGGTAACGTATGCAGGAGGAGTGAGAGGGTGAAAAAGTGCCGTGATTGATTAGTAAGACTTAGTTGATAACTTGGTGACATGCAAGCTACTGACCATGTGGATCCAGACACCCCAGCCAGATACAGGAAGATATCCAGAAGATTGTCCTCTCCCAGCTGTCGTAGGACCCCCAGAAATGCAGTCTGTGCCCTCTGACCTCCACCAGAGCCCAGCAGTGCCACACGAGGAAGTCCATTCTGTAAACAATTGTGATTTTGTCTTAGCCATAAATGCATCCTCAAAGTCATTCATTTAGTTATCTGCACAATATTTGAGGCCACCCTGCAACACATATGTTTTAGCATATACAAATATCAGAAATATACTTTCCCATCCCTTTTCAATTAATTAACTTAATAAATAATTGCAAGAATGGTGGCTGAATGAATAAAGACAACTCACAGTGATGCCATGATGGTTTAGCCAGCCTTTTACTATTTGAAGCCTCTTCTTAATGTAGTCTTCCTCCCCTTTACAGAGGCCAGTCCTACACGGAGGGTGGTTTGTGTCAGACTCAAAGATCATACTCATCACATTGACACAGAAGGACGGGTAGTGCAATTTTACAGCAAAAAACAACTATAGAAAATCTTAACCATTGCCAGCCAATGCCATCATGCAGCCTACAGGAATAAGCACCACAGGGATGCCTGGAATATGGGGGGATTTTTTTTTAGAAGATTAGCTTTATAGATAATTAACATCATTACTGTATCTTAGTGTATGCGTTAATAGGACAGTTTCATACAAATAAACAAACAAATGAATACATACATTTTGTTTAAATTTATTTTGTTGAATTAGAATTTTGGTTTGTTTTTATAATGACAATTTGGTTTGTTCTATAATGACTATATATATATATACAGTATGTCACAGAAGTGAGTACACCCCTAACATTTTTGTACTCTTTTTATTATATCTTTCCATGGGAGAAGCCTAAAGATATAACACTTTTCTTTCTACTTTCCACCATGCTTGACTGTTAGCAGGACACAGTTGTCTTTGTAATCCTCACCTGGTTGCCGCCACACACACCTGACACCATCTGATCCAAATAAGTTTATTTTGGTTTCATCAGACCATAAGACATGGTTCCAGTAATCCATGCCCTTTGTCTTCAGCAAACTGTTTGCGGGCTGTCTTGTGCATCATCTTCAGAAGAGGCTTCCTTCAGGGACGACAGCCATGCAGACCAGTTTACAGATTACAAAGACAACTGTGTCCTGGTAACAGTCAAGAATGGTGGAGGAAGTGTCATGGTTTGGGGCTGTATGAGTGCTGCCGGCACTGGGGACCTACACTTCATTAAGGGAACCATGAATGCCAATATGTACTGTGACATACTGAAGCAGAGAATGATGCCCCCCCTTTGAAACTGGGCCACAGGGCGGTATTTCAACATGGTAACGACCACAAGCACACCTCCAAGATGACCACGCCTTGGGTGAGGATGAAGGTGATGGACTGGCCTAGCATGTCCCCAGACCTAAACCCAATTCAGCATCTTTTTTCCTCTCTGACCTATCCTCCTGGATGAGAGATCATCATCTCCAGCTTAATCTGTCTAAAACCGAACTCCTGGTCATCCCTGCCCATGAGTCAATCTGCCACGACATCAATCTGCCACGACATATTGGCGATGTCACTGTTGCCCCGAACAACGTGGCTAGGAACCTAGGTGTCATATTAGACGACCGTCTATCTGTCTCCGATCACATTTCTTCCGTAGCGAGATCATGTCGCTATGCATTATACAATATTAGAAAAATCAGACCATACCTGACCCAATATGCTGCTCAATTGCTAATACAGGCGTCAATCACCTCGCGGCTCGATTACTGTAACTCTCTCCTAGTCGGTCTACCTGCCTGTGCGATCAAACCATTGCAAATGGTCCAGAACGCGGCAGCGCGACTGGTCTTCAACCAACCCAAAAGGACACATGTTACCCCACTCTTCAGAAATCTTCACTGGCTGCCAGTAGCTGCCAGAATTAAACACAAGGCTTTGACACTAGCCTACAAAGTAATTTCAGGTTCCGCCCCCACCTACCTCAATGTCTTATTACAGGCTCACGTCCCGTCCAGGGCAGAGACGTCACTAGACTGAATAGAGTACTGGGGCACAGCAGGGGCACAGATCAATTAATGCGAGCGCGCGAAGCGCGCGAGCAAAATTTTTTTAAACACTTTTTTATCATAAAAAAACATAATAAATAATACCCATAGTGTAGAATCCGATGGTGTGGCCTAATACGCTCATCAGCTAACTAGCGAACATTGAAAAGGCAGACGTGACCAAAATGAGACAAAAATGGACCTTCACGTGCGCCCCCTCACTTTTTAATAAAGTGTTTTTTGACGATGCGTGGGCGATATACAGCAATGCCCAGAGAATAAAAATATAACCACTTACTGTTTATTGTAACGCCAGAGTGAATAGTCGCTGTATGAAGGGTTCACAAACACAGCCAGCCTACAGTCACCATACATGCGGCATGACATGCCTACCTGGACACTTGAGTGCGCGAGCACGAGCAAGCTGGTACCAGTTCAGTTACAGTCGCGGGAATAAATGACCAAAGACATGCGACACTGTGTGGACTGAATACAGAATTACGGTATTAAAGCAAATATGCATTATGTAGATAAGTATTTTTTTATGTTGCCTAAAAAATTAATTAATTCAAATTTCCATACCGGGGCACCCGCACATCAATAGAGGGGCACGTGCCCCGGTAAAATACCTCTAGGAACGCCCCTGGTCCAGGGCGCTGCGCTCCGCCCACACGAATCGTCTATCGGTACCCTCGCTTCTCACAAAGAGAGGTCACTCTAAACTCTTCTCCGTGGTTGTCCCCAAATGGTGGAATGACCTACCAGTTGCGACAAGAACAGCAACATCCCTCCCTATCTTTAAAAAGCTTGTAAAAACCCTTCTCTTCCGAGATTGCTTCCCTTCCTAACAAAACTAATATAACTAACAAAAACTAATCTAAACTCTCCCTCTCTCTCTATCCCTATTCAGAAGTACATATGTCTGTTGTGTCTCTACTCTGTGTCCTCCTCTATTGCTTATGTCCTCCTTGTTGTAAGTCGCTTTGGATAAAAGCGTCTGCCAAATGCAATGTAATGTAATGTAATGTAATGTAATCTGTGGGGCATCCTCAAATGGAAGGTGGAGGAGCTCAAGGTCTCAAGCTCAAGGTCAGCTCTGTGATGTCATCATGTAGGAGTGGAAGAGGATTCCAGTGACAACTTGTGACGCTCTAGTGAACTCCATGCCCAAGAGAGTTAAGGCAGTGCTGGAAAATAATGGTGGTAACACAAAATATTGACACTTTGGGCACAATTTGGACATTTTCACTTAGGGGTGTACTCACTTTTGTTGCCAGTGGTTTAGACATTAATGGTTGTGTGCTGAGTTATTTTGAGGGAACAGCAAATTTGCACTATTATATAAGCTGTACACTGCCTACTTTACGTTGTAGAAAAGTGTTATATCTTTAGGCTTCTCCCATGGAAAGATATAATAAAAAGAGTACAAAAATGTTAGGGGTGTACTCACTTCTGTGACATATATGTGTGTATATATATATATATATAGTTATATATATTGTTCCTTATAATTATGTTTGACCATACCTTATAATCACATCCATGTCTGAAGAACGGTTAGAAAAACTTGTTTGTTTCTCCATTGCCTATGATAAAACATAATGTTTTTTTCTATTTCAGAAGGTAACAGTGTCAAGTCAAAAGCTTGTTGCTGTAAAGCAACTGCTAAATACTGTAACAGTAGTCTACTAATAACAGCCTATTTAAAATTATTTAAAATTATTTAGCAGTTATCAAACATTTAAATTCCCTCAGGGCTTATATGTGAGTGTAATTTGGTATGTCAATGAAAACCTCAGTCTAACCTATAGTCCAAAGCACCGAAGTGGAAATAAGCCTTAAGGCTTTTAGGGTTATCCTAAGAGCTGTATCATGTTGTTTTAAAATCTAATTACCTGATATAAAATAAATCAATCAACCACTGTGGCAGACTTTGTTTAACACCCGCTGGTGTTCCTTTACAACATTATCACAGAAACTAACTAGCAGTCTGTTAACTTGCAAAAGCTTTCTGCCTTATCCACAATACATGAAATGTTCTTTTATTTGTTGTATTTTATTCGTGCTAGCATGTTGCAGCCATGCACACTTACCTTATTGAAAATCCCAAGTCTTTAAAAGAAAGTCAAAGTGTCTTGTCAGATCTGCAGTGCCGGGTATCACCCAATGGGTAATGACAAAGTTTGTGCTTTAAAGATTTTATATCCCAACATACACCCACACAGATGCAAGCTGGTTAGTCCTGATTCAGTAAAGCATGCAGTCCTTCCAGTTGGCAAGGTGTCAGAAGTTGTTGCCTGGCAAAAATCCAGAGAATACCTCAAGTTTTGTATTTTCATTTTGTTTATTTAAACGGAGCTAAATAGAGGAAGTGGGGGGGCGTTGCCGATGACAATCATAGAAATTCCAACAAACTTAAACCCTAGGGAGGTATTCGGTGTATTATTACTTCCTCATGCACACACACACACACACGATTGAAAGTGTGCACACAGCCACAGACAGACAGACAGGCACAGGCACACACACACACACACACACACACACTCTCAATAAAGAATCTTGAAAGTTGAAACACATGTTTCTTTTGTGTCTAAACCACTTTCAGTTGTGTTATGTGTCATTATGTGATCTGTGTTATAGTGTGTGTGGTGGGAGGTTGGGTGCGCACACATACACACACACACTGTCTTTCTCTCTCTCTCTCTCTCTCTCTCTCTCTCTCTCTCTCTCTCTCTCTCTCTCGCGCGCGCTTGTAATAAATAATTGTTTCATATTTTCTTGCTACCAAATAAAGCACACAAACAAGCACACACACACACACACACACACACACACACGATAACACTGATGACTAATTGCAAGTAGGAAAAAGTGTCTAAATTGTCTACTGTAAATACAATCATGATGAGAAGTGAGCAGAGGTGAGTAGTGGAGTGGATTCAGTCTGGTTCAGCTTCCTGAGAATCAAGGTCACTCACAAAGGCAGTGAGGCAAATAGTTCGCCAAAACGTAAAAGAATCTTCCCACACAAGTGAATCTGGAAAAAATGTGGAGCAGGGGTGGGGCAGTACTACAGTATTCATTGGAAGGGGTGAATCACTGCATTTAACTGTACTAACTGTATTTATTTATTTAAACAGAACTAAATTATTTGTTATCTATCTACGCCAAAAAGGAAAAAGGTATTTTTAATCCACAGAAAGAAGTGGCCATGCGCCACACACATGCGCCCACCCCCGAGGAGAGAGAAAGAGAGAGAATATGAGGAAGTGTAATATTGCCGATTACCATCTTAAAAATACCAACAAACTTCAACCCTAGGGAGGTATTCAACCCCCCAACCCAGGAACAGATAAGGAGAGAGAATATGAGGAAGTGTAATACCTTACCAGTGGCAAAGGGGGGTGGGTGGGGTGGGGTGGTGGTGGGGGGGGGTGCCAATGACAATCATAGACATTCCAACAAACTTAAACCCTAGGGAGGTATTGTGCAAAAGTTTGCCTGTCCATACCCTCTTTGTGTTCTTTCAGAATAGTTGAGCTTGGTTTCATCCCTCTCGGAGTGAAATTCAGCAGACTTTGAAAACCACTCAGGAAAGAGGCCTGCTAAGACCTGTTTTTATGCTAATCGATTGCCATTTGGTCACCTAGAAAAGGTGTGATGAATTTGATGTCTGAAACGTCTCAGCATAAGAACATAGAAACACATACATTTTAATGCCTTGAAGTTATACTGTTCATTTTGCCTCATATACTCAATGCAGAGATTCATTTATTTATTTATTTATTTTTTGCAGTTATTCCATTGTTTGTTTTAATCCACTGATGAGACTTATTGGTTGTCCTGTCTTTAGCATGGTCATCTCTACGTTTATAAAGTCACATTGATATAAGAAACTAGAAGAGGTCATGTCAATCTGTAGTACATATTATGTTTACAATGCAAGACCAGGACACTTAAATTTAACGGCAAACGTGCAGCTGGGTCTCAACCTCCACAACCATCCTCTAGTTGTGCATTCTTTTAATTCTGTCTGTGTTATCTAAACAGTTTTAAGTTTTTCTGGAAACAAACAGTTGTGTGCCATGGGCAAAGCAAAGAATTTAGTTGTTAAACAGAATATACTTTTTGTTTGTGGGTGTAGACAGTGGATTTCATTGATTCTATGAACTTAGCTACAAGCGAGTTCCTGTTTCCGAACAACTTAGCTATATTCTGTTTGCTTGTGGGTGCAGCTATTGATGGGATTTCAATAGATCTGTGAACTCTGTCTGAGGAGAAAGCAGGGTTTATGTTTCCGAGCAACAGAGTATTGTTTTGTGTTTGTGGGTGTAGACAAAGTTATTCCACTGATTCTGCGAACTTCGCTGCACAGGCAAGTTCATGTTTCCAAACAATTTAGTTTACTCTGTGTGTTTGTAGTTGAGAAGCTTTGGTACACTTCTGGTATTATGTCATCTCTCCTTTGCTGATTTAGAGAAAAGTTTAATTAATGACGTAAGCTAATAGTGGAAATCAAAAGGTGCTTCCCCGCCTGAGTTATTTAAACTTATGGTGTAATTTAATTGTGGACACTAAATGATTCTTCCCCGTCAAAGTTAGACATTAAGGATAGTTGTGAGATAGAAACAAGGTAAAACTTGTGTTGTGTTTGCAAAGGGCACTGTTCTGCTTAAGCTTTTAACAGCCATCACAGACCATAAAGGGGGAAATTGGTTTGTAGACAATAGGCTATTAAGTTTCAATGGAGGATGGGGGGTGAGGAGGGGTTGTTGATTCTGACTGTAGTCATGCCTGCACTGTTGATACTACAAGTTATAGGTTTATCTTAGATGGAAAGCTAACAAACCGACGGACTCATTGATCACAAGTTTAACCATGTTCATAACTAACTACACTTAAGATTTGTTTGAGATTTGCAGGTAACCAATGCCTTGACTTTCACCATTGAAAGATTCTGCTGACTCTGCTGCATTCACAAGATGTCAAAAGGGGGACATTACAAAGACCCCTGTGCCAAGTCACATTTTATTGGAGGAAGACCTGAGAAAGTTGCTGGTGAAATTGGAGCAACCAACACAGAAGCTACACACACACACACACACACACACACCACACACACACACACACACACACACACACACACTTTTAGCATAGTGGACCTACTGTGGGCAGAATAAACCCCATGAGCAGTACGGATCCAGAAGGCACAGGCAGTCTACCCTTGCCTTTTAATATAAGCGCTTCAAGATTTAAGATGAAGAGGATTACTCTTGTTTGCGTGTGTCCACACACTGCACACCACACACCACATGAAGAGGAGTCAAACATCATATGCGTCATCCCCACACTTCTTTCTATTACAGGAATTCTAGAGCTACCAAGATGATGGTGTTCACCATACTTTTCATATGTCTGTTTAGCATGGTCCGTTATTGTTGCTTCTCATATGTCTGTCTAGCATGGTCTGTTGTTTTTGCTTTGCATATGCGTGCATATAGCGTGGTCTATTGTTGTTGCTACTGCTTCTCCATGTTCTGTAGTATCCTGTCACAGCCATAAATATTAGACTGAGTTTCAACATGTCACAAAATAGGAGAACTAAAGATGATACAATTGTTTAGGCATTCTAATGTATGTTTTGTCCGCTCCCGGCTGACCAACCCTGGATGGCCATTTTTGAGATGGCATCGGAAGAGGAATTTGTCCCAAATCTCTCATCAGGTTTCCACATAATTGGCAATGATAGTGGTTTTACTTTGAGTAACATGGGTTTCGCCTCTCCCCGCGAGCGTGACTAAAGAGAAGAGAGAACGGCAGCTCTCTTATTCATGGAAACTGTGAATGTATTTGTTTAGTTCTTCCTGGACGCACTAATGATAATTGTAATAGTCAAGTCAGTTAGATCTATAGTCATAATATCATGCTGTTTACGGCATTGATTTTGCTCATGGAACCATCTTTTTATCTGTACAGACTCTCTACTGTCAATTTCCTTTTAAGCTGAAGTTCAGAATGTTATGCACATGTTAAGGCTGTTTTTAATTTATTTTATGATTTAGTGTCAAGTCCGTCAGACTTGAAAAGGGGGACTGAATGAATCTGAATAATAATAAGGACATTGTACATAACATTTTTAATGTTACATTTTCATGACACATTTCTTTATTATTATTATTTATATTCCTGTTATTTTGTAACTTATTATCACAATCAGAGCCCTGTAAGACACTTTCCTAAGTGATGGCCATATCTGTGTCTGCCTCCAGAGGTGAAGTGTTGGATGTGTATTCTAAGCCAAACAATTGTCTGTCCCATTCATTCGCCCGTCTGAAGATGTGTCACACCTGGAAGGAGCTCACTCATTCCCGCCAAGTTGTAGAACAAAGAGCCTTGCCACATACAGTTGTCTAATGCATATTAATGTAGGGTGGGTCTAAGGGGTTGCACCCCTGTTGACCAAAGAGTATTTACTGGCTGTAAATCTTTGGATAATTTAGAGATAGACTGAAGACCACCAGAGAAACTCTGTCTCTCCATTGATGCATCAATAGCCCCGTTTATATGGACACCTTTTTTGAATCCGATTGAATTTAATCAGATTATTAGAATTCTACCGAACTGTTTATATGAGCCTCAAATAAAGAGATTCGCGTTTGAAGAAAGGTGTAAACCACCTATTTTAATCGGTTTGAAAATGTAAACGGTTTCATTTGAATCCGATTATTTGACTGTATATATGGGACGTTTTTAATCGGTTTCTGTAAATAAAGAGATTAAAAGTGAAATTTTGTGTCCATGTAAACGGGGCTAATGAAAGAATAAATCCTTGTTCCTGCTTTCTCCTCCATGCTGACTAAGCCTTCATAATAATCTATGGTATAACAAAATTACTAGTAAAAATAATTACTATCAGTATTCAGGTGCATTATACTTCCTCATGCACACGAACACACACAAGAACACCAATACACAATTGAAAGATGACTAACTACAAGTAGGAAACTGCAGTGTAGAGGCTATACAATGTACAAAAGTACTAAAGTTCTTATTTAAAGTGTCAGCTCACAAACCAAATGCACATGAGATGACTTCTGCACCATTTTGTGTTGACCATTTATCTATAGGGTGGAGGAAAAAACTGGACCACTTTTTCCAATAACTGGATCACTTTTTCCAATAACTCCTCAATCTTTGAGACTACCACAATTACATCACAAATACACTTGAACACACACAGCCACAGCCACAGAGACAGACAAACAGATGGACAGACAGGCGCACACACAAACACACACACACACACACTCACTCTCTCTCTCGCTCTCTCTCTCTCTCTCTCGAAATAAATAATTGCTCCATATTTTCTTGCTACCAAATAAAGCACACACACACACACACACACACACTACACTTTTGTGTAGTTCACCAAGCCAAAGTCCATAGCTACATGCCTCATACTAAAATTGGTACAGTGTAACAAAGTGTGTAACAATATGTAACATTATGTACTTGCACTGTACCATAGGGTTAGAGTTAGTGTTAGTGTTACATATAAGTACATAATATTACATGGCGTTACATGTAGATACACTGAAAAAAAGGAAATGTAAAATAAAATTACGAGGTATACAGTATTTAAGGATAGAGAGGTTTGTTTGACTGCAAACAAACTCCCTGTGACTTATTATATGTATCCTGTGCTTTGCCAGGTGTTTGGCTTAATGTCTTTAATGCAAAGTCCACACACCAGCAGCCTGAGCATATGCCCCAAACTGAAAGCTATGCAATAAGCTGGAATTTATGTCCTAAATACGACAAGCTACGATAAAGCCATAGCTTGGTATTTTAATATTTCTGTACTGCATAACTCTCCTAGGAACAGGTCAAAGGCATATAAATTGCCAAACATGTTGACTAACAGCCAGACTGGGGTGTTTTGACAAAACCTCAGGAATCTGAAGTAGGGTGTGTGAGGCAAAGAGTCAAAGACGGAGCCAGGGGGCATGGTTCAGTTGCAGGAGCTTTTTTGAACAGACAGCTACATCTCTCTCTCCCTCTCTCTCTCTCTCTCTCTCTCTCTCTCAAACACACACATACACACACACACACACACACACAGAGAGAGAGAGAGAGAGAGAGAGAGAGAGAGAGAGAGAGAGAGAGATTGTAGCCTATAAGGAATATATCCTATTATTTGTGGAACATAACAAAGCCAATCTCTCAGTAAACTTAGAAAGCTGACAGAGAACTTCAGTTAAGCGGTATTAGAATGGCAATAATGAAGAGCACGTCATAAAAAAAGGGTCAGAGACACCTTATTATCTTTCAGAACAACACTGATAAAATGGTCACCAGAGCTGTTTGCAGTAGACTGCATTAAAAACAGTGTTACACTTAAGCAGTGTTAAACAGTGTAGATGTCAGGATTCAGAGATGGGTGTTTTTGGTCAGACCAACACCCAGTAGTAAATCTGGAGTGAATCCCACATGCTTTGTTTAGTTTTGTTTTGTTTACGTGATTAAAGGCAAAATGCTACTTCAACAACAGAGGCGTAGCTAGCGAGCAGATAGCACAGGGAACTGCTTGGAGGCCGCAGACCTCCAACCCCAGAGCTGACAACCTTTAACCTACAGTGGTGACAATGCAGGTTTTTAATGAAAGTGATGGGTTTTTGCTTTGGGCCCCAACAAACTCTATAATCACCTCTGCTTAACAAAAAGAGACCCTCTTTACACAGTGGATGAGAGATAACCACTACGAAAACTGAAACTGGAAAACCTAAACTGCATGTACAGCATGCCCCCTTGTGGCAGTTTTCCTGTACTGTAAAAGTGATTGTGATATTTTAAGATATTTTGTTCTTTTTACTTGCTTGCTTCTACGACTACAAGAATTTGTAATGTAACATGTACTGTATAAACACTTCCTCTATAATTTGCTATCATCAGAGACAGTGCCTTAGGAAGAGATAAATATGATTGGCTAGACTGTTTTCTGTTCTAAATTGAGAGAAATTGCATCATTCCCCACATATAAACTCTGTAAAATGTACAATATATGTATTCATATTGGGATAATATATAACAACGGCATGTTAACGTGCATAATAATACAAAAAATAGGACCTTTTAGTAATGCAAAATATGTATGCATGGCCTCTCTAAGCATGTTAAAGGTCAGGACAAAAGGGATTCAAGTATGAACACATGCTAGCTCTTTACATACTGTACTTGTCATGCAAGCATTCAGGATTTGGATTTGTTTTGTTCCATGTGGACATTTTCAAACCATTTTGTTTACTTGAGCTAAATGCATCACTGGTCCAGAGAGCTGCTGACCTCAGCAGGTCAGAACCAAACTGGGTTGCTCGTATGCCCCATATACCTGTGCATAGACGTCCAGGTCCATATGCCCTGTATACCTGCTTATAGGAGTTTAGGCCTGTCTGTCCTGTACACTTGTTCCACACTCTTCTGCCTCATGACCTATCTCCCTTGACAACAGAATTCTATTTTCTGATTGGCTGGCAATGGGGCATTCACTTTCTAGGAACTGGCTGCCTTTGGAGATCTCAAAGGCAAAGTTGAATTGCTGCTCCATATCATTTTTGCTTTTGAATGCTAACCATAACAACTGTAGTAGCCACATTAACTTAACCAGCGTTAACTAACTTTAAATGATTGTCTATTCCACATTTTTTCCTAATGCATGCTATAAAGTACCAAATCAACCAGTTTTCTTTGGTATATGCATATTTTATCTTATATATGAAAGAAACTGTGGATTATAATATCTCCAAACAGGAGATTAGCAGGATAACAGCCTTTGAGGTGACCGGTTCTGGGAAAATAATGACTCGGGGGAAATCCAATCTGCGTAAGTCCACTCTGCTTTGCGTTGTGGAGTTCTTTACCTCTACCTCGCCAGTATTTCCATGGAACCAGTCACCTTAGCGGTCGTTATTCTTTACATATAAGAGAGGACACTTCAACCCTTTCCTGCACTTACACTTCATAAAATGCCATGACTTTGCACTCATCATTTATTATTTCAGGATATTTCATTTTTGTTGTAGTTGTCTCACTCCTGCCTTTCATATGCATTACCCTCAGCAGTCGACTTGGAAATGTCTGTCTGTCTAATGTTATACCTATGGGGGAAGTATTCTTACCATATACTATGGTTGACATAATACACACATAGTTTATCAATTAGAAAAAAATAATGAGATTAGATTAAATTAGACCAATTAATTAACTAATTAATTACAATTTTAACTCAATAAATGGCTATGAACATTGATGTCGTATGAGACATAGTGACAAATATAGAGAATAATGTTGTTATGAACAGAGAACATGAGCAAGAGAAAGACAGAGAGAGAGAAAGAGAAAGAGATAGCGGGAGTGGGAGCGGGAGAGAGAGGGGAGCGAAAAAGAGAGTGAAGGACAGAGGGAGTGGAAGGGAGGGAGAATGAGAGAGGGAGGAAAATAAAAGACATGGACAAAGAAGAGGCTGTTGGCCTTTCTTCCTCTCCCAGCCGTGTGCCGAACATTCCCAATGTGACAAGATGGCAGCAGAGGCTATATATATCCCGCGTTTCTTTGGCACCGCAAACAAGATAAGCAGGGACCTGGTGCTCGTTAGAGCCCAACACAGCACTCCTTTTGTCTCTCGCCCGCTTCCCTCGCTCTCCCCGGCATCCGCATAGCAGCACGCACAAACGTCTGACAAATATATACATATTTAATGTGTGCCACCTCTTCATGCAATTGCATTAAAGTCCTCGTCTGAGTGGTGTTTCTGTGTTGTGAAGTCTGTGTTGTTTTCAACAGCCCTGTCCCTGTCACTGGCTAAGTGAATGGGTCCAGTCATGAGCTAGATGCCTTGAGGAGGTCGCTAAAAGCACATGGTGTTGACATGTAGGCAAGGACTAGGGCTGGAGAGGTGGTTGGGGGCAGCTGAACAGCAAACGTCAACCTTGATGTTATATCAGATTTCTGCTAACACGCCTGTGAAGATGTGTATTTTGTTACCGATTCCCTGAACTCTGTGATTCAGACACAGCAAAAAGAAAATAGAAAAGAGAAGCTCACTGCAACCCACAGAGAAACTGTTGGGAAAAAAGTTGTTTTTTGTTTGGTTTTTTTGCATTTAGTGATGGGGTGGATTTGAGGACATGCCAGCTTGGGAGACCTTGGGATAGATCAAAGACACACTATGGTAAGCCTATATATGGTTGACTCCTCAGCACTGTTTATGTGTATAGACCTAAAAAAACGTAAGGGCCTACTATTTGTCATGCATTATGTTGCTGTATGGACTTATGGTGTGTGCGCATTGTTTACCATGCATGATGCGGATCTGTGGTATGTATGCCGTATGCAGTTTGAGAGTGTTTACTGTTTGCCATGGGTCATGCTGGTATGTTTGAGTGCCTAACTGTTTGCAGATGTGATGCAGATGTATGGATATGAACCTGTGCTGCAGATCAGAGGGGGTGGTGTTTGCCTGTTCCACCTCACAACACTCGGGTATCAGGCCTCATCCAGGTCAGACGTCATGTGAGAGGGAAAAAAAAAAAAAACACGGAATGCTTCCGTTTTCCGGAATTCCCTGGGAGCTGTGCTTCCTGGAACAGGACCCTTCCCTTGCGTGCTTCTGAGGAGCCACGCTGGTGGGCTGCTAATCCGCAATATGGTAGTTTCTCATGGGGGAGCTCCCACTCACCCCCCCCCCCCCCCCCCCCCCCCACACACACACACACACACACACTCCTGCTTAGACTCTGGGCACCGGCACATGTGATGTACCGGCCCACTGAAGGAGGCCTCAGGCCCATGCAAGCTGTGCGTGCAACAGGAGGAGGGGGAAGAGAGAAGGGGAGAAAAGCAGAGGGGAGGAGAGGAAATAAGAAGTTGGAGAGAGGAGGAGAGGAGAGGGGAGGAGATGAGGGGCAAGTGTAGGAAAAGTTGGGAGGAGGATAGGAAAGGGGAGAAAAGGAAATAAGAAGACGTGTTGGAGAGAGGAGGGGAGGATAGGGGATAGGATGGGATAGGAGAGGAGTTGAAGACAAAATAGGAATAGGGGAGAGAAGATGAGGAGAGGGGTTGGAAAGAGGAACTGTGGCGGGGAGAGGAGAGGGGAAGTTACATTGCACTTAGCTAACACTTTTATCCAGCAATGTAGGGCTAGATGCTTTGCTCAAGGGCACTTCAACCATGTATGAGGACGCAGAAGAGCACTAGTTGTTTACTTCCCCCAGCCTCATTCGTCCTACTGGAACAAGATTCGACCCAGCAACCTACCAATCCTAAGACCAATTCTCTAACCACTAGGCCACAGCTGCACTTGGAGCATAGGACAAGACTGTGGAGAGGAGAGGACAGGGAGGAAAGGAGATAGCTAGATGGAGAAGGATTGGACAAAGAAGAAAAGACAGGAGACAAACGAAGCACCCATTCACCAGGAAGGACATGCCGATGGAGAGCAGCCAGACTCTTTGCACGAAGTGAAACGATACAAAGGTCCTTGTTGCCATTCTGTGGACCGAAGTTGTTCCAGTGTTTCCCCCCTATATGCACCCAGCAGCAGCACCCCCATTAGCACCACTGCTGGGGAGTTAGATCGCGATCACCAAAAGTGATGCCTTTCATTTGCACACTGTACAGTATAAGCGCTACACCCAGAAGCTTATTTTTAGGTTTAATTATGGCCTAGGCCAGACTATACCCAGGTTTCATCTGTACAGGGGTAAATCTGGTCTGTGACATTGGCTTTGCGTTGTGCCTGAATGTAGCAGGAGATCCTTCTTTAGGTCACTGTGTGCTATGCATGCTATGTGCATTATGTGGTGTGTCTACTACATTTTGGGCAGTTGGGTGTGACATTTCTCAAAGCTGCATCCACGAGAAAGGACTGAGTTGTGGATGTGCACTGAATGCAAATGGATTACAATGGATAAGGGTCAAGTGTGTGTGTGTGTGTGTGTGTGTGTGTGTGTGTGTGTGTGTGTGTGTGTTTGTATGTGTGTGTGTGTGTGTGTGTGTGTGTGCGCGTGTGTGTGTGTGTGTGTGTGTGTGTGTGTGTGTGTGTGTGTGTTTGTGTGTGTGTGTGTGTGTGTGTGTGTGTGTGTGGTTTGTACAATGTTTAATTCTATTGCAGGAGGGGACACACCTCACATAACTTTCCTCTCCTGGGACCTTATGTGATCCACAGAAATCATTTCATTCTACAGCAGCATAGTGCCAAAAGTCGAATACAATATGGCAATATGGCCCATACGAAATGCTTGAAGGGGCGTTGTCGAGGGCAGTGGGTCATCTCCTTTGCCTGTGTTAATGTTTATATATATTTAAATACCCGTAAGGTAATGTACATACATGTCTTTGGTGGCCTGGTACCAAATAGATCCACGGCCCGGTACCATTCACCGTTCTGTGGCACAGTGGTTGGGGACCCCCAAGCCCCCTGCTGTAGCCTACTGCCATCCAAATGCTGGTTAAACCTGTCCACTATTGTGGAGCCTCTTCGAACAATGTTACGTAATGCTGAAACAAACGGCGTTAGGCAGACATCCACTAAACATTTCACACAGGGACCCAAAAAAAAAGTGTGCAAGTGTGAATGTCTGAGGAGAGTTGGGGCCGGCAGGTACACATAAGTAGGCCTATTACTTAAGTTGGTGTACTGTACTGTAAGATATATTTGAAAAATTAAAAGAAATATTTTAATATCTATATCTATTATTATTGTTTTAGTGGCCTGGATGCAGTCCCTTTTCACAAGCTAACCCATATACCTTAATTGTGTCAGAGGCAAACTGACACCCTATGCTTCCCACTTCACAACAGTTTTTTTTTTGCTAATTATTGCTAATGTATATCTGTCACCTCAACTTTGCGTTGCTTTTTTAAAGGTTGGCCCTTTTATTTATACAAACACATACTTTCAACAACATAATAGGAACGGAAGCCATACATTAGTAAGTATAATTACTAAGTGTAATTATTGGGCGGTACGCCATGCATAAAGCTGGTGAGGGCAGCATCATTTCTCCGGGAACTACAGCTATTGGTAGGAATTCCACCTTGCTTAATCGTATCCGTTAGCTTAAAATCCAGTCAGTCACAACAAAACACGCCCTCCTTTTACCAACGCAGCATGGACCGTCAACCAGCGATACAGACTTCGTTACTAGTTTCAGCCTCGTCGCTGAGCTCCGTTGCGTCACGTGGAGGAATCGTTGCCTACATATCTATACATGGCGAAGGAGGTTTTAATTGATTCTCGTGGGAAATTAACTGGGGTACGTTTTACCTGTACATTTTCCTTTTTAAGACTTAGAAGAAGCTTTTGTTATCTTACAATTTATAGGTTACCTGTAAAAACATTGTAAAAACAGGCAAAATGTTTAATTGCTTTGATGCAGCAATATTCATCATTTTTTAGTATAAGTTTGAAATTATATCTTTTCCGGAGGCAGTCGTGAAAGTTGTAAAGTTAACCCATGTTTTAGTGTTGGAGACACGCTTGTCTTTTATGTCACAGGAAATTTCTAGAGACAGGATACAGGATTTAGTTTATTGACATTAAATGAAATAACAATAGTGTTTTACAAAGAAGCAAACGTAGGCTAAGTAGTATACAGAGATTGTGTTGGGGGCCAAAAGAAGCTAACAATAAAAAAGAAACCACGCTTTCAAAACTTCAGATGATTTTTGTGTTGCCGGCATGTGATTGTGGACCAGTACTCAAAGAGGGGTTGATTAAATAATACAGCACACAATTGTTTTAAGCCGTTCAAATCTCTTCGCGTTCAGACTGAATCAAACTTTTGATCATCTGTAAGTTGTAACTGCAATGTGATTCACTTGACAGAGCACAAGAACATTATACGAATATACAGCATCAGAATGTCTGTGAAATACTGCCCTGTCATAGTCCGTTTTTTTTTTTCTACTGCTAATCCTAGTATGTACTCATTCTTATATAAGCAGGGCTGAAGCGGGTTAAACTCATAAAGAGCAAGTTATGAAATTTATCCTCTTCTACTTAAAAGTTTTGAAAGCCATCCTCTTTAGTGGATACGTCTTACAGTGGACATACTGCACCTTCTGTATCCTACTGTATTGGCAGTGCTAGGAACTGTTGGAAAATCCTCAGTAACACCCACCCTGGCCCCTCATACAATGGGTTAAGCCTTGAGCCTTATATATGCATATATATGTATTTGTGTGTGTGTGTGTGTGTGTGCGTGTGTGTGTGTGTGTGTGTGTGTGTGTGTGTGTGTGTGTGTGTGTGTGTGTCACCAGCATAGTTTGCATCCCCTGCTCAGCTGCTTTTTTAAACACTACAATGTTTTTCCCCTGAAAAAGGTTCTGTTCTGTGATGGTAATTCAACGGCTCAGCAAGGCTTTGAGATGTTAGGTGACTGCCTCTTTTACATTGAGAACGACATACAGAGTAGAATTAATTTCATGTCTCATTTGTGTCTAACCACCCGCTTCAAAACTATGGAACTGTCAGTTCAGGACTGGTCACACGCTTCAGTAATTTGGATATGGCTGCTGGTCCTAGGTCTTAGGTGGTAATTCGCATGATCCGCTCTGTTCATCGCTCTGTTCACTCAAGCATGTGAACTGTAGAGATGTCTTATTTATGCCTGTCACATTTGGAAATGAAATTCCTCTGTAATTGTTGAAAATGGCTTACAATTCATGTACTT
The DNA here is from genome assembly GCA_030347295.1 of Setipinna tenuifilis. Classification (NCBI taxonomy): domain Eukaryota; kingdom Metazoa; phylum Chordata; class Actinopteri; order Clupeiformes; family Engraulidae; genus Setipinna; species Setipinna tenuifilis. The sequence goes on from CM059281.1 coordinate 13,615,473, forward strand.
TTTGAAGCAAAATTCAAAAAGCACCTCCACCGATGTGGAAATGGGCAAAGGTGAGTGGGGTGAACAGAAGAATGCATTCTTGCAAAAGGATTTAACTTTACCCACTCCGGCAAGACAAGTACTCACTCCCCTTGGCACGAGTTCATTCAGCATTTAATAGAGTCATGTGAATGGCCAAGCAGGTTATTACTGACAGCAAACACCATGGGACTGCATGCAGGTTATACTAGTGTGTCCTATTAAAGGCCACTGTTGTATTTTTTTGTGACTGTATCAACCTTACCTTTAAGGGTGTACTGTAACTCCATTGTGAGGGGAATGTCAGGAGGATAAAAGTTGAACTGCTTGGCGGAGGTCTGCACTCTACGAGGGCTATTCTAGTTGTAAAATGCATTCTTTTACAGAATGTCCAAAATCACACACCATTCAAGTTTTAAATGCAATTTTAGAGTTTATGAGGCCACAGGCAAAAAAAAAAATCACAACTGCCATGAACAACTGTATTGGTACTACTGTAGTTTAAGGTTTGTCAGGCCTCAGGGGTCCTTGTAGTGGCGTAGAGGCGCCCCAAGCAGTTGCCTGCATTGCATTTGACAAGCTACGCCTCTGATGAAGTATAGAAATGTCAAGCAAGGTGACGCTAATGTGCTATGAATGCCTGGTGCTTGTGCTGTGAGTGCCTCAGTTGCCTTCTTTGCTGTATTGGGGTTAATGTGTTAAAAACTGCATCCTAGATGGACACATCTGCTACAGATGGTGGGTGAATTCAAACATTGGTGGTTTCAAGTAGGTTAGTGTACTTTCAGAATCCATGACTGTTGCAGATTACTGCTTCAGAAAGAGGCTTATGTTCCTCTTGATTGTAGGACAAGGCAAATGAAAGCCATGAAGCAAAGGTCACTCCCTCCAGTTTGACTAAAAGCAAAAGGTGTTTCTGCATAGTTTGTTTCCATTCTTCAAACAAAAATAAAAATCTTAGTCTTAGTCTTTTGGTATGTTAACAGTCATTGTGTGACACACCATGTTGTTAACTTTCTGATTCTCAGTGCACTACCAAGAGTTGTGTAGCTTTTATGTACATTACATTACATTTTATTGACATTTAGCAGACACTTATCCAAACAACTTACAAAAGGAGTATATAAACAAGCTAACAAAAGTGAGAAGAGGAATACGGGTTTACAAAAGGAGGAGGGGACACACAAGGAGATTGTGTCCTGGAGCAGGGTCATTTCAGGCAAGATGTACAAGTGATAATCATTTGTCGTGCAGACTTGAGTCCTGATGGCTACCTGTGTTTGCATGTGGATTCACTGGAAGTTGACTATTTGTTCTTTGTCATCTGTCTGTTTGCTCATCTGTCAATCTGCTTGCCTGCCTTTGTGCTTGCCCGTTGCCTGACTGCCTGCCTGTCTGTCTGTCTGTCTGCCTGCCTGCCTGCCTGCCTGTCTGTCTGTCTCTCTATCTGCCTGTCTGTCTATAGGTCTGTCTGTCTGACTCTGTCTATCTGCCTGTCTGTTTTTCTGTCTGTGTATCTGCCTGCCTCTCTTTGTTACTCCCTCCCGGTCTGTCTGTCTGTCTGTCTGTCTGTCTGCCTGTCTGTCTATTTGTCTGTCTGTCTGTCTGTCTGTCTGTCTGTCTGTCTGTCTGTCTGTCTATTTGTCTGTCTATTTGTCTGTCTGTCTGTCTGTCTGTCTGTCTGTCTGTCTGTCTGTCTGTCTGTCTATTTGTCTGTCTATTTGTCTGTCTGTATGTCTGTGTGCTTGTCTGTATGCCTGTATGCCTATGCTACTCCCTCTGCTTGAGTCTCCCTCAATCTTTGTTATCACTTTTGCAGATGGTCCAGATTGTGACAGAAAGACTGCTGACCAGTGCTAAAACCATTACTCTGGCTCACTGGATTACTTTTTAAAAATCCTGTTGATGGTTTTTAAAGCTCTCAATGGTCTGGCACCATGTCTGAACTCATTTACCCCCAGTCATCTTCTAGGTCTCTGAGATTCTGCAGTAAGGACCTTCTCCATGTGTCCTCGATCTTGGAATCAGTTGAAATCAGTTACCACTTGACATTAGAAATGCCTCCTCTGTTTGTAAAACTACTCAAACTCAACCGTTTCTACCAGGCTTTCCTATTACTCAAAAAACTATTGTCTTGTGTCAGTGTACAGTTGTCTCTGCTGCTCTTCTTTGGTTTTATATCATAATGAGAAATGTAAAAGCTGTAATTTCCTAGTGTTGTCTACTGTTGGTGCCTATAATCTTAAAATAGCAGCACAACATCACAGCCACTGATGAGCTCACCAACTTTACTTATATATGAATGACAAATTCAGAATTTACAAGATCACCTCAGTTTACTGGTGGAGGTAATTACTAATCAATGAGCTCATACATATGAATAAATAAAAAACATTTTTTGTTAATAAGCAACTTTAAAAAAAACACAATGTGGCCTTACATAAGAAGTATATAATACAGGGATTATTTCCCATATGGAAAATCAGCTAAATTCCCAATAAATACACAAATTGGCTTTATAATGGCTTAAATAAATGTTACTTTCTTATACTTGTTATCACATCTGTATCTCCTCTGCAGCACCTAACGAAGTCCTTGTTAGCGGTAGCCTTCCTCTCCTCCTTTGGAAGCTCCATGCTGTATGGCTACAACCTTGCTGTGGTCAACTCTCCTGCTGATGTGAGTCAATGGGATCAATCATTTTGTCAATATGGGGTTTAACTCACTATTTTAATTTACATTTCACAATTTTAAGTTCACGAGAAGGCTACTTTGCTTCACCAACGTAATGCTCAGTTACAGCAAACTTTTTTTTGTTTTGTTTTGTTTAACTAGCTAGACTTAGGTCTATAGCTTTTAGGTCGCTTATAATAATGAGACACATTTTGAATGCTAGTACCAAATATATTTATAACATAGTTCAACATGTTATCTAAGATGTTGCTGTTTCTAACATGTACTTGGTTTTGGTGCCCCTTATAAGGTTGTGAACTACAAAAGAATTTGCATATGTAGTAAAAAAAAGTATATGGCTACATATGCTGTAGTCCATAATATTATTCAGGAATATTTATAATGTATGCACACTGTCAGGAAAGAAGGTACAGAATCATACTTTTACTTGTCATACCGTCAGTACCCAAGGCACATAATTGTACCTTTTAACCACTGCTTTATAACTAGTTTGCACCTTCTCCAGAGCTAAATAGGTACACATCAGTACCAAATATTAGCCTTTGGGGTTTACTCTAAGTGTATTTTAAGATACAAATTTGTACCCCTACTGTCCCATTCTGTACAAACTAGTTGTAAAACAGTGGTTATGTATGTATCGTAACAAGGAAACTGGTTGTTGTGTCACTGACCAAACTCAAACAGTGAACCTTCAGTGATCCGTGGTCGCATGCTGTGAATAGTGTGGAGGATGTAGGTGATCTGAAGAGGTTCTCAATAAAGGGGTATGCTAGTCAGCAGAAGGCCCCCAGAAGGCCAGAAGGTTCTGCAGACAGAAGTTCTTTCTGTGTTCGACACGTTTTGACACAGGACATGGTGCAGCGCCAGAGGAGAGAGGCTCAGTGTTTGGTGCTGGCACGAGCCAGGCGTGGAAATCGGGTAGCCATTGTGGTGTTAATGGGTTGTAATGTGGGGAATGGGCGCTAAGTGGGCCCTGGCCTCTCTCAGTCGCCAAGTCATGAGAGTGAGTGTGTGTGTGTGTGTGTGTGTGTGTGTGTGTGTGTGTGTGTGTGTGTGTGTTGTATGGTGTGTGTGATGTGTGTTTCAAAGCAAGGGAGGTACAGAGGGTAGGTATGGTTCATCAATCTTCAGAGCACTCAAATTAATGTATCAGGAAATCCTGATCGGTAAGCTGGTAAACCAACTAAAGTGCAAGAAGTCACCTGAGGTGAGCAAGGCAGAAGAAGGGAAAAGGAAGAGGTAAAGGGATGGGGGGCAGTGGGAAAGAAAGAGGAGAGGAGGAGGAATCACATGACATGCAGACAAGCAGTGTGGTGCACATGCCTCAAAGAAATAACCTCTTCTTTTCCTTATCTTTTTTTTGTTGCCCCCCCCCCCTTTCCCCCTTTCCTGGGAAGAGAATGAGAGACGGAGTGTGTGCCTTTTTTATGCATTTAAATTCCACTGATGGCTATCATTCTGTTCTTGTGTTTGTCTCACGTGGGGATGAAATGCCTCAAACAGGCCAGATGAAGTCTTGATGCTGAAAACCCAGCTCATGCCACAGATAGTGAAATGGCAATGGCGAGTCTGTAAAATTATTGTACAGTAAGATGATAAAGATGATACTGTGATATCACACACTGTTATGTCTCCTTACATGTGTTCACACATCTTTCCCATATGTTTTATGTACATGACCAATCTTACATATGTAAAAGCATAATGCCATTTTGGACTGAAATGTATGCAATGGCATTGCCACTGTTATATGTATGTATGTATGTATGTATGTATGTATGTATGTATGTATGTATGTATGTATGTATGTATGTATGTATGTATGTATGTGTGTGTGTATGTATGTATGTATGTATGTATGTGTGTGTATGTGTGTGTGTGTGTGTGTGTGTGTGTGTGTATGTACATAGCAGGACTGATTATTATGTTTTTGCAGATGTATTACATGTGAGTTACAGCCCTTGTCAGTGTATTAGCAGGTTTTGACTTTGAACGATAGCCACTTATTGCATTTTCCACTTTGCCTTCCATCAATGTCCAATTGAATGAGAGGCTCAATTGATTTTTATTGAGCACTCATTTGGAGCCAAATTCTTGGGTGACCTTCAGCAACCCTCACTTCCACCCACAATCCTCCCACCCACCACAAGTGAGGTCAGATGACAAGCTAACAGTTCAGTGCTAGTAATTACATTACATTTGTGCAACTACACCTCCCCTGAAAATGCAAAGGCAAGAGAATACAGTTTCTCTGTCTGTAAAGATGCTAATTCACATTAACTCAGTGCACTGCAATAGCACTGCATGAATACATGATATTATGTTATTTATAAACTACACTGTATGGTTTGTTGTTTGTACCCTTAGTGTTATGCTGTCATGTTTCTGATGTCTTGTTTCCTCTGGGGACAAAAAAAGAAAGTTGAGTTGAGCTGAGCCTCTAACACATGTCGGATAGAGATATCCTGTGCTGTACTGAGCTGTGAAGGAGCTGCCTGTCAGGATTTCTGTTCAATAAGGCAGGAGTTTGTCTTCTTTCACTTCTTACCTCCACATAAAAGGGCGGAATAGGACAGATGATTAAGAAGGCGGAATAGGGCAGACGATTGATTCGATTCTAAGCCTGGTCTGCTTCTGATCCAGCAGTGGAGATGGTCAAGCTGAGTTGGGTTGGTGTGCTGTGTAGAGAGAAAGAGAGAGAGACAGAGACAGAGAAAAGAATGTGGCAGAATGTCATAGCTACACCTTTTGCCAACTTGCTACTTGCAACTTGCAAATGTAAAAAGGGTCCTCATGTGATGGAATGTGGCTAATTTTTCAACATCAGCCCCACGCCAATTAATCCCAGGAAAGGATTAATGGAATGAAAAAAGAAAAAAATCGCCATGTTGAAGCAGAAAGCAGCCATTGATTTATAATCCTTGCAAAGCTTGTACTGTATTTTTGAGTTTAAACACGTGGCACATTTATTTAGCCTGTAGGTTTTTCCCACTTTCTTCTCTAGCTACCCTCAAGACCTAATCAGAATCTCTCTTACATTGTACAATACCTTGCAAACACATGCTAGTATCAGAGAGAGAGCGAGAGAAAGAGAGCGAGAGACCATAATTGTATGAACTTCTGAAATGACCATAGTAAATTGATTATTACATTACCCGCCCTCCCCCCTTGCAAACACATGCTAGTATCAGAGAGGCATGTAGATCTTTTCTGCCTTTCATGTGCTTGAGCAACTCAGAGAGAGAGAGAGAGTCTCTTTTTTTAATCATTAGAGGGACTTTGCCCTCTGCAATCAACCATGCAGTAATTACACCTGACACACACAATGCAATAAGTAATTAGCACACTCATAAGCACCCAGAGGAGCAATGGGGTTAGGTGCTTTGCTCAAAGGCACGTTGGTCATGGAGAAGAGTGCTGGTCCTTCACTACCCACACTCACCTATGACCTATGACCGTCGGGCTGCAGGTCCAACCCCTTGACCTCTGCCTTTGGTGTCTTGACTGATACGATCTCTTGCATGGTGGGTACCAGTTTTGATAGAGGGCTCGTTGAGCACATTATTATTATTATTAATAATAATAATAATAATAATAATTAATAATAATAATAATAATAATAATAATAATAATAATAATAATGGAAGAAGGTCCCAAGATTGTGTTCTTTGGTAGGGTCCAATATTTCTAACTGCACCCCTGATCCTGCATGCAATAGTTTTTTAATCTCTGCGTTCATCTTCTCCTTCTGCCACAGTACATTAAGGAGTTCTACAACCGTACGCTGGTGCGGAGGACTGGGGTGGGCGTGGACGAGCGCACCATCATGGTCATGTACTCCGTCACCGTCTCCATATTCGCCATCGGAGGCCTCGTGGGCTCCTTCATGGTGGGAATGCTTGTCAGCAGATTTGGAAGGTACAGCACATTGACTACTAGTCCGTGATAGGAAACTTGGCATCCATCTGAATACCCCAACTAGCCGCCTATAGTAGTACACAAAAATGAAGAAGCTATGCCATTAGCAATTACGAGATTTGAAAATCATCCATGATTTTTTTTTACTTCTGCATCAAAGGACAAGGAAGATAGCAGTGTGGTAGTACTGTATGTCCGAATCGTACCTGCCACTAGCTAGCTTGCTATGTAGAAGTTACTACTGTAACACTCTAAGGAGTTGAATGCAGGGTTGGATTCAGAAGCTACAATCACATACTAAATACTCCAAATAATCTTGTTCAACTTCTGCACTTTATAGAAGTGATTTTAATAATTACTCCTGTACCTGCCTGTTGAATTGTACCGATTACAATCAGCTGATTTTGTACTGGGTTGTATTGTCTAAAGCCAGGTTTCCCATCACTGTTACTAGTTTGCTTTTCGCATCTCCACAGGTGAAATTTTGGCTTCAGAAAATTACCTGCCATGAATTCCGCCTGCATATGCACTTAACTGTGTGATGTCTGTGTGACCTTTTGGATGGCACAATCAGTACCTTTATTTATTTAACCATTTTAATGCATACCATTTTAGCCTAGAATTTCCTTGATTCTCTTTGCTTTTGATACTGTTGCCTTGTCTACTTAAATATCCTTTTAACATTTATCTTTTTTTTTCTCTGCTTTCAACCTTTATTGCTTCATTCATTTATGCGTTCATTTCTTAATCAATTTTTAACCAGTGTTATTATTTCACTGATAGTTTTTTGTGCATTTATATACATAACAGAAAAGGGACACTGGTATGCAGCACAGTGCTGGTGTTTATCGCCGGTATGCTGATGGGGGCCAGTAGGGCATGTGGCTCCCCGGAGATGGTCATCCTCGGCAGGTTCATCACCGGCCTACACTCAGGTACCTTAGCCTCGCAGACCCATTGATGTTAGAACACTCAGATACTCAATCTGTGCCTTTAAACACACACAAACTCAATCTACCTTGAGGATGCAGGAAAGCACTATGTATTCAATCCCTCACCACCCCTTCACGTTTTTTCCTACCGGTGTGGGAATCGAACATGCTACCCTTCCAATCTCAAGACCAACCCCCTCATGATTAGTCGCCAGCTGTCACAGCCAGGAGGAGCTGAACTCAAACTAGCGACACTCCAATTCCTGGTTGACTTCTTTACCTCGGGGGCCACTGTTGCCCCTGGTGTTAGTGGGAAGTGTTGAACATGTTTGAAGTAAACCTCCCCTGACCCAGATCGTTGGCATGAAAGTAGCACTACTGATGTTACAGAAGGTGTCATTGCAGATATTCTACCAGTGCTGTCTAACAGGTCATGATTTTAAGGGGAAAAGCAGCTCTACGTGTATTCAGTGATTTCACATAGATGGATTAGAACTGAAGTCTAGACTGAAGTAATCTACATGTAAGCCTCCGCTCATGGTTTTCTGAGCAATGTTCTTTCAACTTATCCAGGGATCTCGCTCAGCGTTGTGCCGATGTACCTGGGGGAGATAGCACCGAAGAACCTGCGAGGCTTCCTTGGGCTCATGCCCAGCATCTTCATCTGCATCGGGGTCTTCATCGCACAGATCCTGGGGCTGGAAGAGATTCTGGGCAAGGTCTGATGTCAGCAATTCAAATAAACACTAAAGCAATCAAACACAAACACGTACACATACACGAGCACTGTATGCTCGACCAGGTCACTGGGTTAAACCAGCTTCACTGTATTGGCAATGTTCCACTTAACAGATCTGAAAAAATAGTTTGGAAATCGGCTCAATGGTGGTCATTGTACGCATGTGGTTAGCAGGCCTATAGAAAGAAAAGCATACACATTTGTTAATTCCATTGGGTAAAGCAGTTCATCTAGGAACTCTGGCCTGTTTCTGAAAACCCCTTGCACATAAAAGCTCATTGATAACTGTTCCAGTTTGACCTTATTTGGGTCATTGTAAAATGGTCCTAATGGTCAGGGGCTGATTTGTAGGAGGGGATGGGGGAGATTTCCCACTTTCTGGTTTTCATATCCCTACCTTTGCTAAATTATTGTTAAGTAAACTGATGTTACTTAAAATCTAACAATTTAAAAACATGGACCCATACATCTAGTATCAAAGTAAGCTACACTGCACATTTACACATAAGATTGCAACATTTTCGACAAACTTGCAACAAACTTGGCTGAGCCAGAGGAGTAGGCGAAACAGGACAGAGCTAAACATGAAATGCATTCAGAGCAGCATACCGTCCTATTTAACAGGACTCTCATACAAAACAACTACATTAACACCTAAGAACACAAGAAATTATGTTGTTGCAAAGGAGGTTAACACTCATGTAGGCTACTGTACAGGACGATTCCCATGATGAAGAAAAAACTGGACCTGCTTGCTGGCTAGCTGTTTACTGTCTAGTTGTTTGTCTAGTGTTTCTCAGTGTCGACAGCACGTTGTGTTATATTAAAGTTCAACTGAAAATCTTAAAAGGGCTGCCTACCTTTTTCTAATGTTTTTTTTTTACATCGCAATCAACACTGCATATGGTGATATTGTATTAATGGATTGCAGAAGCTAAAAGTAAAAGGTTGCTGGAAAAACAATAGCCTGACAAATTGCACCCTGCTAACGGTGTGAATCAGGTCAGTGGTTTGGTATATAAAGCAGCTGTGTTTCTGAGCAGTACTGCCCTATAATGTGCATTTACATAGTGGTGGCAATGTTGTAGTCTGATTAGCCAGGCCCTCGTACTTCACTTCATTTCATACAAAGAGTCTGTCTGTGGTTTCATGGACATAGTTGTCTCAGGCAGATTCTTGCCTGACCAATCAGCGAACAGAGGGAGCCACGACCAGAAGTTAGCAATTGGGTAAAGGCAGATCCAATTGTCTAGACCTCCAGCAAGAACTTGTTTGCTGATTGGTCAGGCAAGATACTGCCTGAGACAACCATGTCAATGAGGCCACAGCCAGACCCCCTGTAAGACATTAGCTAAAGTACAAAGGGCTGGCGATGTTGATGATAATGGTGCTTGTGACAATGGTCTCATGTCCATTTCCCTAGGAGGAGTACTGGCCCTTGTTCCTCTCTTTGGTCGTAGTACCCACCTTCATTCAGCTCCTGTTTTTGCCGTGGTTTCCAGAGAGTCCACGGTACCTGCTGATTGAAAAGCGAAACATTCATGCCACAATAACAGGTGAGCTACACATCTGATGAGGAGCCCCTGGCTCCTTGTCTTTGATGTCTTTGTCATGCCGCTACTGGTCACAATACTACTACTTGTAGTGGTGGTGGTTGCAGTAGTAGTAGAAGTAGTAGGAGTAGTATTTTGTCTTTCATGACCATTATGTTGAGTTGAACACACTCACTCATCTCTGTAATGGCTGTCAATCTCCAGTGTCCTGTGGAGAAGCCAGTTAGTTTGTAACCCATAGGGTGGCTAACGGCCTAAACCGACAAAATTAGTCAAATACTGTATCAAAATTCAAAACTGTCAGACTGTCAGTGTAATCCTAATCCCCATGTCTGCTTCAGTATTGACATATCCTGCATATTTAGTATCCTAGTTCTTATCATGCCTCGAATATTTAGCAAAGCCCATCTCTCTCCTTAGAGACCTCCTTCATTCAAAGCTTCTCTTTGACTAATGGTGTTTTCTTGGTTTATGTGTGAGAGAGGGTGTGTGTGTGTGTGTGTGTGTGTGTGTGTGTGTGTGTGTGTGTGAGAGAGAGAGAGAGAGAGAGAGAGAGAGAGAGCTAGAATGTGTGTGAGAGTGTGTTTTCTTGCTGTGGGGGGGGGCAGAGGATACTGAGGAGGCCCCATATTATCTACAGAGGCCCTTCACATCAAAGAGCAGCCTGCAGCCCAGCATTACCACATAAGCAACTCTACCAAGCTAGCCAATTGGCACTAATGTGCAGAAGCATGTGGAAGTAGGGCTTGGAGGGTGGAAGGCACAGGCAAACAGGCACAAGGACTGTGAGCAGCTAATACACAGGGAGCTTGTGGAAGTACCATCAGTTGACTTTTCAATGGCACAAACTTCTTAGAAACATTTTTTTACTTGGTCCTCTCAGCTGTCGTGTTATATAGCAAGCTAATGCTAACATAACCTTTTTAATAAGAATTGTTTTAGCCTCCTAGAATTCTAGGTTAACATGCTAGTTTAAAGTTAAGAAACATGAAAATCTCTTCCAACTAGCCTGTTACATTAGCAACTGCTTTTGTTGTAAATGTTTTTTTGTGGTGTAATATGCATTTTCTGTTAAAAATGTATTTTGCTATGACATAGTGACAGATCATGTCACCCATACACTAGTTTGGCAGTATTACAACAGCAGCTGAAATCAAATGTCAAAAATGAATTTAGCATTGAGTTAACCACACAGAGGAACTTTGTGGGCCAGAATGCAGGACATATTCTAAGGTAGGCCCTTTGGCTGGCCCTGTGAGACTGTTCTGTCGGGTCTGTCTGCTGTATAGAGAATATGTGTCTCTTATCAAGCATTTGGTGTAAGCAAGTGCAACAATGCCAGCTAGCCTATTGCCCGTGTATAGAACGTCAGTAAACCTCCCTCCCGACACCTTTAGAGACATGCTAATCAGTTGCCTTGCAGACCGGACTTTTTAGTCGACTGGCCAGCACACTTTGCCCCCAATCCGGACTTACTGTACTTTGAGGTTGCAGGTTTAAGCCTGGGCTGGACTGAAGTTGGTTACACAAGCAGCAATGGTATATGCCTTTGTTAAAATATAGAACAGGAAACTGATACCTGATCACAAGTGTTTGCTTGAGGTCAGTGTGGAGACTAGGGTTTAATGCTTGGTGTGTACGCACACATGCACTTGGCACTGTGTGATCACTAAAAATCCAGTCTTAATTCCAGGTCAGGAGGGGGCCACAGGTTGCCTGCTGGGCTGGGTCTCATGCTTTTGTGGCTGCATGCAGAATTGACTTTAGGGGGTGGTATGAAAGAAGAGTTCCTCTTCAGTACTCTATAGATTATGAAGATGAGACATTTGTTTGTGTTAAGCATCTTTTGCTGGCTTTGAAAAGTAAATGGAAATTGTACACATTAGTGCAGAGAAAATAAAATATTTTATCCATTTTAGAATCTGATAATGTCCATCTAAGTGCTTACAAGGGTTTACATGTATGTACCCACAATGAGCCATTTTCAGTATTTGTGTATATGTATGTCTGTACATGAACATATATTATTAGTGCACTATGTATGTGTTTCTTAGGACACTCATGACCTTGTTTTTATGGTATACCTTGGTGTGCATAAAAAACTATAACAACACAATGGGCATATAGAAATAATAAGGGAAAATGTAAATTGTTTACTTCTCCCATATATAGTGCACTAGGTAGTGAATGAGCCATTGTGCACTGGTGGACATTTCACACAGAGCCCAAGTAGTTAGAGTTAGGTGTCGTGTGCCGAGTGGCCGAGTGGCTTTCTGATGAACTGTGCTGCCCCCTGCAGCCCTGAAGTGGTACCGCAGGCAGAGCAACATCCAGGCGGAGGTGGAGGAGATGCAGGAGGAGCAGCGCTCCCTGTCTTCGGTGCAGACGCTCTCCGTGCTGGAGCTGCTGCGAGACCGCTCCGTCCGGTGGCAGGTGATCTCTGTCATGATGGTCAATGCCGGTATGCAGCTGTCCGGCATCGATGCGGTGAGACTACACTTGTGTGCATGTGTGTGTGTGAGAGGCGGAGAAGGAGAGAAAGAGGTGTGTGTGTGTGTGTGTGTGTGTGTGTGTGTGTGTGTGTTTGTTTGTTTGAGATGGGGTGTACATTACACTAGATGTGTGTGTGTGTGTGTGTGTGTGTGTGTGTGTGTGTGTGTGTGTGTGTGTGTGAACATATGTAAATGTGTGTGTTGTATAAAGGTATGGGATAAAGTGGGGTAGCAGCAGTGTTTAGCCTAGTGCATGTGCGGGTCTGTTGGCACAGCTTTTTTGATTCATACTGTATACTATGTATGAGACCTTCCGCACAAATAATGTCTTCCTTGAACTCTCAAATTTATCCAGATCTGGTTCTATACCAATGACATCTTCGAGAATGCAGGCATCCCCCCGTCACAGATCCAGTACACTACCGTGGGTACTGGGGCCATAGAGGTCATCGCCGGCCTGGCTGGGGTAAGATACCACTGGCCCACATTCACTGTCATGGTGCTGTCACCACATGCTAGCTGCATGCTAGCTGCAGCCATTTGGGCAATTTAGTTACAGTTACGGCCAGGGTTGCAGTGGTCAAATAAGAGGTGAGTAAACTAGGACTTGGTCTTCATGGTGAGATGGACACTGTGCAGCATCAGATGTTGTAAATAAGCACTCAAGACTGGTTAGAGTCCATTAGTGATAGGAAATTGTACAGTTCTGTAGCTCATCTGTGTTTATCTTAACTTGTAAGTCACTTTGGACATATGTGTCTGCTAAAATCAATGCAGTGTGTTGTGCAAAGATGTGTAGGTCATGCCTTTGCTGGGCATCCAGAAGAACTTGGTTTAATCAGAATGAGACCATAATACTTAAATAACCTCGTATAATGAATTTGGGCAGAGAACCACTGCTTTCCTTTTTTTAACCCCCAGCCTTTCTGCCTGTGTGTCACACCTTTAGTGCTTCACCATTGAGAAGCTGGGCAGAAGACCTCTCCTGATTGGTGGATTTAGCTTCATGGGCATCTGCTGTGCAGGAATCACACTGTCACTCATACTACAGGTGCCACTGCATTGATCTCTCCCCATGTTATTCTCAACACCTGGAACACCCTGGTTTTAGGGTTATGGGTGACCTCTTTATATGAGTTATAGTTGTCCTTGCATGCATAATGAGTTTATATGAATGACTTTATATGAGTTACAGTATAGTTGTCCTCTAATATATATTTAGTGCATTTGATTGACTTTAAAAAAAGTTAGAGTTGTCCTCATTCATATTCAGTTCATATGAATGACTTGATATGAGTTATAGTTGTGTTCCTTCATTTTTGTCTAAAATGTTTTTTTTTTCACAAAAAAAGAGTTGAAAATGTGTTACTTTAAACCAAAGAACACCCAAACCAACTCAGTTTTTTGTGCATTGAGCACGCCATCATTTTGAAATCGAATGTTTTTTTCTCAATCAGCTTCCATTCCATTTCCATTTCACTTGTAAACTGACTGGTTCCATGTGTGTAACTGGTGTTCTGTTCTCTCTGTTGTGGTTCCATCTCTCCGACAGGCTCACGTGCCCCTCATGCACTATGTCAGTGTGGCCTGTGTGGTGGGCATCATCGCTGGCTTCTGCATAGGACCAGGTGGGGCTCTATAATTACCCTCCCACTCCACTCACCCATCCCCAGCCCCTGAGGTCTAGGCAGGGCTCTATAATTACCCTCCCACTCTACTCACCCACCCCCAGCCCCTGAGTTCTAGGCAGGGCTTTTTAAGCTTTGCTACAAGTACTCTTGGAGTTTTTTATCAATTCTAGGGGGTATGCAAAATACTGTAAATCAGTAAATCGACTCTCAGCTTTTACACATAAAAAGCTTAGGTACTGACTGTACGGTATGTTATATTACTAAGATCTTACATTCAAACTGTGTTTAAGATAACCCATTTACCACTACAATATTGTATCATACACAATTGCAAACTATATTTACATTTTCTGTATTCTGCATAGGACCAGGTAGGGTTCTATTACCCTCACGCTCTAGTCCTGTCATGTTCATGTTCTAGCCTAAGCAGGGCTCTGTAAAATGACATAAATAAATAGAATTGAAAGAAACTGACTTGAACTGAATGGAATTTAATCTTGAATAATATCACCTCAAAGTGGCAAAGCACCTGTATGACAAACAGGGCAGGTTTCAGTACGTAGTAGAATTTTGTGTTTTATATTCTTATCTGGTGGTTTACTCACATCTATTGTTTAACTGTACGTGTATATTTATCATCAGTATATTTACTGTTTTTGTATGTATGTGTGCGTGCGTCTGTGCGTGCGTGCGTGCGTGCGTGTGTGTGTGTGCGTGCGTGTGTGTGTGTGTGTGCGCGCGCGTGTGTACAGCTGGCGTGCCCTTCTTGATGACAGGTGAACTCTTTAAGCAATCCCATCGACCGGCCGCCTTCATCGTGGGCGGGTCACTCAACTGGATGTCCAACTTCACTGTGGGCTTTGTCTTCCCCTTCCTGCAGGTGAGGGGGAGCCAGTCATTTACTTCACCACCTGACCACATGTATCCACATCAGCACAAACACAATGGTAGACATAGCAAACCTTGTGAACCAGACTCTTTCACTTCATCTCACTCTATGCAAAGAGTCTGGCTACATCTCATAGGCATACATTTGCTTACTGGAGGGCAGTTACTTACCGTGAACTTTAAAACTACTGTGCCGGCCTTCAACCACTCACACATGTCTGAATGCAGCATACAGTACGTACATCATCAAACTTAATGTTCAACGTCATTACTTTCAGCTCTCCCACTGAGTGACCTAACCCTCCCTCGGTCTGTTTGCTGATTGAATACAAACAGTTGGGCACAGAAATTATGTTTTAATATGCTCGTTTTGCTACGGTATCAGACAGGTGGGGCTTGAAAACTCCACACACTCTAAAGATTAAAATAATGGTCTAACTGGTCTAACATAATGGAGAATGGTTAGTATAATATATGACTGTAGCTGCTAGCTAATGTAAACGGCTCTCAGTGACCTATGGTTATCTAGGCTAATGGTTTGCATGTCAGAGAGCACAGACTCAGAGACACTAAGGTAGACGGAAAATACGCTGAGAAAAAGCCAACATGTTCCTTTAGAGTCTACTCTTGTAACACCGTCCTATTCTTCACACTTTGCAGAGGTCTGCTGGGGCATTCTGCTACCTGGTCTTCTTCACGGTCTGCGTAGGAGTGGCTGTTTACGTCTACTTCGTCATCCCCGAGACCAAGAACAAGACCTTTATGGAGATAAGCCAGATGTTCTGCCCCAAGGATGACACCATGGAGTTCCACACACTAGGCCACTATGGGCATAGCAGCAAAATGAACGGATATGGATCACTGGAGGAAGAGAGAGGGTTGTAGAGGGGGGAGGGAGTGTGTGGTGGTGGTGGTGGGCAGGTGGGGGTTGGGGTTGGTTGGTTTAAGGAGACTTAAATGGAGAATGACAGAAAAAGAAAAGGAAAGGTGGAAACAAAGATGGGCTTAGTTGGCTGGCTGTAGATGAAACACAAGAATCAGAATTGTTTGTCTTTATTTTTCCTTTTTTCCTTTCCTTTTTTGTTTTGATTGTTAGGAATATGTTGCACAAAATTCTGGACTGTGTGTTTTGCTTGTTCGGTCATTTGGTAGGATAGTGGAGTGAATGCGAATCATTGCTGTAATTTTTGCACAACATTTCAGTATAATCATCTCTAATTTTTAAATAGCATTTCTTTTTTTAAAAATATATTTATTTGTACCAGATTTTAACTAAAGAGATTCTTTGGCACATTCCTCAAATATAAGTACCACAGATGGCCTTTCTAGACTACTATTCTGGCCCAGTATGCCAATGTACATGAATGTGTATAAATAGGTTTCAAAATGTAGCTTCTCGTCCCTTTCCATCTGCTATGTCTGAGAGTGATCATCTCACCTAGCCTGTAAGCCAAGGGCCATAGCAGTTACCTCTGGGACTTAAACAGAAGCAGCCTCTGTTGCCCCACCTTCCTTTGTATACTTCTAGTGTATCAGGTTTGCTAGGACCCCTACCACTACAGCCCTGGGTAGTCAATCCCACTTTCTCCCAACTTCACCCACCCACCGACTCTTAACTGAGCAAACCTTAATATTGTATGTAACACCACTGAAAAGCATTGAGCCATATCCCTGCTCAGTCATTCCCTCAGATTGTTACAGACTAGTTTGTTAGACGTGAGCTAGTTGTAGGGTTTAGATCACTGGTTCACTGGTCACATTGTGACTTCCTGTGGTCCCTAGTTTCGAATTAATTTTTGCCAGTCAATGGCCCTTCTAAAATTTAAAGATCAATGTGCATTTATTCTGAAATGGTGCCTTTAATGATGTCCTTATTAAATAGCCAGGTGTCTCTGAGTCATGTGCAGGCAGCAGAGTAGATGCCCTCTCTTCCGTGGATGTTATGGCGTGCTAGACAAGTGACAATTTCTCCAACCTCAGTTTCAGGGAAAACCTTACACTTGAGCGTTTGTGTTTTTCCTATTGTGTGCAAATAATAATAATAATACCATTTTGGTTACACTTTTGTTTACGATTCCTCTTTAGTGCATTGCCATTTAACAATATGTAATTTAATGGACTTTCACTGTACATACCTAACACTAGCCCTAACCCTATGGTACAGTGTAAGTACATAATGTTACATATTGTTACACACTTTGTTACACTATATCTAATAGATGTAACAGGCAGGAGTAAAATAAAGTGTAACCATCATTTTTAATAATAATAAATATATGTAATAACTTGAATTATATTGATCGTTTTCTCCTTGTGCAAGGGAGCTCTTGAACATGACTACTGTCGTAGCCATTCTGTATCCCAAGTCTGGAGACTGACCATGCCTGTCAAACAGCCATGCATTATGAAGAGATGTTTTATAAATGCAAAACATGTGCCCCCAGTAAAACGTACAATGTGTATATACCTATATGTTTAACTACACTGCAACAAGGGGCACATGCGTGGCGACATATTGGTGAACTGTATGGAAGTTATGATAATAAATCATTTTGGACAGTATGGGTGCGTGTTTGGCTGAAGATGACTTTCACTTTAAATGGACGTTGGTTAATAAGTGTTGACTTGTTGAAGTGTTGACTTGGAACTCACCTTCTAGATTGTAGGTGTTGTGTGAAGAGATCATGTAAGTTACACATATGTGTGTGTGTATGTGTGTGTGTGTGAGAGAGAGAGAGAGAGAGAGACAGACAGACAGACAGACAGACGGAGAAAGAGAGAGCGAGAGAGAGATTAGTAAGGCTTTGAACCTGTTGAACATAACTAAGGTAGGACAACCAAGAATGAGAGATAATGATAAAGACCTAAAATAAGAGGCAGATGACAAATGTACATGTTCCACAAACATGGGAACAAGGTAATCATTTTTACTCCTGAGGACAAAAGAGTCATTCTTGCTTAATGATGTCACAATGACATTTGGAACATCTTTAACAGGGCAGTGTCTTTGGAACAGAGGATTCTAAAGAACAACAGTCATGTTAATACACTGACACAAAGCCACTCAAGCAGCAGCAACTGAAGTTAAACTGAAGACTTCAGACTTATTTCAACAATCAACCATGAATGAAATACCGAACAGCTATCTGGTAAGAAAAAAGTTACAATTATACTATCAGTAGAGATAAAATACTGTCAGTGTTAACTAGTAGTGTAGAGTAGAGAGATGCTTTACTCTACTAATCTACTCTGCTAGTTAACACTGTCACTAATTATGTAATAAATAATTGCCTAAGAGAGACAGTTCATATTTTAAATGATATTTTGGCTGCCGTGTGACCCTATTTAAAGCCTAGTTAAGTCTAGAATACTGTAAAAAAAAAAAAAAAAAAAAAACTACATCACCAACAGGGATTCCATAATTTAACCAGAGGGTGTCCAATGGGATTTTATATTTTTCAACTGCTCATGTCAAATTATCACTAAATGGTACTGCTATTTATCATAATTTGTTAGCAATACTTAAGTTTTATTTATTTATTTACTTTCATTCAAATTTGACCTGATCAAACAATGGGCAGTATAATATTAATATTAGTGGGGCAGCTTAATGTACTCAATGTAGCTCATCTTAGGAGCAAAAGATGTACAATCCATTACATCACAATGACATCCATCTCATCATTAAATATGTTATGGTAACCATTTGTCAAACATTCCATGTACAACTGTACATTTGCAAAGAGCTTATTTTAGTGGTTTGAAGATACAAGACACATTGATAAGTGATATTCCTTGTCAAATGCTTATTATGAAAAAAAGATGAATGAAAATCAAAAGGGGATAAGTAACTGGGTAAGCATCAGTTCATGAAATAATTATTACTGCAACCGATGTATTTCTCAGGGAATAAAGATATTAGGCTGCCCCTGAGAAAACTTGACAATATCTGAATGGTTAATGAGCCTGTTTTTTAAAAACCTTATTCTGCTTCCCAGGGGTCAGGCCAGATGCTGGACAAGCTGGAAAGTCGCGCTCTCAAACAGGAGACCCTCATGAAGTCCTGGGCCATCAGCATGCTGGAGCGGCAGCAAGAGCTGAACCGGAGGGAGATGGACCTCCTGAGGACGGAGGTGCGCGACAGCATCCGCCAGGCTCACCTGTCCAGGTGGAGCTCCGTGCAGCAGGGCCAGGCCCTCCTGAACGAGCGGGTCGTGGACGACCTCAGGGAGAGACTGAGGGAGGCAGAGAGGGAGATTGCCAAGCTCCGTATGGGGCACCAAAGGGTGGAGATGCAGGAGAGGATGGAGGAGAGGATGACTGACATGGAGAGGAAGATGGCCATAATGAGGGATAACCTGGAGAGACAGAGGAAGGAGATGGCCACCAGTGAGAGTGAGCGAATGAAGGAAATAGAGAATGAGAGAGTGAAAGTGAGAAGGGAGATGGAGGAGGAGAGAGTGAGAGAGAGGAAGGAGATGGAGAGACAGATGGCACAGATGGAGGATGAGAGAGCTTGGGAGAGGAAAGAGATGGAGAGAATGGCCAGAGAGATGGAGTCATGGCAGGCAGAGAAGGAAAGGATGGGACGCAGGCAGACTGCGATGGAGAGAGTGGTGAAGTCCCGGATAATGGGACGGGACGAAGCTGTCATGGAGAATACGGAGAGGGCCATTAAGTGCCTGGAAGACAGGACGGACTACATTGAGGACAAGCTCATGTCTTCCCATGAAGAAGAATCACAGTGGGCCAAGGAGCTGAAGAAAGTTCTGGAGGTGAAAATCCACACTCTGGAGAAGAAGACCACTGACCATTTGAAGGAGGCTCTTGTACACATTGAGAAAAACGTTGAGGAAATGGTGAATAGATTCATCCACAGTGGATCAGTAGTTCGGCTCAATGATGACCACGGCGACGACTACATGTGGAGGCCCACGGAGGCCAGGGTCAAGGTCAGCAGCACTAAGGTGAAGAACGATAGACGAATGATGAACAGCATGAGACGAGATCATGAAGAGAGCCCCCTGAGTGCATCACAGAGCCAGAGGGAGAGGAGGAGAGTGAGGCGCATGCCCCGGAGAAAGGCACGCGAGATGGACAGAGACACAGACAGCACTGCCTCTTCTGCAGCGGAGTTGGGATCAGACTCCAGTGTGTCTGGGAGTGCCCTTTCTGTCAAAGTAGAGAAGGAGGAGAATGACAAAGGAGATGCTGGTTCCATCAAGGCTCAGGATGCCATTCTGCGCAATACAGAAGCGGAGAAGAAGAAGAAAGGATTCTTCAGTCGAGTCTTCCAGAAGAGAAAGGGGAAAAAAGCATGAAGACTAACATTCCTCCTTTCTACCACCTGACTTTGCACTGTTTCTTTCATAACATCGCAAATGAACTACATTCATTATTTTCCCTGATATTTTTAATTTACATTCATTCAGTGTATTGTTTAGTATCTTCACGATTCTCATTGTTTAGTATCTTCATGTTGTTGTTTTACAAATCCTCAACAGCATGTAATACACAGACTTTAAAATTGCTTTTATGTAATGCATAATAGCAGTGCATTTAAAACAAACATCACATTCATCAAAGCAAGAAATAGTACCCAAACAATCTACACATACAAACATGGCTCAAGACATTCTCAATGTATTTGAAAAATTGAATGATAATGATGATTAAAATTGTGCAGTAGCAAATGTTGTGAACTTGTGACTTGATGTGGCTATTAGAGTACATTACTAACAAGCCTATGCACGTCTATGGGATTTTTTTTACACAAAATGGGTGATTATGGTTATAGTAAAAACAAAAATGAGCAGACACTTTTCTCCAAAAGTTGCATTGTTTCATGCTGTGTTAAAAATGAACAGTGGTGATCTTTATTTAATACATTTTATTTTTAAGCACTTTTTATACAGAAGATGTAACACAAGACTAATTATTAAGTTACACAAAGCCCATAAAAAGGAGTTTGAGCTCTGTATGCAAATGTTTATTACATTCACTGTCTTCTCTTGTATATGAAAAAAGATTAACACACAGTATAACAATATGAAGTCAGTAAAACAGCATCTTCTAAGCAGACACATGATTCCTGCTTTAGGAGTTTTAGAACCAGAGAGACATGATTCACAGTCATTGGGCAAAATACAGAACCATGGAACATATGTATATACAAAAAAGACATGACATTTAAATCTCTGTTTTACTTATGATTTTAAGTCATTTTGGAAAAAAAAAAGAAAAGAAAATGCTGTTCTATTTACATTGCTATATACATTGACAAATCCAAAAAAGTAATGCAAAATAACTGAACAGGAAGAGGAATACTGAACTAGAGTTTGTCTTCTATGCGCTGATAGGCAGCAGTGGTAAACTGAGCGGGTTGATCTGCTGTTTCCCAGGGCTGTCACAGTTGGTTGACTCCACTGTAGATCACACTGTCATTCTCAGCTCTGCCAACATACAACAGCATACAGCATTTACAGTTGCACATTTTACCTTTTCAAAGGAAAGGGCATGGACTCTGGTATGAGAACATCTGACATGTCAATATGAGCACCTGCTGCAAGGCAGTTAGTTGGACCAGATAATTGCAATATTTGCTGTAGTGTGTAAAAACACCCACCTGGTGGCAGCACTTGCTCTGGGAAACTGGACTGAGGCGTAGGTGATGGAGTCATCCTGCAGGGTAGTTTGGGTCTTGGGGCGTTTGATCTGAACACTGGAGTACTGAACGTCATCTTGGTCACGTGTGGCCACCCTCTGTGTGGGGTCAGAGGTTGCAGCCCTTGTTGCCACAGTAGCATACAGGAGCCCAGAGTCACTCTGGTCAGGAGAGAGGACAGATGAGGCAAAGACTCCACAGACAACAGTGCCAATGGTCACTAAGGCTTGGATATTTTTAAGCGTTAAATATGAACCTAGTAACAACAATAATGATACAAATATATTATGTTAAAATATATTTACAGAGTACATAACCGATCATTGCCTAACAGATAATTGCTTAAACTTCTGGACCATATTGCTCACCTGTGTACCTGCAGCCCTTCGGGCATTCTTCATCCTGTTTCATATACATGACAATTTTAGTTGACTTTATGATTGTAACGGTAAACATGTCATGTCTGCTCAAAATAATAAGAGTTACCTATCTGTTACTGTTTCAGAGCAAACAAATGTACTGTACCTAAAGAACACAATTCCAAGTATCAGCAGGACAGCAAGAATCAAGGATACGGTTATAATCGCTGGTAGAATGATAGGAACACCATTGTAGCCTTGTTCCACTGAGAACAAAAATGAAAAAGATTTTTAGACAAATGTCCCACTGTATATTTTATAATGCCTTACTAACATAAGCACAACATAACGTGAAGGGAGTATATGTATTAGAGAGCTGCAGATGGCTGTATGCAGTTTGCTTTGTACCAGGTCAGACAAAAGTAACAAGACTTCCCCAAGAAAAGATGTCTTCATGGTCTTAGGAAAAGGAGCCTTACCTGAGACAGACACAGTGACCCCCGATGACCCCTCTTCAGTTTGACCCTCAGCTGTTGTAAACCTGGAGCCATATTCTCCAGAGTGTCCCGCTGTGGTGTCTGTCGGACTCACTGTGTAACTATTCTCTTTGTTGTCAGGAGACTCTGTGTGAGCCATACACTTGTGACTCGGAACACCTATAAGCATGCATTCAATATAGAGCACCCAAATAAACAGTAAACAACAATCAACAACAACAACAGCGTCATGTTAAAAGAAGCTATTCAAGAAAGTACCTTCATGAATGCAACAATAAAAAATACATCTCACAACGCTAAACCACAATGTAATTATCAAGACAAGCCCACAAGACTATAAGTAATAATTCTAATAAAATATTTAATAATCCAGTTATTTAGAAAAAAAACATTAGCAGCAACCCACGGCCACACACAAACAGTTTTTATATGGTTATTTAGATGGCACAGAAAAGGGTAAGGTATTTGACAATTTTTTTGAATGATAAATAATCAACCCTAAAGGTGACAAAGTAAAAACTAAGAAGATGACTTGTACTCACACATTGCAGGGGAGCGCAGAGCTTCATAACCCCTTACAGCACAGGAGTAATTGGCCTTTTCAGAGACCAGTATGGAGGCTGTGGTTTTGTCTTGTAGTCGCTGTCCATTCTTGTACCAGACATACTGGTATTGAGAACTCAAGCCACAGGAGGCACTGCAGGTCACTTTAGTCTGATTGTGCTTCTCTACACCAGTTTCCTTTACAGACAAATCTGATTATAGTGGGACAAGAGGGGCAGAGAAGGCTTGCAACATTAAGCATTTGTCAACCATAAATAGCAATAAAATGGCGCAACGATTTGAAAGCTCCTTTGCTGAGCTCAGATACCTGTAACAGACACTCTAATCCCAGATTCTCCTGTTATCCAGCTCAGGTGTAGAGTTATGCCAAACCGGAAGTGATAAACACCAGCGTGTTCATCTGAGAGTTTGTCTATTTCCAGGCTGCAGTCAGGATAGTTGGAGTCACTGTGTTTTCTGACTATGCCCCTCTTCTCTTCATACCACTCTCCACCGATATAAAAGCCAATTAAGGAATATTCATATCTGCAGGGCAGGATCACTGATGCCCCTTTAAGACCACAGACCTGTGTAGTGGAGTGCATCACACTTCCTCCAGCGTCTACACCTGAAACACAATCAACACCAATAGTAACAAAAAAGTCAGAAAGTTTCACAACATACATTATCAACCTTTAACTTCACTCTCATTGCTGCATTGAACTTTAATGTTGTCAGTGGTGACTTAACACTGAGTGTCCTAAGCAAATAGGGCATATTTCTCTTGTGACATTAACTTGCAGTGATGTGTTGTATTGTGTTAAGCTCTCTCATAAATTGAATGGTGCAGTGTTTTTTTTTTTTTACTTTACCTGGCAGACTTAAGAGCAACAATATCAACACATAGCCACCTTCACAACACATGGTTCTTTTGCCTGTAATAATGGAATAAACAGTATTTAAGTTCTTTCACATGTCCATGCCTATGTCCACAAGTACATGTCAAATACCAAACTTTATAAAAGTCTTTACAGGTACAGTTTGAGATGGGTAAGAGACTTAGTGGTGTTGTAGGTCCTATATATGATGGAGGGTGAGACATGAGCCGGGTCTTATTAAGACTGCAGAAAGCGCATACAGATTTCAGGCCTATTTGTTTAATGCACCAGTAGCTGTTTACCAACACATCAAGTCTCTAGCCATAATAAAAATGCAATGAAATGCAATTATTGAACTGCTGATGAACAGAATTAAATGTGTCAGTCAGGAGGTGATATTCTTGCTGATATGGGTGTGATTAAACATAGAGATGCTACAGGGCTGTGTTGTCAGTACAGTACACTATGCCCAGACAGTGAGTGCAATGTACCGAAGCATCCACCAGGGGCATCAGCAGCAGAGTTGGCCAGGGGTTTATCTCAAGAAGTTTTGAGTCCAGGCCGAGTAGCCATAACTGTACAGTTGTTTAACTGATTCATTTAAATTTGCTTTTCAACACATCTGTAATTTAGACCGTCTAGCCTGTTATACTATAATGCCTTTTTTATTAAAAAAAAAACACACACAACAACAACAAACACCACCAGCAGCTCATCTTTGAATTCCCATCTGGTCTGGGCTAAACCCAGACTGTCCTTAAAGCTGGAAGCCCCCTGACATCCACTGTGACCACCACAGATGTGGGCAGTACAATATGTTCTCTCAAATGCCATCATATACTGACAGCAAAGGAACAGGTGAATATGAGTAACGCTTTCAGAACACTTTCAGTCCAAATGTGAAAGAAACAAGTCGTCATTAGGAGTCTTCAACATTATATACAGCTAGAGTGTTACATGCTTGTTGTGGTAAGACTTTATTTTACAGTTCCTTTTTTAGTGTATCCACATGTAACAACCGAATGTTATGTACTTCTACATACCTGACATTTACCCTCACCCTAACCGAGTATGCTACAGTGTAAGTATATAATGTTACATATTGTTACACATTTTGTAACGCTCTATCTGACTGATGTAACAGGGACAGTGAAATAAAGTGTAACCCTTATCATTTATTGGAGTATATTCTTTATAGATCATTAATCCTTTTAATAGAGACTTATTGCTACGTAACCCAGAGGAAAGATGCTTCCTCTTTTCTTCTGCTATAGTTCTACACTTACACAGAAAATACAAGTGGGCAAACACAAAAGAAAGTCCACTTTAAAAGTATTCATGGTTCACCTCTACATGGTGGTTATATTGTTTTCCATATACAGCTTGACAACATAAGAGAGGACAACTACATCGTCTGCATCATTCTGACAATGGCCATCAGATACAAACCTTAGTTCAATGTTAGATACACAGAAAGAAGACGGATGTCCCAAAAAAGAGGAAGTGCTATCTTTGCAAAAACACAGAATCAATAAACATCAAACTAAATGATCAACAAGCTTTGACATTATTATTTGAACAGAAAGAATTATTTCTGTTAGATGAACTGATATGCCCCTACCTCTTAACGAAGGGCTGTCTGCAACTGCAACTTTGACCAGTGACTTCAAATACAGCGTTTGAGTGGGAGCAGATCAAAAGATGCTTCTCTTTTCACACCAGGGGTTTGTAAGATTAGCAAGTGGGGAGGGAACTAGACGATGTGTAGCTGTTGCTTTGACCACACACAACTTCCTGAGATCAGTCACGTGCACTGGTTGCCATGTACAGACCATTTCACACCTTGGCTAGTTTGTCATCAGTATGTGTCTGTCAGCGCAGAGGCTGGACCATGGGAGGATGAACTGCTGAGCCATGTGCTGAGTGCAGGGGACAGGAACCACAGTGACAAAAAAATGTGAAGCTTGAAACTTGAGAAGACGGACTGACATTGACAAACTTCAAAAATAAGTTTGTGCAAAAAAGGGTTGCATTGGACAGAGAAAAAGACAGACACAAAGAGAGAGAGATTGAGAGAGAGAGAGAGACAGAGAGAGACAGAGAGAGGGAGAGAGAAAGAGAGAGACAGATTAAAGGACAGACAGAGACAGATTGAGATCCTATGTAATTCACCATAATCGCATAATCGTCCGAACATCTGAGACTTTGACAAGTGACTTTCACCAAAAAGCCATCCGTATTGCTGCCCTACAGAAGACTATTGTCCCAGCACTTCTGAAGACTAAGGTTTAAATGGATGTGATATACCATGCCTAGATGATGCCATTGTAACCACTTGGTCAGAACTGAACGACTTAGAAGGAGTCCCTCCCCACCAAACACACAAACACACACACACACACACACTCTTTCTCTATGGACCTTTTTTTCAGTTCTTTTTCACTTCAGTCCCATTCCTTCCACACGTTACCCTTACCCCTACACACGTTTACCCCATCCCCATCTCAACACACCACCTCACCAAAACAACACTCACCCCTACACCTACATCTAAAAGAAAAAGGTTACAATTCTAACAAAGATCACACCCCAGATCTGAGATCTGTATAATGGAGAAAAAAAGCAACCATGCTGCAAAGATATGGCACAAAAGGACACTTGTTTGATGGTGCTGTAAGAACCTGACAGCTTAAGCAAAAGTACAAGCAAGGGAGGCCACACACAGAAATGAACGTAAACATATTTATTGAAAGGATATGAGACAAAAGTGTGAGGCATATCAGTATAGTGTCATGGAAAGCAAATGTGTGGTGTCAGGCAGTTCTGTGCAGACTGAATGCAAAACCAAAGCACACAGTGCCTAACAGGAAAAATAAATGAACACAAGAGTAATTGTGCAGTTACACCAAGAGGGCAGAAGAATAAATGCTGGCAGCAGTGGTAAGCTGAGGGTATTCCTGATCTGCTGTTTCCCAGGCCTGTCAGAGTTCGTTGACTCCACTGTAGATCACACTGTCATTCTCAGCTCTGCCAACACACAACAGCATACAGCACTTACAGTTGCACATTTAATCTAAGAAAAGGGCATGGACTCTGGCATGAGAACATCTGACATGTCCATATGAGCACCTGCTGCAAGGCAGTTAGTTGGACCAGAAAATCAATATTAGCTGTAGTGTGTAAAAACACCCACCTGGTGGAAGCACTTGCTCTGGGAAACTGGACTGAGGCGTAGGTGATGGAGTCATCCTGCAGGGTAGTTTGGGGCTTGGGGCGTTTGATCTGAACACTGGAGTACTGAATGTCATCTTGGTCATGTGTAGCCACCCTCTGTGTGGGGTCAGAGGTTGCTGCCCTTGTTATCACGTTGGCGTACACAAGCTCAGAGTCACTCTGATCAGGAGTATAACAGTTCCCATGGTTACCTTAGTTTAGACCCATAGTCCTTACATGTATAGTTTTTATAGAGGAAAGCTTACAACAATACACCAACATATAACCTCATGCCTCACCACAAGGTTGGTCACCTGCTAAAGGAAATATGAATCACCTGGTAGTTGTGTTGTGTGCTTGTGTGACCTGTCTGGTTGTACGACTTCATCACAGCTATAGCCGCCGTAGGTGTAGCCACAGGTAGGCTGGGATGGGCCTGTGCCCACCCACTTGTTGATCAGGCCCACCCAATCACAAGGCTCTATAAGTTTGATTGATTGTTTCAGTACTAAAATTAATCTGTTTTGGACCAGCCCCACCTGATCATTTTCTGGCCCCACCCATTTTATGATTTCTGGCTACCCCCCGCCCCCAGTAGTTACCATGTATAAATGAGTGTGTTGTAAAATCCACAAGTATACACAGTAAAGAATTTAAACCTCTTGGTCTAAAATGTTTATTTTAGGTATATACAATTTTTGAAAACAAGCAAATGTATATATACACACAGTTGAAATGTAGGATTACTGGAAGGCAAAAACATATGAAGTATTTTCTTATTATCAATTATTTAAAAAAAAAAACCTGCATCAAATAAAAATAAGTAACACAGACTATACAAGTACAACAAGGCAGACATTCCTCAACACAAAAATTCCGTACAGTGAGAAATGGACTTGTGGTTAGTTGTGGGGGTCAGATAATTTTGCATCAACAGAAAAGCCTTATGTACCCTAATGCATGGGAGACAAGGGAAAGCTAGCCTTCATAAAAAAAAAACATAATTTAACAATTTAAAGCTGCAGGAGCACTAAGTTAGTAAGAATAAAATGTGAAGCTCTAAAATCATATCTGGCATTGGTGTCTCATCCAGGGTTATGGATTAGGGTTAGGGGTATGGATAGGGTTAGGGACCTCCCTGAGCTCCATGCCTGTCTGGGGCGTCTCTCTTCTCTGCAGAGTCTCATACACTGAGGCCTGAGCTGTTCTCTGGAGAGGCATGTATGTGTCATCCACACTCCTCACATTCTGGAAGATGTGAACACAGAGGACATTGTCAGTCACAGGAGTCCTAGCAGTCCTTATGGTCTCTCTCTCTCTCTCTCTCTCTTCCTCTCTCTCTCTCTCTCACACACACACACACACACACACACACACACACACACACACACACACGTACAGGCACATGCACACAGTGGCGGTTCTATAGTGATTTACGATGTTTTTCCCCAAGCGCTTGTACCGCCCCCCACGAAATGGCGCCCAGGGCGGCTGCCCGGTTCGCCTGTGCCTAAAACCGCTACTGTGCACACACCCACATACCACCCCCTCACACACACACACACACACACACACACACACACACACACACACACACACACACAAAAGACAGTTTTCTGTCTTACAAGTATCTCTGCTGCCGTCACTAAATTATTAACTGGCATGATGATATATGACCACTTACCTGAAGAGTATCATACTCAGATGAGTAGCTCCTAGGGTCGAGAGCTGTGTACGTGTCAACATCTTGGGCATCAAAATGTACAGCCTATGAAAATATTAGGGCAAATGTGATGACTGGACAAGCTACTATCTTTACACAACTAAGCTCAATATTTGCACCATCTTCCTCACCTGTATGGTGCCATTGCAGGGACTTTCATTTGCAGTATTTTCAGGATTCTTTTTGCTGTTTTGTAAAAAGAACAATTAAGTGATTTTTAAGCTATATCAGAATTGAAGTTACATATTCATCACCAATTAAACAAACTATTATTAGTATTAGTAGTAGTAGCAGTAGTAGTAGTAGTAGTAGTAGTAGTAGTAGTAGTAGTATTAAGAAGAAGAAGAAAAGGAAGAGGAAGAAGAAAAACAACAACATGAACAATTACCTGAAGCACACAGCGCCAAGTATCAGCAGGACAACAAGAACGATCACTATGGTGATAACAACTGGCAGGACCACAGAAGCACCTTCTGAGTCTATAAATATAAATATAAATAAAGTCATACAGAGTGTTTCAAAAACTAACTGTTCTACACAGTATTCCAAACACTTGTCTTAAGTTGTAATTGGCAAAGTTGAAACCAATTATCAAGTCCAAACATTTTCTCTTGAAGGACAAGCTGTAGTGGCATCATAATTCCAAGAACTAGGCCTAAACACACCAATAAAATGTGTCTCCATGGTCTTAGGAAAAGGAGCCTTACCTGAGACAGACACAGTGACCCCCGATGACCCCTCTTCAGTTTGACCCTCAGCTGCTGTAAACCTGGAGCCATATTCTCCAGAGTGTCCCGCTGTGGTGTCTGTCGGACTCACTGTGTAACTATTCTCTTTATTGTCAGGAGACTCTGTGTGAGTCATACACTTGTGACATGGAACACCTATAAGCATGCATTCAATATAGAGCACCCAAATCCACATTAAACAACAATCAACAACAACAGCTTCATTTTAAAGGAAGCTTTTGAAGAAAGTACCTTCATGAATGCAACAACAACGCTACAGCACAATGTAATTATCAAGACAAGCCCATGATACAGTAATGCTAAAACATTTATTAATTCAGTAATAAAAAAAAACACTTTTTTATATGGTTATTTAGATGGCTTTGTTGGAACAGAAGGGTTGCCACACAAAAAGGGTAGAGTATTTAAATGTTTTTTTTTAATAATAAATAAACAACCCTAAAGGTGACAAAGTAAAAACTAAACAGTACTCACACACTGCAGGGGAGCGCAGAGCTTCATAACCTCTTACAGCACAGGAGTAACTGGCCTTTTCAGAGACCAGTATGGAGGCTGTGGTTTTGTCTTGTAGTCGCTGTCCATTCTTGTACCAGACATACTTGTATTGAGAATTCAAGATACAGGAGGCACTGCAGGTCACTTCAGTCTGATTCAGCTTCTCTACACCAGTTTCCTTCACAGTCAGATCTGATTATAGTGGGACAAGAGGGGGAGAGAAGGTTTGCCACATTAAGCATTTGCTCACCATAAGTACTAATAAAATGGCACAAAGGTTTGAAAGCTCCTTTGCTGAGCTCAGCTACCTGTAACAGATAATTGGATTCCAGGTGTTCTTGTTATCCAGCTCGAGTGTAGAGCTGTGTAAAACCGGAAGTGATAAACACCAGCATGTTCATCTGAGAGTTTGCCTATTCTCAGGCTGCAGTCGGGATAGTTGGAGTTGCTGTGTTCTCTGACTCTGCGACTCTTTTCTTCATACCACTCTCCACCGATATAGTGGCCAATCCAGGAATATTCATATGTGCAGGGCACGACCTGTGATGCCCCTTTAAGAAAACAGATCTTTGTAGTGGAGTACCACACAATCCCACCAGCGTCTACACCTGAAACACAATCAATACCAATACCCACAAAAAAGTCAGAGTCTCACAACATGCATTATCAACCTTTAACTTCACTCTTATTACTGAACTTTAATGTTGTTGTTGGTGACTGAACACTGAGTTTTCTAAGCAAATTGGGAGAATTTCCTTTGTGACGTTAACTTGCAGTGATGTGTTGTATTGTGTTAAACTGTCTCATGAATTAAATGGTGTAGTGGGTTTATTTATTTTTTTACTTTACCTGGCAGACTTAGGAGGAAAAATATCAATAGAACATAGACACCTTCACAACACATGGTTCTTTGCCTGTAATAACGGAATAAACAGTATTTAAGTTCTTTCACATGTCCATGCCCATGTCCACAAGTACATGTCAAATACCAAACTTTATAAAAGTCTTTACAGAACCAGCATTAAAGGGTGGTACAGTTTGAGATCAGTGAAGGACTTAGTGGTGTTGTATGCCCTACATATGATGAAGGGGGGGGGGGCATGACCTGGGTCTTATTAAGACTGCAGAAAGCACATGTAAATAATAGGGCTGGAGTACCATCACCAACACATCAAGTCACTAGCCACAGTAAAAATGCAACCATTGCACTGCTGATGAACAGAATTAAATGTGTCAGTCAGGAGGTGATATTCTTGCTGCTATGGGTGTGATTAAACATAGAGATACTACAGGGCTTTGTTGTCAGTAGAGTACACTATGCCCAGAGAGTGAGTGCAATGTACCGAAGCATCCACCAGGGGCATCAGCAGCAGAGTTGGACAGGGGTTTATCTTAAGGAGTTTTGAGTGCAGCCCAAGTAGCCATAACTGTACAGTTGTTTAACTTATTATTTTATATTTGCTTTTCAACACATCTGTAATTTAGACCATCTAGCATGTTATACTATAATGCCTTTTTTATAAAAAAAAAAAACACAACAACAAACACCACCAGCAGCTCATCTTTGAATTCACATCTGGTCTGGGCTAAACCCAGACTGTCCTAAAAGCTGGAACCCCCCTGACATCCACTGTGACCACCACAGATGTGGGCAGTACAATATGTTCTCTCAAATGCCATCATATCATAATTGCAAATGAACGCTTTGAGAACAATGCCAGTCCAAATATGGAAAAAAACAGTCTTCATAAGGAGTCTTCAACATTATATCCAGCTAAAGTGGTACATGCTTATCATGGTAACACTTTATTTTACAGTTCTTTTTTTAGCGTATCCACATGTAAAAACATGTAGTATTATGTACTTGTACATACCTAACACTAACACTAACCCTAACCCAGTACAGTACATTGCAAGTACATAATGTTACATATTGTTACACATTTTAACGCTGTACCTGACTGATGTAACAGGGGCAGTGAAATAAAGTGTAACCCGTATCATTTATTGGAGTAAATTCTTTATACATCATTAATCCTTTTAAACTGTAATAGAGACTGATTGCTACGTAACCCAGAGGAAAGATGCTTCCTCTTTTCTTCTGTTATAGTTCTACACTTACACAGAAAGTACAAGTGGGCAAACACAAATGAAACTCCACTTTATTCATGGTTCACCTGTACATGGTAATTATATTGTTTTCCATACACAGGTTGAGAACATAAGAGAGGACAACTACATGATCTGCATCATTCTGACAATGGCCATCAGATACGAACCTTAGTTCAATGTTAGATACACAGACAGCAAGAGAAGACGGATGTCCCAAAAAAGAGGAAGTACAAGCTTTACAAAAACACAGAGTAAATAAACATTTAACTAAATTATCAACAAGCTTTGGCATTATTATTTGAACAGAAGGAATTATTTCTTTTTCTACTTTCATGAACATGTATGAACTGATATGGCCCCTACCTCCTGGTGAAGAGTTGTCTACCAAATTCCGAGCAATTGCAACTTTGACCAGTGACTTCAAATATGGCGTTTGAGTGAGAGCATAATGCTTATCAGATGCTTCTCTTTTCACACCAGGGGTTTCTAAGATTAGCTAGTGGGGAGGAGACTAGACGATGTGTAGCTGTTGCTTTGACCACACACAACTTTCTGAGACCGGTCACATCCACTGGTTCTCATGTACAGACCGTTTCACACTTTGGCTAGTTTGTCATCAGTATGTGTCTCAGTCAGCACAGAGGCTGGGCCATGGGAGGATGAACTGCTGAGCCATGTGGTGAGTGCAGGGGACAGGAACCACAGTGAGAGAAAAATGTGGTGGAAACTTGAGAAGACGGACTGACATGGACAAACTTCAAAAATAAGTTTGTGCAAAAAAGGGTTGCATTGGACAGAAAAAAGACAGAGAGAGAGAGAGATTAAAAGAGAGACAGATTGAGAGAGAGATAGAGAGAGAGAGAGAGAGAGAGAGAAAGAGACAGAGAGAGAGAGAGAGAGAGACAGAGAGAGAGAGACAGAGAGAGAGAGAGAGCAGAGATAGAGTCCAAGCATCTGCAACTTTGACAAGTGACTTTCACCAAAAAGCCATCCATATTGTTGCCTTGCCATTGTAACCACTTGAAAGACCTGAAAGACTCAAGAGTAGTACCTCCCCTCCAAACACACAAACACACACACACACACACGCTCTATACACTTTCTCTATGGACCTTTTTTTTAATTTATTTTTTCACTTCAGTCCCAGTCCTTCCACACAACTTTACCCCTACACACGTTTACCCCATCCCCGTCTCAACACACCACCTCACCAAAACAACACTCACCCCTACACCTACATCTAAAAGAAAAAGGACACAACTTCTAACAGAAAATATCACATCCCAGGTCTGAGATTGGTATAAAGGAGAAAAAAGCAACCATGCTGCAGAGATATGGCACAAAAGGACACTTGTCTGCAGCAATTAAAGAAATGAAAGTTTTAAACATATTTATTGAAAGGATGTGAGACAAAAGTGTGAGGCACATCAGTATAGTGTCATGGAAAGCAAATGTGTGGTGTCAGGCAGTTCTGTGCAGACTGACTGCGAAACCAAAGCACTTTTTATACAGTTGATGTAGCTCAAAGTGCCTAACAAGAAAAATAAATGAACAGTCAACAAGAAAAACACTGTGCAGTTACACAAAGGGGGGAAGAAAATTGAATACTGGCAGCAGTGGTAAACTGAGGCTAGTCCTAATCTGCTGTTTCCATGGCTGTCAGAGCTGGCTGTCTACACTGTAGATCACACTGTCATTCTCAGCTCTGCCAACACACAACAGCATACAGCACTTACAGCTGCACATTTAATATAAGGAAAGGGCATGAGGACATCTGACATGTCAATATGAGCACCTGCTGCAAGGCAGTTAGTTGGACCAGAAAATCAGTATTTGCTGTAGTGTGTAAAAACACCCACATGGTGGCAGCACTTGCTCTGGGAAACTGGACTGAGGCGTAGGTGATGGAGTCATCCTGCAGGGTAGTTTGGGGCTTGGGGCGTTTGATCTGAACCTGTCTGGTTGTACAACTTCATCACAGCTGTAGCCACCGTTGGTGTAGCCACAGGTGGCCTGTGGTCGGCCTGTGTCCACCCACTTGTCAATGAGGCCCATCCAATCAGAAGACTCTATAAGTTTGATTGATTGTTTCAGTACTAAAAATAACCAATGTGTTTTGGGCCAATAAATGAGTGTGTTGTATAAATGAGTGTGTTGTAAAATCCACAAGTATACAAAGCAAAGAATTTAAACCTGTTGGTCTAAAATGTTTATTTTAGGTATATACATTATTTGAAAACAAGCAAATGTATATATACACACACACAACTGAAATGTGGGATTACTGGAAGGCAAAAACATATGATTAAGTATTTTCTTACTAGCAATTCTTTAAAAAGTATAATAATAATAAACAAAACCTGCAACTTCGGCCATAATAGAAATCCAGACACGTTAATGTTACAAGCCTGGAAGGTTGCACACACTTTAAGAACAGACTATGTAAGTCACACAGACTATACAAGTACCACAAGGCAGACATTCCTCAACACAAATAAAGTGCATACAGTGAGAAATGGACTTGTGCTTAGTTGTGGGGATCAGATAATTTTGCATCAATAGAAAAGTCTTACGTACCCTAATGCATGGGAAACAATGGGGATGTTAGCCTTCATAAAAAACATAATTTAACAGTTTAAAGCTGCAGGAACACTAAGTTAGGAAGAATAAAATGTGAAGCTCTAAAATCATATCTGGCGTTGGTGTCTCATCCAGGGTTATAGATTAGGTTTAGGGTTATGGATAGGGATAGGGATAGGGATAGGGTTAGGGGTTAGGGTTAGGGGCCTCCCTGAGCTCCATGTCTGTCTGGGGCGTTTCTCTTCTCTGCAGATTCTCATACACTGAGGCCTGAGCTGGTCTCTGGAGAGGCATGTATGTGTCATCCACACTCCTCACATTCTGGAAGATGTGAACACAGAGGACATTATCAGTCATAGGAGTGCTAACAGTCCTGATGGTCACACAGACACAGACACAGACAGACAGACAGACACACACACACACACACACACACACACACGCACGCACGCGCACACACGCACACACGCACACACGCACACACAGAAATAGGCAACATTAGACAAAAGACTGTTTTCTGTCTTACAAGGAGCTGTGCTGCTGTCACTAAATGATTAACTGGCATGATGATATATGACCACTTACCTGAAGAGTGTCATACTCGGATGAGTTGCTCCTGGGGCCGAGAGCTGTGTACGTGTCATCATCTTGGGCATCAGAATGTCCAGCCTGTGAAAATATTAGGGAAATGTGATGACTGGACAAACTAATATCTTTACACAACTAAGCTCAATATTTGCACCATCTTCCTCACCTGTATGGTGTCATTGCAGGGACTTTTATTTGCAGTATTTTCAGGATTCTTTTTGCTGCTTCGTAAAAAGAACAATTAAGTGCTTTTTAAGCTATTACAGAATTGAGGTTACATCTTTATCACCCATCAGTTTTTTATTTTTTATTTTTTTTATAATTATTATTATTATTGGTGGTAGTAGTAGTAGAAGAAGAAGAAGAAGAAGAAGAAGAAGAAGGACAAACAGGAAAAAGGAAGGAAAAACAACAACAACACCAACAATTACCTGATGCACACAGCGCCAAGTATCAGCAGGACAACAACAACGATCACTATGGTGATAACAGCTGGCAAGACCACAGAAGCACCTCCTGAGTCTTGTTCTATAAATAAAATCATACAGAGTGTTTCATATAACTAACTGTTCTACATACTATTCCAAAAACGTGTCTTAAGTTGTAATCAGCAAAGTTAAAATCAATTATCAAGTCCAAACATTTTCTCTTGAAGGACAAGCTGTAGTGACATCATAATTCCAATATCTAGGCCTAAACACACCAATAAAATATGTCTCCATGGTCTTAGGAAAAGGAGCCTTACCTGAGACAGACACAGTGACCCCCCATGACCCCTCTTCAGTTTGACCCTCAGCTGTTGTAAACCTGGAGCCATATTCTCCAGAGTGTGCTGCTGTGGTGTCTGTCAGACTCACTGTGTAACTATTCTGTTTGTTGTCAGGAGACTCTGTGTGAGTTGTACACTTGTGACTCGGAACACCTATAGGCATGCATTCAACATAGAGCACCCACATCCACATTAAACAACAATCAACAACAACAGCTTCATTTTAAAAGAAGCTTTTGTAGAAAGTACCTTCATGAATGCAACAACTGTCTCATAACCCTACACCACAATGTAATTATCAAGACAAGCCCATGAGACAGTAATGCTAAAACATTTATTAATTCAGTTAAAAAAAACACTTTTTATATGGTTATTTAGATGCCTTTGGTGGAACAGTAGGGTTGTCACACAAAAAAAGGGTAAGGTATTTAAATGTTTTTTTGAATAATAAATAAACAACCCTAAAGGTGACAAAGTAAAAACTAAACAGTACTCACACACTGCAGGGGAGCGCAGAGCTTCATAACCTCTTACAGCACAGGAGTATCTGGCCTTTTCAGAGACCAGTATGGAGGCTGTGGTTTTGTCTGGTAGTTGCTGTCCATTCTTGTACCAGACATACTTGTATTGAGAACTCAAGCTACAGGAGGCACTGCAGGTTACTTCTGTCTGATTCAGCTTCTCTACACCAGTTTCCTTTACAGTCAGATCTGATTATAGTGGGACAAGAGGGGCAGAGAAGAATTGCCACATTAAGCATTTGCCAACGATAATAATAAAATGGCACAAAGGCTTTAAAGCTCCTTTGCTGAGCACAGCTACCTGTAACAGATAATTTGATTCCAGTTGTTGGTGTTATCCAGCTATAGTGTAGAGATGTGTAAAACCGGAAGTGATAAACACCAGCGTGTTCATCTGAGAGTCTGCCTATTATCAGGCTGCAGTCGGGATAGTTGGAGTTGCTGTGTTCTCTGACTCTGCGACGCTTCTCCTCATACCACTCTCCACCGATATAGTGGCCAATCCAGGAATATTGATATCTGCAGGGCACGACCTGTGATGCCCCTTTAAGAAAACAGATCTTTGTAGTGGAGTACCACACAATCCCTCCAGCGTCTACACCTGAAACACAATCAATACCAATACCAACAAAAACGTCAGAAAGTCTCACAACATGCATTATCAACTTTTAACTTCACTCTTATTACTGAACTTTAATGTTGTTGGTGGTGACTGAACACTGAGTTTTCTAAGCAAATAGGGAGAATTTCCTTTGTGACGTTAACTTGCAGTGATGTGTTGTATTGTGTTAAACTGTCTCATAAATTAAATGGTGTAGTGGGTTTATTTATTTTTTTACTTTACCTGGCAGACTTAGGAGGAAAAATATCAATAGAACATAGACACCTTCACAACACATGGTTCTTTGCCTGTAATAATGGAATAAACAAGTTGAAATAAGTTCTTTCACATGCCCATGCCCATGTCTATAAGTACATGTCAAATACCAAACCTTTAAAAGTTTTTACAGAACCAGCATTAAAGGGTGGTACAGTTTGAGATCAGTGAAGGACTTAGTTGTGTTGTATGCCCTACATATGATGAAGGGGGGGGGGCATGACCTGGGTCTTATTAAGACTGCAGAAAGCACATCGTTAGCTTGATAGCATAATTGCCTAAGTCATTTTTTGGTCAAATTGAGATTTTTGCACAACTTTACTCCCCTACCACTTCTGCATCATCCTGTCTGTCTGCCTATGCCATTGGACAATCACAACACTCATAAAAGTAAAAAAAAAAACATAGCTGCCTAAGTCATTCATTTGACTTAGGCAGTTTTACCATTGGACTTAGGCAGTTTTTATACAATCAATTTGACTTAGGCAGATTATGCCTATGACTTAGGCAGTTTTACCATTGGACTTAGGCAGTTTTTATACAATCAATTTGACTTAGGCAGATTATGCCTATGACTTAGGCAGTTTTACCATTGGACTTAGGCAGTTTTTATACAATCAATTTGACTTAGGCAGATTATGCCTATGACTTAGGCAGTTTTTCTGAGAATATAAAATAAACAGTACATCTTCTCAGCCATTTTGCATACATCAAAACTGCCTAAGTCACTTTTATTTGATTAAAAAAATGATGTTCGGTTTTGTTCTTTTTCCAAACCTTTTCTCACATCTACATGAATGTTCTGTGAAAATATCAATAAAAAATATGTATGTGATTTTTAGAAAATGTGTTTTTTCTTGTTTTCCAAAAACACAAAAAAATGACTTAGGCAATTATGCTATCAAGCTAACGACATGCAAATTATAGGCCTGTTTGTTTAATGCACCAAGTACCATCACCAACACATGAAGTCACTAGCCATAATAAAAATGCAATGAAATGCAACCATTGCACTGCTGATGAACAAAATTAAATGTGTCAGTCAGGAGGTGATATTCTTGCTGATATGGGTGTGATTAAAAATAGAGATACTACAGGGCTTTGATGTCAGTACAGTACACTATCCCCAGAGAGTGAGTGCAATGTACCGAAGCATCCACCAGGGGCATCAGCAGCAGAGTTGGCCAGGGGTTTATCTCAAGGAGTTTTGAGTCGAGCTTGAGTAGCCATAACTGTACAGTTGTTTAACTTATTAATTTAAATTTGCTTTTCAACACATCTTTAATTTAGTCCGTCTAGCATGTTATACTATAATGCCTTTTTTATTAAAAAAAAAAAAAAACACACACACAACAACAACAACAAACACCACCAGTAGCTCATCTTTGAATTCACATCTGGTCTGGTCTAAACCCAGACTGTCCTAAAAGCTGGAAGCCCCCTGACATCCACTGTGACCATCACAGATGTGGGCAGTACAATATGTTCTCTCAAATGCCATCATATACTGATAGCAAAGGACAGGTGAATATAAGTAACGCTTTCAGAACAATTCCAAATGTGAAAGAAACAAGTCGTCATTAGGAGTCTTCAACATTATATACAGCTGGAGTGTTACATGCTTATCATGATAACACTTTGTTTTACAGTTTCTTTTTTAGTGTATCCACATGTAACAACATGTAGTATTATGTACCTGTACATACCTAACATTAACACTAACCCTA
Source organism: Setipinna tenuifilis (assembly GCA_030347295.1). Taxonomy (NCBI): domain Eukaryota; kingdom Metazoa; phylum Chordata; class Actinopteri; order Clupeiformes; family Engraulidae; genus Setipinna; species Setipinna tenuifilis. Next base: position 13,654,633 of record CM059281.1, read on the forward strand.
ACCAAGTACAGTACAGTGTAAGTACATAATGTTACATATTGTTACACATTTTGTAACGCTGTACCTGACTGATGTAACAGGGGCAGTGAAATAAAGTGTAACCCTTATCATTTATTGGAGTATATTATTTATACATCATTAATCCTTTTAATAGAGACTGACTGCTATGTAACCCAGAGGAAAGATGCTTCCTCTTTTCTTCTGTTATAGTTCTACACTTACACAGAAAGTACAAGGGGGCAAACACAAAAGAAAGTCCACTTTAAAAGTATTCATGGTTCACCTCTACATGGTGGTTATATTGGTTTCCATATACAGCTTGAGAACATAAGAGAGGACAACTACATCGTCTGCATCATTCTGACAATGGCCATCAGATACGAACCTTAGTTCAATGTTAGATACACACAGAGAAGACGGATGTCCCAAAAAAGAGGAAATGCAATCTTTACAAAAACACAGAATCAATAAACATCAAACTAAATGATCAACTAGCTTTGACATTATTATTTGAACAGAAAGAATTATTTCTTTTAGATGAACTGATATGCCCCTACCTCTTAACGAAGGCTTGTCTGCCCAATGCCAAGCAACTGCAACTTTGACCAGTGACTTCAAATATGGTGTTTGAGTGGGACCATGATGCTTATCAGATGCTTCTGTGTTGCCACTAGGGCAAAATGTGGAGACTTTTATTATGACATTGTTATAGAGCATTTATTATGCTGTATACATGTTCCAGGGTTTGGGCTTTCAGACTGTTGCTTCGTGTAGGTTTAAAAAAAATAACTAACAGAACGTGCACACATCAAACCCATCGGTTGTTCACACTAGAAGCAATGTCGTAAGTACATATTCATTGTCATATTATTAAGTTACTGTTAAAATATAGTTTAAAAAAGGGAAGAGTGTACACAGCTTAAAGATTTATTTACATGGATGTTTCATTAGACAAGCTTTATGTTAAAACGGTCAATTCCTTTGTTTGCTTTGTTACAGTTTTCACTCTGTCATGTAAAATGATGTTGGAAGCCACAGTAAACAGCAAGTAAACTGCTCATTTCGACTTGTCATCATTTGCATCAGAGTTAGCTGGTTGTATAGCTACAGTTGCTACACTGCAGTGAGGACAACATAGTGAAAAGACAGAGAAGTTAGTGTTAAGAATCGTGGCAAGATGGAAGCTAAAAGTGCTAAGTCTTCTGTAGCAAGTGGAAGAAGCTCTCATTCATCTGCATCATCAAGGGGTGCTCTACTCCGTGCGCGAGCAAAAGCAGCAGCTGCTAAGGTACGCGCTGAATATGCAGAACAAGAAGCTAAAGCTAAAATAGATAAAGCAGCCAAAGAAGCTGAATCACAGATGGAGAAAGTTAGAAGAGAGACTGAGATTGAGAAACTTGTCATGTGCCGCGAAGCAGCAGCTGCTGAAGCTGAAGTAGCCGTTTTGGAATCAGCTGATACAGTGCAGAGGTGTATTGTGTTGGATGAAACAGGCTCATCAAGAGAAACTAAAATGGAGCGGACAAGTGAATATGTCCAAACTCATTTTGGCCCTACTACCTCTGCAGATCAAGCAGCTATGAGGGCCAGCCCTCAGCCAATTCAGCCTACTACAGATGGCATTCTCAGTTTCAGTCCAAATAACCCCTTTGCTTCATACCAGCAGATTCATGTTTCTTCGCATGAGCCGCCACAGGCTGATAACAAAGATAATGTGGACTTAGCAGAGTATGGCCTAGGCTATGCTTATGTTCCACCAGCAGTCAAAGTGTCAGACAGTCAGATTTTGTTTGACAGAGAGGATGCTCAGGTAAATTCTAAGATGTCTCACAATGACCTGAATGCTTCTGCTCCATGCTTTTACCCCCAGCTCAAAGCTAACCAAAGCATGCCTGCAACTGAACATATCGCACAATATTTAGCTCGCCGTGACCTGGTGAGTGCAAGTTTGTATGAGTTTGATGATAAACCTGAAAATTATCGTGCTTGGCTGTCTTCATACAGAAATGCTACTCAAGGACTGGGTCTAACAGCTACTGAGGAATTGGACTTAATGACTCGGTGGCTTGGCAAAGAATCCAGCACCCAAGTGAAACGTCTCCGTTCAGTACACATAGCAAGTCCAGACATAGCACTCAGGAAAGCCTGGGAGCGTCTTCAGGAGTGCTACGCTGCACCAGAGGTAGTTGAAAAGGCTCTCTTCACTCGACTTGAGAAATTCCCCAGGGTTTCAGCGAAGGAAAATCTAAAACTACGGGAGCTAGCGGATCTGCTGATGGAAGTGCAGTGTGCTAAGGAGGATGGCTACTTACCAGGTCTGTCCTACCTGGATACTACACGCGGCATTGAACCTATAGTATCCAAGCTGCCTTATAGACTTCAAGAAAAATGGATCTCAGTGGGTTCAAGGTATAAAGAAGAAAATGGAGGACGATTTCCACCTTTCGATTTTTTTACCAGGTTCATGTGCTATGAGGCCAAGAAAAGCAATGACCCCAGCTTTGCCTTTTTAAATGCTGCTGGATCGTCAGAGAAAGCTGAAAATCCCCATTTTAAGAGCGCCAAGAAACCTGTTGTAGTTCATAAGACCAATGTCTCTCCAGCAGAGTCAAGTACTTCCAGTGATCCAAATAAAAACTGCCCAATACATGCAAAGCCACATCCACTAAAGAAATGTAAAGCCTTTAGAGCCAAAACTCTTCAAGACAGGAAGGACTTTTTGAAAGAGTTAGGAATCTGTTTTAAGTGCTGTGGCTCAAATAGTCATATGGCGAAGGACTGCACCACGACAGTGAAATGTTCTGAGTGTGACAGCACCAAACATGTCTCAGCTATGCATCCAGGCCCTGCACCGCAAACCCCAGCTCCTGTCACCTCATCACAGAATGGCGGGGAGGGAGAAGAGGGTGACGACAGCAGGGAAGTTGTCAGCCCAAATTGCACTGAAGTGTGTGGGGCGGGACCGGTTGGGCGGTCATGTTCTAAGATATGCCTAGCTAAGGTGTACCAGAAGGGCCATCCAGATAAAGCCATCAAGGCATACATTGTTTTAGATGACCAAAGCAATCGGTCATTGGCGAAGTCCAGTTTCTTTGACCTGTTCAACATTCAGTGTGAGCCATATCCTTACCTACTGAAAACATGTTCCGGCACTGTGGAAACATTCGGCAGAAGGGCTTTAGAATTTATGGTTGAGGACCTCGATGGGAAGGTTACAATCCCTCTTCCCCCGCTTACTGAATGTAATGAGTTACCTGACAATCGGACTGAAATCCCCACACCGAACGCCGCTCTTCATCAGCCTCACCTCGCAAAGATAGCAGAACACATCCCAGAGTTGGACCCCAATGCTGAGATCCTCCTGCTGCTTGGTAGGGACATAATTAGAGTGCACAAGGTACGGGAGCAAATAAATGGCCCCCTAAATGCACCCTTTGCGCAGCGACTTGACCTAGGTTGGGTGCTAATTGGAGAGGTCTGCCTAGGGAACACACACAAACCTAAGGTCAGTACCTACAGGACAACAGTGTTTGATTGTCATCGGCCCTCGTTCCTCCAGCCATGCACAAGTTTTTTGCATGTTAAAGAAGAGTTTCATGGCAAAGAGCTTCGGAACAGTGTATCAGGGCCCACTTGGGCTAAAGAAGACAGGCTGGGTCAAAATGTATTTGACCGTACTGAACAGGACAACAAGCTGGCACCTTCAATTGAAGATGAGATTTTCTTGAACATCATGGACAAAGAAGTCTACAGAAATGATTCACATAGTTGGGTTGCTCCATTACCATTCAGGCAGCCTAGACAACGGTTGCCTAACAACCGTGAGCAAGTACTTAAACGGTTTGAGTCACTTCAACGCAACCTAAAGAGGAGGCCAGAAATGGAACAGCAATACGTGGCCTTCATGGGTAAACTGTTGGAAAATGACCATGCTGAGGTCGCACCAGCACTGAGGAAAGATGAAGAGTGCTGGTATTTACCAAGTTTTGCAGTATTTCACCCACAAAAACCAGGTCAAATCCGGGTGGTGTTTGATTCAAGTGCCCAACACTCCGGAATCTCCTTAAATAATGTGCTTTTGACTGGCCCAGATCTGAACAACTCCCTTCTGGGAGTACTCCTGCGGTTCCGAAAGGAAAAGGTTGCTGTCATGGCAGATATACAGCAAATGTTCTACTGTTTCCTTGTAGAGGAAAAGCACAGGAACTATCTGCGATTCTTATGGTTCAAGGACAATGACATGGATAACGAAGTTGTAGACTACAGAATGAAGGTCCATGTTTTTGGGAATAGCCCATCTCCGGCAGTGGCAATCTATGGGCTTAGAAGAGCCATCAGAGAGGGTCTGCAAAAACATGGCGCAGACACAGTCAACTTCGTCGAGCGTCACTTTTATGTTGATGATGGTCTTTGTTCTGTCCCAACTGACACTGAAGCCATTGACTTGCTGCGTAGGACTCAGGCTTCACTTGCTGAGTCTAACCTCAGGCTCCACAAGTTTGCATCAAACAGTCAGTCTGTTTTGGAAGCCTTCCCAAGTGAGGACTGTGTGGCAGCTGGGAAAGATGTAGACCTCAGTGGAGATGAGTCACCCACCCAACGCAGCTTAGGTCTCCTGTGGGAGATAGCAAGTGACACATTCACTTTTTCTGTGTCAACTGACAGTAAGCCGTTTACCCGCCGTGGAATTCTCTCCATGGTGAACAGTGTTTTTGACCCTTTGGGTTTTCTGGCTCCGGTCACGATCCAAGGAAGAGCTCTTCTCAGAGAGCTGAATTGTGAGTCATCAGAGTGGGATACCCCATTACCTAAAGACAAATTAGGCAAGTGGGAGGCGTGGCGAAACTCACTTCAAGAGTTGAAGCACTTCCATATACCAAGGAGGTACACAAACATCTCTCTAACCATGGCTGAACGGGTGGAACTCTGTGTGTTTTGTGATGCTTCTACTAAGGCCATTGGTGCTGTAGCCTACTTGAAGACCATCCAAGAAGACATGGTAGACATTGGATTTGTCATGGGGAAGTCCAAACTTGCTCCTCAATCGGACCCAACCATACCGAGGCTTGAGCTGTGTGCAGCAGTCTTGGCTGTGGAAATGGCTGAGCTAATTCAGGATGAACTAGATTTGCAGTTGGATTCCACTAAGTACTACACAGACAGCAAAGTGGTCCTTGGATACATTTACAACGAGTCCAAACGGTTCTATGTATATGTCCACAATCGAGTCCAGCGCATCCGACAGTCCACAAATCCTGAACAGTGGAACTACGTACACACAGACGATAATCCAGCTGATCTTGCGTCAAGGTCTGTTTCAGCATCACACCTTACACAGACAATGTGGTTCAGTGGACCTACCTTTTTGCGTAAGCTCTCCGTTCAGCCAGAATCCTTTCAGTCATTCAGCTTAGTTTCACCAGAATCAGATGTAGAGGTTCGTCCAGATGTGAAGAGCTACATCACCCAGCTACATGGGAAAAGTCTCAGCATAGAGCGCTTTGAGAGGTTTTCCACCTTTCATACTCTTCAGAGAGCTGTAGTGTTCTTGATTCATGTTGCAAGATCCTTCAAGTCCACAAACACCATGAACAAGTGTAAGGGATGGCATCATTGTGATCTGCCTCACTCTTCGGATGAGCTCTCCCAAGCAAGAAAGGTCATCATCAGAGCTGTTCAGAGGAAAGCCTTCGAAAAAGAATTTGAAGCTCTGGAAAGAGGCAAGCCAGTTCCTCTAAACAGCTGCTTAGGTCATCTCAACCCTGTCTTGCAGAATGACCTCATCTGCCTCGGAGGCCGACTAAAGAACGCAGAGGTGGAGGTTGAGCTGAAGAGCCCTGTCATTCTCCCAAAGGGACACCATGTTTCCATGCTGCTCATCAGACACTATCATGCCCAAGTAAAGCACCAGGGCCGCCATTTAACAGAAGGCGCTGTGAGAGCTGCAGGACTCTGGAACATGGGGGGTAAAAGGCTCATTAGCTCAACTCTTTACAAATGCGTCACCTGTCGCAGACTTAGAGGCCGAATGCAGGAGCAACAAATGGCAGATTTGCCACCAGAGCGTCTCAAGGTCTGCCCTCCCTTTACGTATGTGGGGCTGGATGTCTTTGGGCCATGGTACATCTCCACCAGACGTACAAGAGGGGCACAGCCTGACAGCAAGCGCTGGGCCATGCTGTTCTGTTGTATGAGCTCCAGGGCAGTTCACATTGAGGTGATTGCCTCAATGGATACTTCAAGCTGCATCAACGCCTTGAGACGTTTCTTTGCCATAAGAGGACCAACCAAACAACTAAGGTCAGATTGTGGCACGAATTTCATTGGGGCCTGCAGAGAACTCGGCATGAGTGCAGACCAACCAGATCCGACGGTGCAGAGGTATTTACACCAACAAGGATGTTCCTGGGTGTTTAACCCACCACATGCTTCGCATATGGGTGGGTCATGGGAACGTCTCATTGGAGTAGCACGAAGAGTCCTAGATTCTATGCTTCTTGAACACGGCACTCGCCTTACTCATGAAGTCTTGTGCACACTAATGGCAGAGGTGGCAGCAATTATGAATGCAAGACCACTAGTTCCAGTTTCAAATGACCCAGAGGATCCATTTATCCTCACACCGTCTATGCTTTTAACTCAAAAAGTCGGTGTTCCGCCTCCTCCAGGAGACTTCACAGATAGAGACCTCCTCACCAAGCAGTGGAGACAAGTACAAGCCTTGTCCAACCTGTTCTGGAGTCGTTGGAAACGAATGTACTTGTCTACTTTACAAAGCCGCAAGAAATGGACAAAGTCCCACCAAAACCTGCAAGAAGGAGACGTCGTCCTTCTCAAAGACAACCAAACTGTCCGCAACAGTTGGCCTTTGGCCACAGTCACGAAGACCTTTCCAGGCCAAGACGGGAGAGTCCGTAAGGTGGAATTGAAGACTACAGATCAAGGACATTCAAAGGTTTACCTTAGACCAGTGACAGAACTTGTTTTGCTTCTTAGTAAAGAATGATGTTTGTAGGTTAATTCATAGTTTGATTGGGTAGTGACCTCACAGAGGCCAGGCGGGGAGTGTGTTGCCACTAGGGCAAAATGTGGAGACTTTTATTATGACATTGTTATAGAGCATTTATTATGCTGTATACATGTTCCAGGGTTTGGGCTTTCAGACTGTTGCTTCGTGTAGGTTTAAAAAAAATAACTAACAGAACGTGCACACATCAAACCCATCGGTTGTTCACACTAGAAGCAATGTCGTAAGTACATATTCATTGTCATATTATTAAGTTACTGTTAAAATATAGTTTAAAAAAGGGAAGAGTGTACACAGCTTAAAGATTTATTTACATGGATGTTTCATTAGACAAGCTTTATGTTAAAACGGTCAATTCCTTTGTTTGCTTTGTTACAGTTTTCACTCTGTCATGTAAAATGATGTTGGAAGCCACAGTAAACAGCAAGTAAACTGCTCATTTCGACTTGTCATCATTTGCATCAGAGTTAGCTGGTTGTATAGCTACAGTTGCTACACTGCAGTGAGGACAACATAGCTTCTATATTTACACTATGGTGTTGTAATAGCAAGTGGGGAGGGGACTAGACGATGCTGTTGCTTTGACCACACACAACTTCCTGAGATCAGTCACGTGCACTGGTTGTCATGTACAGACCGTTTCACACCTTGGTTAGTTTGTCATCAGTATGTGTCTCAGTCAGCGCAGAGGCTGAGTCATGGGAGGATGCACTGCTGAGCCATGTGGTGAGTGCAGGGGACAGGAACCACAGCGACAGAAAAATGTGGTGGAAAGTTGAGAAGATGCATTGATATGGACAAACTTGTGCGAAAAAGGGTAACGATTGGACAGAAAAATACAGAAAAATACAGATTGAGAGAGAGAGAGAGAGCAGAGATAGAGTGTGAGAAAGCTCTAAACTTCCATGAATCATGGATCTGACATCATTCACCATTGCATAATCGTCCGAACATCTGCAACTTTGATAAGTGACTTTCACCAAAGAGCCATCCATATTGTTGCCCTACAGACTATTGTCCCAGCCCTTCTGAAGACTGAGGTTTAAATGGATGTGATATATCATGCCTAGATGATGCCATTGTAACCACTTGATCAGAACTGGACGACTTAGGAGGAGTCCCTCCCCACCAAACACACACACACACACACACACACACACACACACACACACACACACACACACACACACACACACACACACACACACACACATACACACACACACACAGGCCCTGTACACTTTCTCTATGGACCCTTTTTTCAGTTTTTTTCAGTTCCAGTCCTTCCACACGTTACCCTTACCCCTACACACGTTTACTCCATCCCCATCTCAACACACCACCTCACCAAAACAAGACTCACCTCTACACCTACATCTAAAAGAAAAAGGCTACAACTTCTAACAGACAAAGATCACATCCCAGATCTGAGATCAGTATAATGGAGAAAAAAGCAACCAAATTGCAAAGATATGGCACAAAAGGACACTCATTTGATGGTGCTGTCAGAATCTGACAGCTTAAGCAAGAGTAGGGGGAGCAAGGGAGGCCACACGCAGAAATGTAAGTTTTAAACATATTTATTGAAAGGATATGAGACAAAAGTGTAAGGCATATCAGTATAGTGTAATGGAAAGCAAATGTGTGGTGTCAGGCAGTTCTGTGCAGACTGAATGCAAAACCAAAGCACTTTTATACAGTGGATGTAGCTCAAAGTGTCTAATAAGATATGAACACAAGACTAATTATGCAGTTACACAAAGGCGGGAAGAAAAATGAATACTGGCAGCAGTGGTAAGCTGAGGGTAGTCCTGATCTGCTGTTTCCCAGGCCTGTCAGAGTTGGTTGACTCCACTGTAGATCACACTGTCATTCTCAGCTCTGCCAACACACAACAGCATACAGCACTTACAGTTGCACATTTTACCTAAGGAAAGGGCATGAGAACATCTGACATGTCAATATGAGCACCTGCTGCAAGGCAGTTAGTTGGACCAGAAAATCAGTATTTGCTGTAGTATGTAAAAACACCCACATGGTGGCAGCATTGGACTAGGGGAACTGGCCTGAGGTGTAGGTGATGGAGTCTTCCTGCAGGGTAGTTTGGGGTTTGGGGCATTTGATCTGAACACCAGAGTTGTATAAAGTAGAAGTAGAAGTACTGTTTTGGATGTAATTGCAACACAAGTAGTACGGTACTACGCAGTTGCAACTGCATAATACCATACTACCAGTGTTGTAATTACATCCAAAACAGTACTTCTACTTCTACTTTATACAACTCTGCTGAACACTGGAGTACTGAACATCATCTTGGTCACGTTTGGCCACCCTCTGTGAGGGGTCAGAGGTCGCTGCCCTTGTTATCATGGTGGCGTACACAAGCTCAGAGTCACTCTGGTCAGGAGTATAACAGTTCCCATGGTTACTTCAGCTTAGACCTATAGTCCTTACATGTATAGTTAGGTGTAGGTATAGCCACAGGTGGGCTGGGGTGGACCTGTGCCCACCCACTTGTCAATCAGGCCCACCCAATCAGAAGGCTCTATAAGACTGTCCCTCTCCGCTCGAGACATGGTGAGCCCCCCTCCACCCTTTTCGCCTTTTTTTTTTTTTCTCTTCCCATCTAGACCCACACCCCCAAGTATAATCAGTCTCCTCTGTACTGCTCTGGCCTCCAGGGGCCGGGGGGCGGGGGGCGGGCTGACTTGAGTGGGGGGTCCTGGCCATGGTGGGGCCGCGGTGGGGCCTCTCCCCCGCTGCCTCTGCTACGGCCCACACCATCCCCTGGATTGGACCGGGCTTCCTCTGATCTGTGGGCCTCACTTTTTAATGCTCTACATCAGCCGACTCAGAAAAGTTCACACATTTCCACACAAGAACACAAACACCCCAACTATGTCAGGGCCGAGGTGGGGTGGCTCTGCGGCGGTCCTTCTCTGTCCTCTCCCCCCGCTGGAGTTCGGCCTGTCCCTTTGATGCGCTGAAGGTTGGAACGGTCAGAGGAAGTCAACTCCCCTCTTTCCCTCCTTCCCTTGTTTTTCCCTTGTTTCTCCCCTCCCTCCCCGCTTCCTCCTAGAGGGGGCTCATCCAGATCCCCATGCCCCGGACATTTCAGAACATACCCCTTACACGTATGCTAACTACTCAAATATACCCATGCAAACACACATACACACACATATACACTCAAACACCCCCCCCCCCCCCCCCCCCCCCCCCCCCCCCCCCCAACACACTCACACACATACATTCTAGTAACCCCCCCCCCCCCCCCCCCAACACACTCATACACATACACTCTAATAACCCCCACCCACCACCACCTGGTTACATGTACCTAGCACTGTTTTGTTGAATGTCATGTCCTAGTTCATTATGTTGTATGTTCTCTGTTTGTAACACACTTCTTGGTTTTGTAATTAAGTGTGCTTGCAAAAAGCACACTTATTGTTATCTCCCCGTTTATTATTATTAAGTGTGCTTGCAAAAAGCACACTTATTGTTATCTCCCCGTTTATTATTAAGTGTGCTTGCAGAGCACACTTATTGTTATCTCCCCGTTTATTATTCTTCTTCTCCTGAACCAGATCTTGAAGACGTTACTAGTCCTCAGGCTTTTGAGATAGAGACACCGTTCCAACTCTAAAACGACCGGCCCGGTTTGGACATGACCGCCTACATTTCGGTATACCGTACCTCTTGTCGTTCGTCCGTTATTGTCGTTTTTCTGCAACTTTTTGGCCCATTGAAAATGAATGGCGGAATGTTCAGGCTGATGATGTCACAGTACACTGCTCTACTCTAGCAGCTACAGTGAGCTCTGCCCTCACTCTAACCTTCACTTCGTTTTTTAATGATTAAAACTTAACCACTTAACCTATAAACTTGATTTAAAGTTTGTAAGAGAGGTCTGGGATCTGACTGTGACCTGTGTAAAATTCATGTGGCAACTACTTAAACTGTTTGAGGCAGGACAGTTTAAAAATGGTGTCAGACAGTCTATGGGATTTTGCCATACATTTCATCATCTTACTGTAAACAGGTCAGGGTGCATGTCTGAAGTTTTAAATGATCAAAACTCAACCGTTTAACCTATAAACTTGATTTAAACTTTGTAAGAGAGGTCTGGGATCTGACTGTGAGCTGTGAAATTTTGATGTGGCAACTACTTAAACTTTTTGAAACAGGACAGTTTAAAAATGGTGAAAGAGAGGCAGACAATACTGTGGCAGTTGCACCTGGACCAACTGCCATTTTTTAAATGTGGAATGTTCAGGAATAGAACTCTAAAGTGATGTCATAATCCCCATGCCATGGCCTGCATAATGTTCTGCCATGGGAGTGTATTGCAGCCTATAGTAGTTATCTCTAGTAGTTATCTATGTAGTCAGTGCTGCTCTGTTAACCTAGCAAACGTTTGTTAGCCGTTATGTTAACAATGCTAGCTATGCTAACTATGCTAAAATGCAAAATAATTAACTGGGTTAAAAGTGTTACTCGGTTGACTCAGCTTGTACTTGTTAGCAGTTATGCTAATAATGCTAACTATGCTAAAATGTGAAGTAAGTAACTGTGATAACATTGTTGTGTAGCTATATTAGCTGAGGCTATTTAGCCATTATGCTAACAATGCTAACTATGCTAAAATGCAAAGTAATTAACTGGGTTAACAGTGTTACTTGGTTAACTCAGCTAGTATTCGTTAACAGTTGTGCTAATAACGCTAATTATGCTAATAATGTTAATTATGCTAACTATGCTAAAATGTGAAGTAATTAACTGTGCTTACAGTGTTGTGTAGCTATATTAGTTGAAGCTATTTAGCAGCTATGCTAACATTGCTAACAATGCTAAAATGCAAGCACACTTTTTGCATTTTCTGCGGGAATGCAGTCTAGTTATTATTATTCTCCTGAACCAGATTTTGCAGACGTTGCTACTCCTCAGGCTTTCGAGATAGAGACACCGTTCCAACTCTAAAACGACCGGCCCGGTTTGGACATGACCGCTCACCATTCTATTAACCGTACCTCTTGTCGTTCGTCCGCTATTGTCGTTTTTCTGCAACTTTGTCACCATTGAAATGAATGGCGGAATGTTCAGGCTGATGATGTCACAGTACACTTCTCTACTCTAGCAGCTACAGTGAGCTCTGCCCTCACTCAAGATTTTTCAGACGTTACTACTCCTCAGGCTTTCGAGATAGAGACACCGTTCCAACTCTAAAACGACCGGCCCGGTTTTGACAAGACCGCCTACATTTCGGTATACCGTACCTCTTGTCGTTCATCCGCTATTGTCGTTTTTCTGCAACTTTTGTCGCCATTGAAATGAATGGCGGAATGTTCAGGCAGCTAGAGTGAGCTCTGCCCTCACTCTAACCTCCACTCGGTTTTTTTAATGATTAAAACTCAACCGCTTAACCTATAAACTTGATTTAAACTTTGTAAGAGAGGTCTGGGATCTGACTGTGACCTGTGTAAATTTCATGTGGCAACTACTTAAACTGTTTGAGGCAGGACAGTTTAAAAATTGTGTCAGACAGTCTATGGGATTTTGCCATACATTTCATCATCTTACTGTAAACAGGTCAGGGTGCATGTCTGAAGTTTTAAATGATCAAAACTCAACCGTTTAACCTAGAAACTTGATTTAAACTTTGTAAGAGAGGTCTGGGATGTGACTGTGAAGTGTGAAATTTTGATGCGGCAACTACTTAAACTGTTTGAAACAGGACAGTTTAAAAATGGTGAAAGAGAGGCAGACAATACTGTGGCAGTTGCACCTGGACCAACTGCCATTTTTTAAATGTGGAATGTTCAGGAATAGAACTCTTGAGTGATGTCATAATCCCCATGCCATGGCCTGCATAATGTTCTGTCATGGGAGTGTATTGCAGCCTATAGTAGTTATCTCTAGTAGTTATCTATGTAGTCAGTGCAACTCTGCTAACCTAGCAAACGTTCGTTAGCTGTTATGCTAACAATGCTAGCAATGCTAACTATGCTAAAATGCAAAATAATTAACTAGGTTAAAAGTGTTACTCGGTTGACTCAGCTTGTACTTGTTAGCAGTTATGCTAATAATGCTAACAATGCTAATTATGCTAACTATGCTAAAATGTGAAGTAAGTAACTGTGATAACATTGTTGTGTAGCTATATTAGCTGAGGCTATTTAGCCATTATGCTAACAATGCTAACTATGCTAAAATGCAAAGTAATTAACTGGGTTAACAGTGTTACTTGGTTAACTCAGCTAGTATTCGTTAACAGTTGTGCTAATAACGTTAATTATGCTAACAATGTTAATTATGCTAACTATGTTAAAATGTGAAGTAATTAATTGTGCTTACAGTGTTGTGTAGCTATATTAGTTGAAGCTATTTAGCAGTTATGCTAACATTAGTGGCAATGCTAACTTTGCTAAAATGCAAGCACACTTTTTGCATTTTCTGCGGGAATGCAGTCTAGTTAAGTGTGCTTGCAAAAAGCACACTTATTGTTATCTCCCCGTTTATTATTATTATTATTCTCCTGAACCAGCTTTTGCAGACGTTGCTACTTCTCAGGCTTTCGAGATAGAGGCACCGTTCCAACTCTAAAACGACCAGCCTGGTTTGGACATGACCGCTCACCGTTCTATTAACCGTACCTCTTGTCGTTCGTCCGCTATTGTCGTTTTTCTGCAACTTTGTCGCCATTGAAATGAATGGCGGAATGTTCAGGCTGATGATGTCACAGTACACTGCTCTACTCTAGCAGCTACAGTGAGCTCTGCCCTCACTCAAGATTTTTCAGACGTTACTACTCCTCAGGCTTTCGAGATAGAGACACCGTTCCAACTCTAAAACGACCGGCCCGGTTTGGACAAGACCGCCTACATTTCGCTATACCGTACCTCTTGTCGTTCGTCCGCTATTGTTGTTTTTCTGCAACTTTTGTCGCCATTGAAATGAATGGCGGAATGTTCAGGCAGTTAGAGTGAGCTCTGCCCTCACTCTAACCTCCACTCGGTTTTTTAATGATTAAAACTCAACCGCTTAACCTATAAACTTGATTTAAACTTTGTAAGAGAGGTCTGGGATCTGACTGTGACCTGTGTAAATTTCATGTGGCAACTACTTAAACTGTTTGAGGCAGGATAGTTTAAAAATTGTGTCAGACAGTCTATGGGATTTTGCCATACATTTCATCATCTTACTGTAAACAGGTCAGGGTGCATGTCTGAAGTTTTAAATGATCAAAACTCAACCGTTTAACCTATAAACTTGATTTAAACTTTGTAAGAGAGGTCTGGGATGTGACTGTGAAGTGTGAAATTTTGATGCGGCAACTACTTAAACTGTTTGAAACAGGACAGTTTAAAAATGGTGAAAGAGAGGCAGACAATACTGTGGCAGTTGCACCTGGACCAACTGCCATTTTTTAAATGTGGAATGTTCAGGAATAGAACTCTTGAGTGATGTCATAATCCCCATGCCATGGCCTGCATAATGTTCTGCCATGGGAGTGTATTGCAGCCTATAGTAGTTATCTCTAGTAGTTATCTAGGTAGTCAGTGCTACTCTGTTAACCTAGCAAACGTTTGTGAGCCGTTATGCTAACAATGCTAGCTATGCTAACTATGCTAAAATGCAAAATAATTAACTGGGTTAAAAGTGTCACTTGGTTGACTCAGCTTGTACTTGTTAGCAGTTATGCTAATAATGCTAACAATGCTAATTATGCTAACTACGCTAAAATGTGAAGTAAGTAACTGTGATAACATTGTTGTGTAGCTATATTAGCTGAGGCTATTTAGCCATTATGCTAACAATGCTAACTATGCTAAAATGCAAAGTAAATAACTGGGTTAACAGTGTTACTTGGTTAACTCAGCTAGTATTCGTTAACAGTTGTGCTAATAACGTTAATTATGCTAACAATGTTAATTATGCTAACTATGCTAAAATGTGAAGTAATTAACTGTGCTTACAGTGTTGTGTAGCTATATTAGTTGAAGCTATTTAGCAGTTATGCTAACATTACTGGCAATGCTAACTTTGCTAAAATGCAAGCACACTTTTTGCATTTTCTGCGGGAATGCAGTCTAGTTATTATTATTCTCCTGAACCAGATTTTGCAGACGTTGCTACTCCTCAGGCTTTCGAGATAGAGACACCGTTCCAACTCTAAAACGACCGGCCTGGTTTGGACATGACCGCTCACCGTTCTATTAACCGTACCTCTTGTCGTTCGTCCGCTATTGTCGTTTTTCTGCAACTTTGTCGCCATTGAAATGAATGGCGGAATGTTCAGGCTGATGATGTCACAGTACACTGCTCTACTCTAGCAGCTACAGTGAGCTCTGCCCTCACTCAAGATTTTTCAGACGTTACTACTCCTCAGGCTTTCGAGATAGAGACACCATTCCAACTCTAAAACGACCGGCCCGGTTTGGACAAGACTGCCTACATTTCGCTATACCGTACCTCTTGTCGTTCGTCCGCTATTGTTGTTTTTCTGCAACTTTTGTCGCCATTGAAATGAATGGCGGAATGTTCAGGCAACTAGAGTGAGCTCTGCCCTCACTCTAACCTCCACTCGGTTTTTTAATGATTAAAACTCAACCGCTTAACCTATAAACTTGATTTAAACTTTGTAAGAGAGGTCTCGGATCTGACTGTGACCTGTGTAAATTTCATGTGGCAACTACTTAAACTGTTTGAGGCAGGACAGTTTAAAAATTGTGTCAGACAGTCTATGGGATTTTGCCATACATTTCATCATCTTACTGTAAACAGGTCAGGGTGCATGTCTGAAGTTGTAAATGATCAAAACTCAACCGTTTAACCTAGAAACTTGATTTAAACTTTGTAAGAGAGGTCTGGGATGTGACTGTGAAGTGTGAAATTTTGATGCGGCAACTACTTAAACTGTTTGAAACAGGACAGTTTAAAAATGGTGAAAGAGAGGCAGACAATACTGTGGAAGTTGCACCTGGACCAACTGCCATTTTTTAAATGTGGAATGTTCAGGAATAGAACTCTTGAGTGATGTCATAATCCCCATGCCATGGCCTGCATAATGTTCTGGCATGGGAGTGTATTGCAGCCTATAGTAGTTATCTCTAGTAGTTATCTAGGTAGTCAGTGCTACTCTGTTAACCTAGCAAACGTTTGTGAGCCGTAATGCTAACAATGCTAGCTATGCTAACTATGCTAAAATGCAAAATAATTAACTGGGTTAAAAGTGTTACTTGGTTGACTCAGCTAGTATTCGTTAACAGTTAAGCTAACAATGCTAATAATGGTAACTATGCTAATAATGCTAACTATGCTAAAATGTGAAGTAACTAACTGTGCTAACAGTGTTGGGTAGCTATATAAGTTGAGGCTATTTAGCCATTATGCTAACAATGCTAGCAATGCTAACAATGCTAAAATGCAAAGTAATTAACTGGGTTAACAGTGTTACTTGGTTAACTCAGCTAGTATTCGTTAACAGTTGTGCTAATAACGCTAATTATGCTAACAATGCTAATTATGCTAACTATGCTAATTATGCTAACTATGCTTAAATGTGAAGTAATTAACTGTGCTTACAGTGTTGTGTAGCTATATTAGTTGAAGCTATTAAGCAGTTATGCTAACATTACTGGCAACGCTAACTTTGCTAAAATGCAAGCACACTTTTTGCATTTTCTGCGGGAATGCAGTCTAGTTGTATTTGTTTTTTGTAAAAATAAAAGGAAAAAAAAAAAATCAGAAGGCTCTATAAGTTTGATTGATTGTTTCAGTACTAAAAATAACCGATGTGTTTTGGTCCAGCCCCACCTGATCATTTTCTGGCCCCACCCATTTTATGATTTCTGGCTACCCCCCGCCCCCAGTAGTTACCATGTAGCAATGAGTGTGTTGTAAAATCCACAAGTATACAAAGCAAAGAATTTAAACCTCTTGGTCTAAAATGTTTATTTTAGGTATATACATTATTTGAAAACAAGCAAATGTATATATACACACACAACTGAAATGTGGGATTACTGGAAGGCAAAAACATATGATTAAGTATTTTCTTACTAGCAATTCTTTAAAAAGTAATAATAAACAAAACCTGCAACTTCGGCCATAATACAAATCCAGACACGTTAATGTTACAAGCCTGGAAGGTTGCACACACTTTAAGAACAGACTATGTAAGTCACACAGACTATACAAGTACCACAAGGCAGACATTCCTCAACACAAATAAAGTGCATACAGTGAGAAATGGACCTATGCTTAGTTGTGGGGGTCAGATAAATTTGCATCAATAGAAAAGTCTTACGTACCCTAATGCATGGGAAACAAGGAGAAGCTAGCCTTCATAATTCATTTATAACACATCATTTAACAATTTAAAGCTGCAGGAGCACTAATTTAGTAAGAATAAAATGTGAAGCTCTAAAATCATATCTGGCGTTGGTGTCTCATCCAGGGTTATGGATTAGGGTTAGGGTTATGGATAGGGTTAGGGTTAGGGTTAGGGGCCTCCCTAAACTCCATGTCTGTCTGGGGCATCTCTCTTCTCTGCAGATTCTCATACACTGAGGCCTGATCTGTTCGGAGAGGCATGTATGTGTCTTCCACACTTCTCACATTCTGGAAGATGTGAACACAGAAGACATTATCAGTCATAAGAGTTCTAGCAGTCCATATGGTCTCTCTCACACACAGACACAGACACACGCACGCACGCATGTACACACACGCACAGACACACAGACACACAGACACACACACACACACACACACACACACACACACACACACACACACACACACACACACACACACACACACAGAGAGAGAAATAGACAACATTAGACAAAACACTGTTTTCTGTCTAAGTATCTGTGCTGCTGTCACTAAATGATTACCTGACATGACATTTGACCACTTACCTGAAGAGTGTCATACTCAGGTGAGTTGCTCCTGGGACCGAGAGCTGTGTACGTGTTATCATCTTGGGCATCAGAATGTACAGCCTATGAAAATATTAGGGAAAATGTGATGACTGGACAAACTAATATCTTTACACAACTAAGCTCAATATTTGCACCATCTTCCTCACCTGTGTGGTGTCATCGCAGGGACTTTCATTTGCAGTATTTCCAGGATTCTTTTTGCTGTTTTGTGAAAAGAACAATCAAGTGCTTTTTAAGCTATTACAGAATTGAAGTTACATGTTCGTCACCAGTTAAACATATTATTACTAGTATTAGTAGTAGTAGTAGCAGTAGTAGTAGTAGTAGTAGTAGTAGTAGTAGTATTAAGAAGAAGAAGAAGAAGAAAAGGAAGAGGAAGAAGAAAAACAACAACAACATGAACAATTACCTGCAGCACACAGCGCCAAGTATCAGCAGGACAACAAGAACGATCACTATGGTGATAACAGCTGGCAAGACCACAGAAGCACCTCCTGAGTCTTGTTCTATAAATAAAATCATACAGAGTGTTTCATATAACTAACTGTTCTACACACTATTCCAAAAATGTGTCTTAAGTTGTAATCAGCAAAGTTAAAACCAATAATCAAGTCCAAACATTTTCTCTTGAAGGACAAGCTGTAGTGACATCATAATTCCAATAGCTAGGCCTAAACACACCAATAAAATATGTCTTCATGGTCTTAGGAAAAGGAGCCTTACCTGAGACAGACACAGTGACCCCCCATGACCCCTCTTCAGTTTGACCCTCAGCTGTTGTAAACCTGGAGCCATATTCTCCAGAGTGTCCCGCTGTGGTGTCTGTCAGACTCACTGTGTAACTATTCTGTTTGTTGTCAGGAGACTCTGTGTGAGTTGTACACTTGTGACTCGGAACACCTATAGGCATGCATTCAACATAGAGCACCCACATCCACATTAAACAACAATCAACAACAACAGCTTCATTTTAAAAGAAGCTTTTGTAGAAAGTACCTTCATGAATGCAACAACTGTCTCATAACCCTACACCACAATGTAATTATCAAGACAAGCCCATGAGACAGTAATGCTAAAACATTTATTAATTCAGTTAAAAAAAAACACTTTTTATATGGTTATTTAGATGCCTTTGGTGGAACAGTAGGGTTGTCACACAAAAAAAGGGTAAGGTATTTAAATGTTTTTTTGAATAATAAATAAACAACCCTAAAGGTGACAAAGTAAAAACTAAACAGTACTCACACACTGCAGGGGAGCGCAGAGCTTCATAACCTCTTACAGCACAGGAGTAACTGGCCTTTTCAGAGACCAGTATGGAGGCTGTGGTTTTGCCTTGTAGTCGCTGTCCATTCTTGCACCAGACATACTTGTGTTGAGAACCCAAGCTACAGGAGGCACTGCAGGTCACTTCTGTCTTCAGCTTCTCTACAGCAGTTTCCTTTACAGTCAGATCTGATTAGAGTGGGACAAGAGGGAGAGAGAAGGCTTGCCACATTAAGCATTTGCCAACCATAAGTAGTAATAAAATGGCACAATGGTTTTAAAGCTCCTTTGCTGAGCACAGCTACCTGTAACAGATAATTTGATTCCAGGTGTTTCTGTTATCCAGCTCCAGTGTAGAGCTGTGTAAAACTGGAAGTGATAAACACCAGTGTGTTCATCTGAGAGTTTGTCTATTTCCAGGCTGCAGTCGGGATAGTTGGAGTTGCTGTGTTCTCTAACACTGCCCCTGTTCTCTTCATACCACTCTCCACTGATATAAAAGCCAATTAAGGAATATTCATATCTGCAGGGCAGGATCACTGATGCCCCTTTGAGACCACAGACCTGTGTAGTGGTGTAGGTCACACTCCATCCACATTGAACACCTGAAACACAATTCAGTACATATACAAACAAAGCGTCAGAAAGTTTTACAACACACTTGTTGTGACCTAAGCAAATAGGGAGTATTTCCTTTGTGACGTTAACTTGCAGTGATGTGTTGTATTGTGTTAAACTGTCTCATAAATTAAATGGTGTAGTGGCTTTATTTGTTTTTTTACTTTACCTGGCAGACTTAGGAGGAAAAATATCAACACATAGACACCTTCACAACACATGGTTCTTTGCCTGTAATAATGGAATAAACAGTATTTAAGTTCTTTCACATGTCTATGCCCATGTCCACAAGTACATGTCAAATACCAAACTTTATAAAAGTCTTTACAGAACCAGCATTAAAGGGGTCCTTCCATCAAAAAACACTTTTAGTAGCTCTATTTACAATGTGGTGGGTCACAACAAGCAGTATATGCACGCAGCATTCCAAGACGTGAAATTCGACCCTCATGGTTTTACTGGTCATTGAAGGGTCGAGCTAACCAAAACGAGCGGATCAGAGCATGCTAAACCTGTCTACATCACTAGGTCGTAAGCCCCGCCCAGAGCCATGTATGGCAAGCCCACATCCCAAAGGATTGATGGACAGAAGCTAGGTGAGCGAAAGACAGCAAATTTGCCCAATCAGAGGTGCCTTATTGACACGTCATGGATATTCACGAGGGACACCGGAAAAAAACAGTCGTTCAACCACTAGACCTGTTATAGCTTACAGTAAACAACGTCAAACAAGAGATCTAGAACATAATTTTTCACAGAAATGACGCACAATGCATTCAACCATAGTGGCGACACAGAAATATGAATAAAAATAACGATGGAAGTTCCCCTTTAAAGGGTGGTACAGTTTGATATCAGTGAAGGACTTAGTGGTGTTGTAGGCCCTACATATGATGAAGGCGGAGACATGACCTGGGTCTTATTAAGACTGCAGAAAGCACATGCAAATTATAGGCCTGTTTGTTTAATGCACCGAGTACCATCACCAACACATCAAGTCACTAGCCATAATAAAAATGCAATGAAATGCAACCATTGCACTGCTGATGAACAAAATTAAATGTGTCAGTCAGGAGGTGATATTCTTGCTGATATGGGTGTGATTAAACATAGAACATTGTTGTCAGTACAGTACACTATGCCCAGAGAGTGAGTGCAATGTACCGAAGGGGCATCAGCAGCAGAGTTGGCCAGGGGTTTATCTCAAGGGGTTTTAAGTGCAGCCCGAGTAGCCATAACTGCACACTTGTTTAACTTATTAATTTAAATTTTCTTTTCAACACATCTGTAATTTAGACCTGTCTAGCATGTTATACTATAATGCCTTTTTTATTAAAAAAAAAACACAACAACAAACACCACCAGCAG